>CM021103.1:612133683-612545447 GCA_007115665.2 Sequoiadendron giganteum | reverse complement strand
GAGAGAGGGTGGGATGGAGACACCTGAGAGAGAAGGAGAGGGAGACAAAGTGGGAGAGAGGGGGTGGGAAGGAGAGACCTAAGAGAGTAGGAGAGAGAGGGAGTGGGAGATAGAGGGATGGGAGAGATACAAGGAGTGAGAGAGAGGGAGAGACTTGAGAGATGGAGAGGGGGTGGGAAGGAGAGGGAATACTCGGGGGAGAGGTAGTACTCGAGATAGAGGGATTGGAGAGAGATGGAGGGAGTGAGAGAGAGATAGAGATAGAGAGGGGGTGGTGGGAGATACTTGAGATAGAGGGAGAGAGAGAGAGAGTGGGAGGGGGTGGGATGGAGATATCTAAGAGAGAGGGAGAGAGAGAGAGAGTGGGAGGGGGTGGGATGGAGATATCTGAGAGAGAGGGATAGAGATAGAGGGAGTGAGAGAGAGAGAGGATGTGGGAGAGAGATAGAGGAAGTGAGTGAGAGAGACAAAGAGAGGCTTGAAAGAGGGAGAGGGGGTAGAAGGGAGAGACTTGAGAGAGAGAGGGAGGGAGAGACTTGAGAGAGGGAGAGGGAGAGAGAGTGGGAGAGAGATAGAGGGTGTGAGAGAGAGAGGGACTTGAGAGAGAGAGAGAGGGAGAGGTGGTGGGAGAGATACTTGAGAGAGATGGAGAGGTAGAGGAGAGAGATAAAGAGTGAGATAGGGAGGAGTGGAAGAGATAAAGGAGTGACTATGAGAGGATATGAGAGGTAGGAGGGAGGCAACCGAGAGAGGAGGGGGTAGGATGGAGATACTTGAGAGAGAGAGAGGGAGAGGGAGTGGGAGGGAGAGACTTGAGAGAGAGGGAGAGAGATAGAGGGGGTGAGAGAGAGGGAGTGGGAGAGAGAGAGGGAGTGTGTGTGAGAGAGAGAGAGAAAGGGGGGATGGAGATACTTGAGAGAGAGTGAGAGAGAGAGGGAGAGAGATAGAGTGAGTGAGAGAGAGGGAATGGTAGAGAGATAGAGGGAGTGTGTGACAGACCTAAGAGAGGGAGAGGTGGTAGGAAGGAGAGACTTGAGAGAGAGAGAGAAAGAGAGAAAGATAACAACCTAAGAGAGGGAGATGGAGCAAGAGAGACAAAAATACCAAAGAGGGAGAGAGAGAGAGGGAGAGTGAGAAAGGGGGTTGGAGTGATAGATTTATTTAGGTACCTATGTGGGAGGGAAAGAGACCTAAGAGAGGGGATTGGACTGAGAGAGTAGTCTAGGTCATGTGGGAGAGAGTGAGACTTGAGAGAGAGAGAGAGACTTCAGAGAGATAAAGAGTTATACAATTAGGGTAACGATTTAGAGAGCGTATGAAAGGTAAAACCTCAACTATCCATCTATGATCATAAACTATGCACTCTAAGCATTATCAAAGTTGTTGACCAAAGAGGGGAAATTCTGGTTTTGTGCAAAGCAGGTAATTTAGTGAGCGCCAAATTTGGTGCTCGCCAAATGACTCATCACATTTGGCGCTCGCCAAATGGCCTACTTTGGACGTGTTAATTGACAAGATTTTCCAAATTTCCTCATATTTTCGTCTGTGCTCCCCATCTCATTTGCACATCTTTCAATGCAACTATATAAAAAAAATGTGATAGTGTTAACCTCTCTCTTAGCTATTTAAATATATAATTATTTTTTAATTTTGATTTAGTTAAGGTTTTGATCCATGACTCCTTTTGTAAATGCCTCCTTTTTTGGTCAAAAACCAACATGCGCTAGTTTTAGGATAAAATTTTACTCGTTCATCGAAATGTGAAACAAATTACATTTTTTGAAACTAGACTCCATTCTACACATGATGAAAAAAAATCAATTTTCGATTAGTTTTCAAAAAAAATAGGGGGCAACACACTCAAATTTTAGCTTTTCAGGATGTGTCCACTTTCAAAATTCATAAAATATTATATATTCATTAAAAAAAATATTCAAAAGAATGAGGATAACCTACATGGTGTTAGCTAATTTCTCACTGTTGGGATTTTTGAAATTCTAAAAAAAAGTTAATCAAAAAGGGGGGAGCCCTAACCGCTATGCTATTTTTTTTTTTTAAAAACAGGACTTGTTTTGCCCCCCCTCCCCCTTTTGAGACCCTTAATCTTCATTAATTTAAAAAAAAAATAGTAGCTTAGAAACTAGACTCGGAGCACTTCAACTTTTGTTTTTGTTGCATCTTGAAATTTTGAGCGTAACTATCTTCATTTTCTCGTGCAAATCAGATTTTGTTGATTTCAGAGAAAGAACAAAAAACAAAAAAAGTGACATCTTAAGAGCCAAAATTGTGTCACAGATTGGTGCACTTACCCAATTTCTAAATGAGAATTTCCATCAACAAACTCTTTACAAGATTGGAGACACATGGCTTCTTCCTCCATTTGATGCTCTTCAACACTCGGCAAAGTGCTCTTTTAAAGGGAACATCCTCCATGATTCCCTCCAACTTCTTCATCTTCCACCGTCGATCTCTCCAGACTAAATCCTGACCGTCGAATCCTACCAAATCACTTAATGACTTGGATAAATCTATAAATAGAGGCTCATTTACAACTTTTGATATAAAGAGCAAAGCATAAATCTACTCTGCAGAAATCATATCAACATTGTGAGCTTAGCATAGCATTTTAGTTTAGCATTTTGCATTTAGCTTAAGTTAGTGTTATTATGGCAATTTTATTCCTAGAATCCTAATTTTTGCATTTTCATATAATATTTTACATAGATTTTGCATTATAATCACAACATCATCTTAGCAATCATGTAAACACGGCAGTAGCATAATCTTGACATCATATCATTTAGCATTGCATATCAAATACATCTAGCATGTAGATGTAGGAATATAATACTCGTGTTTCATCATAGCATCTCATTTTTCAAGTTGTCATCTGATAATTCGTGTGCAAAATAAATACAATCTGAGAGCATTCATGATTTAGAGGATCCTTGAGAATAGAGAACAATGGAATGGTTTTAAGGAATAGTTTTATCAGTTTACTAGTTATTTCGATTTCCTTAATGTAAATGTTTCATTGGTGTGTGGTTTAAATTGATCTTTCTTACACATATTTTGTAACCCACATACAACCACCAATCCTCAACAACTAGCAAGAAGCAACTATTCCAACAAATTAAAGAGTAGCAGTGCAAAACTACCAAGATTAGATTTGCAGACTATAGATCGAATCCAAACTCATAAATTTAACTTAAAAAGAACACAATTTGGTACAAAATCTAAGATAAAAAGTATATCAATATTAATTATCTTTCTGTGTGAGAATAACATATTTCAACATCTGCATTAGAAGTATCCTCTTTTTCATTCCTAAAGTACACTCCTTCATATTTATTTCCCAAAATAATTGTAGTGTCGAAAAATGTACTCCTTTAAACATTTTCACACTATGTTTGAGTCCCTTAATTAATTGGACTTAATTAAGCCTCTAATTGGCCCTATTATGCATCTACAAGCCTAATTAACAACAATTCTCGAAAGGAGAATTATGATTTAATTAATGCAATTATCATTTTTAATACCCTGAAATGAATAGGTCTTGGCAATTTAGGTCAAGAACCATTTGCCCTTGGGCGAATGGGTCCCCTTTAAGATTACAAATTCAAATTTTAAACATGTTTTTGGCGGCATCTTAAAGTCCTAAATTAAAGTTTCAAATGTGGGCTTGTATTGTTTATTTTTTGAGAAATTAGAAAAATGTCTATAAAAGCAAGGTCTTTTTATCAAATTCAAATCCTAAGATATCTAGATTTCAAGTGCAAATTTCACAAGAGCTAAGATTATTGTCAAAAGTGTTCAAGAGCAAATTTCTCAAGAATTTTTTGCAACATTTAAGATCTCAAGCATCATGCATGTTTTTGGAGCTAACATTGTGATGTAGGTTTCAAGTTTCAAATCAAGATTCAAGCATCAAGATCACATCATCAATCAAGTCATTTCATGCAAGATCAAGGCCTTGGAGAGATTTACTAAGTTTCAGTCCTTCAAGGGTTTCAACTGAAGGGTTTGGTGAGTTTCAATATAGCAATTGTTCATTCATCATTCCTTTCATGTTTCATTATTTCAATTCAAGGTTTAATTACCAAAACAGGGTTTGACCAAGGAAAACCCCCATTCACCAAAAATAAATAATTTTTCCCTCTTATGTGTTTTGTAGATCTTAGGATGAAGAAAGATTAAAGATCTATCAAGAGAGAAAAATTGTAAAAGTTGCAAAATTCGTCAAGCCACAAAAGCTCACTTTTAGAATTTATTTTTGAATTTTTGATTGTGAAACCCAAAGGAATCGAGAGTGCAGACCAAGGACCGGAGGAATGTGAAAGCAATTTTTCAACCCCTGTAGCAAGACCCATTCACCATAGGGCAAATGAGTCCTAGGAGGATACTCAACACAAATCAATCCCTTCTCGGATTTGCAATTTCTTTCTGGATTCTATCATATTAAGGTTTAATTTAGTGATTTCATGTGTTGCATTGCATAATTGCATTCATTTAGTATTTTTTATTCATCTCCCAATAGTGTTGCTTCAGCTAATTTACTTTGTCCTAGGTCATAAGGAAAATATCAAGATCACCAAGGTTGACTCACCTAAGGGTTGAAAGTCAATCTTGACTTAAGGGATCTCTTTTTCCTAATGAACTAAGGAATATAGGTGAATCATAATCCCCCTTGTTATCATTTCATTGTGATGAACCCATTTTCGTATGTTTCAACAACAATTGTAATTATTTTGGTTTATCATGCCCAACTATCACTTATTTAATTTATATTTGATTGCTTCTGTTTATTAAAATAACTTAGATTAAATTAAAGAAAATATTACTTTTCCTTATAATTTTGTAATAATATTAAAATATTTTTTATTTATAATGGTGAAAAATGTATCCTTAAGAAATTTTTATTTAATTTTGTGCCTTATTGTAGTAATGTCAATGTGTATATATAGCTACAAATGATGTTTTTTTATGCATAGTTGGTCTTGTGTACCTGGCTTGATGTTTATTGCTTATCCCAATGCTTATGTGCACACAATCATAGTTCAATTGGTTATTCGTTGATTTTGATCATGGATATATCCCATTAGACATAGATACAACTTGGATGATTGACCTAGGTTGTGTTTGTGGGTGTGAGGTCATCTTCACAATCATGATCTTGATCCACTTAAATGCAAAATTTAGAATCAAACATTTAGCTAATTGGCTCCATCTTACACTTTGGTCTGAGGTCAACTTTACACAAACATTCATGACCTAGTGTAATGTTTATGTATAAAAGAGATTCATTGTATTCATTTCAGTCATCTAACAGTGACAGAGGATCATTGATTATCACAAGAAGAGTCATTCACAGTTGCACTCAAATTTAGGAATCAAGCAAATAATCTAGCACATTTGATCACATCGATCCCAACACATTTGAATCACCTATCACTTGTTGTAGAGTCCATGTGCATATTTGAAGCTTGTTGACTGTCAAGGTATTTTTAAAGACATCCAACTTGATAATTTTTTTTGAAAGTTTAACAACAAATATCATTAATCTAGTAGTCTACTTTTTTAGACAATTCATAAGGTAGAATCTAGAGACCATCACAAGTTGAATTCTTGATTCTAAGGTGCACCAACTTCACTATCTTCATCGACACTCGATCTTCAATCATAAAGTCAAATATTCTCTCCCTATTTATAATACAATCATACTCATTATCTAATATTGTTTAATTTGTTCCATTCATTTACATCTAATCGATACCCCACATTCAATCCTCACATTTACTTACACTTAATTATATTTATTTACCTAATTAATTTAAAAAATATTGTTTACTTTGTTCCATTCTATGTCAAACTATAAACCCAATTTCAATCCTTAAATTAACTCACACATTTACTCACCTAATTAATTTAAAATTATTATTTAATTTATTCATTATTTTACACTGTATCTACACCCTAAATTCAATCACTGAACTTGCATTTAATTATATTTATTTAGAAAACATAACTTTTCTAAGCAAAAATATTCCCAAAAAAAAAACTATCAATAGTCACCCTATATTCTAACCGCAAGGATCCATACGTATCTAGACGAGAGAAATCATGCTCTCACGTTACGCCCCCGCTCACGGGAACCAACACAATATATTCTAATCAATTAAATCAATCTATCTCACTTAATATGTATACCTAAACATAGGTATCTAAACCAAACTTTATTTTATCTCAATATGTATACGTAAACATAGGTTTTAAAACCATACTTTATTTTATTTTTCTTTGACAAGTAGGGTAGATCCTCAAATTTAGAGTGTTCTTCCTACCATCAAATTTAGGTCATTTTTGTGACGGTTAACATTGAATGTCAAATTTTTATGGAAGAATTTATATTTCTATGATTTCGTTTTGCTATTTGTTGCAGGAACATAGGTATCAAAGGTTAAGGGATATTCATTATGTCAAAATTACCGAGAACACAATCTTGATCTCATCTCTTATATCAAACCTTCAAATTTTTTTCAATCTTAATAAATGACATAATAAAAAAACATACAACCTTAATCAATTATACTCAACCAATCAAATTACAACTACAACTCTTTTGGTAGACATCAAATTTACTCTTTTAATACACTATTGATTTCCTACATGTTGATAAGTAGGAGGTATTTTCCACAGCGCATCAAATTGTGATATTACTATCAGGATTCAACAATGTAGTTTTACGAGTCAAACTCATTGACCCATATTTCATGTTTTGAGGGGTATCCATTTTGTCAAAGTTACCCAAAGCAAGATCTTGACATCATTTCTTATACATACTTCTAGAAGTTGTTGAATCTTAGTGAATGTCGTAATCAAGATCCATACCACCACGTTTATCAATTGTACTCAACCAATCAAACTACAACCTAAATTCGTACCATCACGTTTACCAATTATACTCAACCAATCAAACGACAACCTTTTGAATCTTAGTGGATGGCATGCTCAAAATCCATATGATCACGTTTATCAATTGTACTCAACCAATCAAATCACAACCTAAACCCATACCATCATGTTTATCAATTGTACTCAATCAATCAAACCACAACCTAAACCCATATCATCGCGCTTATCAATTGTACTCAACTAATCAAACTATAACCTTTTCTCATAAACGCCTCTCATGATTCATAGACCCAGAAAGGAGAGGGGAAAGAGAACAAGTCCAGTACAACCCCTTCTCATAAACGTCAAATTTCCTGTCCCAATACACTGTTGGTTTCCCATACCTACCGCTCATCCTTTTTAATCTCTTACAACGCAACTTCAAACTTCCTACCTAAAAGGTTTGAAGGGAATGGAATAGGTACTTACCTAAATCTTCCATCATACACGTCTTACCAGAGAAGTAAAACGTGGGAGAGGGAATCTGTTCCAGGTCTGCCATTAAAAACATGTCCCAAATTCCAATGCCGTATTGATCGGAGTCATTATTTTGTAGCGGTGTGCAAGCAAAGCAGTAGCGTAGGTACCTAGCTAGCTACCTAATTCCGTTTCCTGTTTACAGAAGTTTGACAGAATCTTTGGAGAGAAGGGAAATGGCATGTGAAAGAGCAGTAAGAGACGTAGACGGCGTCAGAGGTTCCAACATAGACGTACTCAGATCTCAAAGTGATGATTGAAACTTGTCTGAGCACGCAAAGCGAAAGAGGGGGCAGAATAGGGCAGGCGTGTGGCGGTGTGAGCAGACGCGTGGCTTTTAATTAAAACGAGTCTGCTGCTTTTGAGTTATAATAATTCTTTTTTGGGCATTGCCCATCTACCATGTGATTGAGTTTTCAATTCAGCTATCTAATGTTTGTTTTTGGTTGTCTGCCATTAATTTTTTTCGAGTACTTGCAGGCTTTTAAAGCTTTTTAAAATTAAGTTTTAAGTTTATGTACGAGAGTATTTTCCGCTTTTGTTAAGTCTGTTGTACGATTGCATGTTAATCATTGTGGAAATAAATAAAACCCCTTTTAGTTTAAATAAATCAAATTATAATAATTAGATGATTGTTTTGAAATTAAGATATTTTTTTATATTGATCAAATTTGAAAGAAAATTAGTTGGGCTAGTTCAAGTGGTTGTTTATTGTATAGCTTCATGTGGGAGGTCTCGAGGTCCATTCCCTCGGGCTGAGAATGTGGTTACTTGGATAAAGTGTTAAATAAATGCAAAAATTAAATAAATAAAAAATGATATCTAGTTGGAAACTTGTAAGTTTGATAGATATATTTAAATGATTTGGTAATAGATATAAATAAAAGAAGTAAAGAAATATTTTTTTAAGAATCATATGTGAGTTAGTATCGTGGCCATTGGATTGATTGTAAAATTGTGGATTCAACCACTTCAATTGTGGATATAATATGTGCTCTTAGTTGTGCTTGTTCTCTACATAAAAATGTGGTTGTGTGGCCAACAGTTTGTTAATGGCAAGGAATATGTTTCCCCCTCATCGAATCCCTATGATGATGAGTCATCGACTTTTGAAAATGATCAAGAACAAATGAGCATGTAGAAGAAGTCTTAGACAATGAAGCAAGCAATAGATATAGTGATAAGTACTTTGATTAAATACTCCTTGAAATGCAATGATAAGTGTTTTGATTAAACACTCCTTGAATTTTGATGCAAGTGTTTTTCAATGATCTCTAGGTATGGCCTCAAATATAAAAATGAACTAGAATAGTTCTTAAATACAACTCTAAAGGAAACAACTACAATGTTTCATGCTTCAAGTTGGTACACAATATCTAGTTGGAAGGGGTTAGGTTGGTTGTAAATTTAAAATTGAAAACACGTTCAAGAATTTTTGGAAATCACAAGATCAATCCACAAATTATAGATTTGATCTAAAGTAAGAAAAAAAAAAAAACTAAGGATCGTGACTAGCCTTTGAGAGTGAGTAAAGATAGAATTAGATAATACCAAAATTATATGCTAGTTCTTCATATAAAAACACCATGTATACCATTGTCATTGCATAAGGAATGATTGGGTCAAAATGAGTTCACAACAAAGAGAAAAAATGCAAGATATGTCATTTTTTATTAGTAGGTAAAAGTAGGTATTTAAAAGGGTCCAAACCCTTTTACGATGACCAAAAGATAAACATCAAAGGTTCACATACATCAAATAGAAACTACCCATAAAAAGTGAAGAAAGAACATAATTGAAAATCAATAAAAAACCACAAAAAATAGTAGATAGACAACACAAGAACAACATAAACCACCAAGGTATGTCATTTTCTCTAATATTGAATTCTTATAAAAAGTTCAATTTTGAAGGTTTCTTATAAATAATCGAACTTATTATGTAGTTGGATTTACTATAACAATAATATTTATCTACTACTCTCCTTTAACATTATAGATTGCGAAAAGTAAAATAAAATGATCTCCTTTCTTCTAAATTTATACTAATTAAAATATTTAAAGATTGATTAATACATAAATCAAACCCTAACTAATATAAGTGAGATTGAGTCACTACTATGAAAAATAAACATTGAATTCAAAGAATTTAGAATTAGCTTTTTATGAATGGTAATGATGGAAATTACACTCTTGCATTTCTCGAATATCTCCCTACTATAAATTCATTTTGAGATGCTACCCTTGAAGCATATAAATCTTACCCTTGTGTCAAAATTAGATGCAATTTTTTGGTGTGATTTTGAACTTTAATGCTACAATTTTGTCCTCTCTATAGTGATCATGTCTTTGATTGCTCTTTGCTCCCAAATTCTACACCTCTAATGTAACAAATAGAACAAATTCAAGTTGATGTTAAAGACTAATTTTGGGGGCTTACTATGCAAGGATTGAAGTGTTATACTTCCTTGACCCTAGGTCAAGCCCCTCGTTTGTCATTATTCACATTTTTAATGAAAATAATCTAAGTATTCAAATGTTAGGTGAATGATGCAATGAATTATTTGTTAAATTGGGGATGCTTTGAGAGTGTGTGCAAGAAGTTGAGTCCATTTTTTGGCCAAAAAGTGGAAGTGTTTTCCTTGATTTTCAAAATTTGCTATATTTGACCTTCAAATTTGAAGCACTTAGAGATGGAATCTTGAAAAAAGTCACTAATCATAAAATGTAGTACTTTGAGTCTAGTTTCCAAACATATAATTTATTTCAATACCTAGATGATACAAATTGATTTTCAATAGGTGTTTTTAAAAACCTTTGTTTAAAATACTTTTCTTACCATACCATGCACTTGTACCTCATCCATATTTTGACCCAAATAATCACATTTTTCTAAATCCTTTTGAGAAAAGATTTGTAACTCACTAAAGCATGTTTTTTATTTTTTTATAATTTTTTATTAAATATTTTTTTTGTTAATTTTTTATTGGCCATATTTGTTGTTTCGAAAAATCGTCGTGTACGTCACACATAAGATGACCTAAACACATAATTTTTTGATTTTTTTCAAATTGAAAAGAATTGTCTGAAGTACATTTTCGTACAATTCATTTTTCAAAAAAATATTTTAATAAAAAATTAAAATATTTAAAAAATTTGGTATTTCAAGTTTATGGATCAGTTTCATTAGAAATTAATTGAAAAATAGAAAAATTAATTTAATTGTAAAAAAAAATACATATGTGGAATCTACATTGACTCATCTATTATGGGTTTTAATTTCGTCAAAAAAATTTACAAAAAGGTCTTCAGACATATGTCCAAAGTCACTATTTTCTTGTGACATTGACATGACCTACAAGTTGCATGTCAAACTAGGTCCAAAGCTTAGGTTCGAGTCCCCAAGCCTTTTCCCGAACCGGAAAACAAAGCAAAAACCTGACCAAAGATTCAAATTTTTAAAAGCGGGATTTCGTTCTAAAATGAGATCACATTTCATTAAAAAATATATTTTTTAATGCTTTTAAGAAACGAGATCCTATTGATCCCATTTTGAAACGAGATCTCGTTTCTTAAAAGCATAAAAATATATTTTTTTATGAAACGGGATCCCGTTTTTGGCTCGAGGTGTCGAACCTAAACGTGATCCCATTTATTAAAAAATGGGATCTCGTTTTGTTGAAGCCGATTTTGGGTATTTTGCTAAGGAAAAAACTTCCACATTTCGTGGAATCATCTTCTTGCATTTACCCTTGATGTGAAATGCTCTCAATGATTTAGGATTATGATATGAAATGCTCTTTATGATTTAGGATGCTTTGAAATAAAAAAAATTCGATGAATGATAAATGCCATAGGATTTGGGCTTCATTCATAGGTGTTAATTTAAAATATTGTATGCACAAGATAATTGGTAACAATGTGACATTCAATTTAGGTTGGCTTGGCGAAAGTGATATTATTATTTTTTTATATTAAAGATCATATATCAAAAAATACATGAGTTCCAATTGTATATCTTTGACCACACAAGGTCAATAATACTAATTCATATTACTTTTCAATTCCTATACCAACTATCTTACCACGCACGATCATCATTATTGCCTTATAAGTTATTATCTACCAAATAAAATTGGATAAAAGATTATTGTTTATATATACGATATTTTGCAAAAATGATTTTCCCTATCTCTTAAGCACATACTAAATATTTCTTCTATTGCAAAAGGATTCAACATCATTCAAGGGCAATTCAATGGCAAAAACATCTCCATTGGATATTACAGTCTTCACAGTGAGACCATCTCCAAGATTGAAGTAGAATCTTGGTCCCCTCTGATAGTTGAGATTATTTTCCAACTCTTCATAAGAGTGTTTTCATTATATATTTTTTGAAAGGCCAAATGAATATGCATCTATTGTACATCTTTAACTCTATTGAAGGGTCAAACTCTTACATACTTAATTTCATCCATGTTGCTGTTATTATTCCCTCTTTAAGTAGTGTTTGAAAATTGTCTTTAGATATCTCTAGAGTCCAAGTAACTCGCACAACAATTGAATGGAAAATGAGTCTTTTTACAAACCCAGTAAGCACCCTCCTAGTGCCTTAATGTAGTGCCTTAATACACATCCTTGTTTCTAGCTTTCCATAGGATCCATAAAATATTAGTAAATAAAATAAGCCAAAATAATTTAAATGATTTGTTTAAATAGTTAATATGCTCTATAATAATTTCTTGAACATTAGGTGCTCCTTTGTCCCCCAACCAAACCAACTAGATCAAAGAAAAACATTAGCCAAATCTCCTTAGCAAAGAAATAATCAAATAATATATGCTTAATATTTCCATCTTGTTTGCAAATAGAGCAACTTATATTAAAACATCATTATACTTTCTTGTAATAGGAAGTTTCTAGTTAATTAGTAGCCACTTAAAGCATGCAATTTTAGGTTCAACAATATTGCTCCATAAACTTTTAAATGATTTGAACTAGACTTTATCATCAAAATTTAAGTTCCAACCTATATTAATGGAATTAATAATCTCATGGGAGTCATGTAATGAATCTTCTCCTTTACAATTATGCACCTTTGTAATGTTAGTGTAGGTTTGTATTTCCTATCATGTTTTTTCTAT
This sequence comes from Sequoiadendron giganteum, assembly GCA_007115665.2. NCBI lineage: Eukaryota > Viridiplantae > Streptophyta > Pinopsida > Cupressales > Cupressaceae > Sequoiadendron > Sequoiadendron giganteum. Next base: position 612,532,876 of record CM021103.1, on the reverse strand, counting down.
GCATCCATTTAAGTTTTTTTAGTTTAATAAAGTGAGTATTAATGTTAGTGGAGTATGAGTTGTTGGATCCATGGGAGTTAAAAAAATTATATTTTTGGAGTCTTTTGGTGTATTCTTCCCATTGGTCATATTTGACACCTCCTCCCTGTCACTTAGTCTATAAATACTTACTCTCTTTGCTTGTTTAACAATTTTACATTCATGTAGCTTCATGTTTTTTTAGCTCTTTTAATGCTATTTTATTTTTTGATTATTTGCATTACTCGTTTGGAGAAACTTTATAATGAATCATGTAGAAGTTTATAGTGAACTCCAAGGAGTTGATAGTGAGCTCCCACAACTCAAGATTACCTACAAAACAAAAGACACTTTCCACAAGAGAGTATTGCAAGAGAATAGCTTGCTTGATATTGATGCAATAATGGATCAATGATTGTACATCCCCTATATTACAAATGTACAAGGGCCTTGCTTATATAGGCAAGATTAAAAATAGGACTAAACAAGATCATGACAAGTGTCCTAATCCTATGACATGAAACAACTAACATAACAAATATTAAATGGTCTAAGACACAAGAAGTAAATGACATAAGATACGATAAGATCTAATGACAACTAAGAGTTCTAGAAAGATTCTTAGGACCCTAGGTAAGCTTAACACTTCAATAGGATCTACTATGTGCAACTTAGGGAGTAGAAAACAAATGCAATAATCTAGATATGATGCAAGGATGCATGGATGTGGGTCCCAACTACTAAGTCATGTTAATTGCCCATTTACAAATGATCTCTCACAAATGGACAAAAGGAAAAAACCATATGGTTAAAAGCCCCTCTCCAAAAAAGAGAATGCAAGAAAACAATCATGTATAAGTGATAGAAGTGATGAATGGAGGAATCAACATAACCCCCCAAAGACTACATCCATCACAAATATACAATCAATGGCCCCCCATAAGAGGGAAAGAGAGACTATGTAGTGCATGCCCCTACAATGTGTAATCTCTTGCAAAATTGTTAGTGCTTCAAGAGAAAACAAGACCCATTGCCTATAAATAACATTTCTCCCCTTGGGAAGAAACAAAACCAAGTATAGATGTAGGAAAGCTTCCCATTTTGGATAGGAATTGATAAGAAGGTTCATGAAGATGTATGTTGATGTCTCTAAAATCTATTCATGTGTTACCATGTCCACAAAAGATGACGATGCCACAATCAAATCACCTACATGTCTAATCAAAGAAGAAGGTGACAAACTAGGAACACGTGGTAACTAATGTAGAATAATATCTAAAGACAATAATGGTTTGACAACAATAGTGCAATGATTATCATCAAAGAGGATAGATAAACCCTCAAATGTGTCCTCCAAATCTACAATATGACTCCCAAAAAAAATCAAATATACTTGTCAAATGCTAATCCCACAAATTTGAATTTGAAAGACAATGATGGAAACCTCAAGCAATGATTCTACACATGGAATCAAAGAAAGTGAAGGATCCATGATTGTCTTTAAAGGTGGAGAAGGAGCAACTCTAGATTTAGATTGAGCATCGATGGACGAGATGCACTCTCAAGCAAGAGTTTGATGACATTATGTGAGAAATGAGGACATAATTTATTCCCATACTGATTGCTCCTACAATATGTGCATGCGCAAATTTTATGCATGATTCACTCCTAAAATGATAAGATCTCAAAAATCACAAAGACAGAAACCCTCAACAACAAATAAAAACTCCCAAAATATGATGAATATTGAAAATGAAACCTTCCCAAATCTTTAGAACCTCTCTAAGTGTAAGGATGTCTAAGTAATCAATTACAATGTGATATTGATAAAAAATTAAATAAAATGTATCTAGAGCTTAATTCAATAAAAGTGTGTGGTTATGATAAACACAAATCCTCAATACCTTTCCAACGCCATAAGAATCATGAAAATTAGAGATTCGGGCAAAAATATATGAGCTCATAAGTCTAAATGGGAGATTTGACTTCAATCAGCAATAAAATACTCTAACAAAATATAATAATGGGACCTACATCACTAGAAAGTGCTCCAAACCAACTCTCTAATGATATCTTATTTGACAAAATTTGATTCCCGAGTCAAAAGTTATGGCTCTTGAAAAAGTTGCCCTATTAAGGCTTGAGGGACAAAAATTGGCCCCCTAAAGGTTGGTGGGTGGTCCACGTAACTATGCACTTTATGGCAAGGGTTGATAGCCAGAGCAACTTTATCAAGCAGATGGAGCAACGATAGGGTTGTGTGCCTCTGATGGGACACAAGTCATCATTTTTTTCCCTTCACACAAAAAACCCAAAAATAATTTTTTTGAAAAATCTATAAACTATGCCTTATACACAAGCGATAACAGAGGATATTCTAGATTCTTCTATCGACCTTGATTGCAGAGTGCGAACTATTTAGTATTGTGTATTGACAATACATATTTTGTACAACCAAACTAATTGTACAAAATTTTCCTACTAAGATTCTTCAAACCCTCAAAAAATGCCCCAAAATTTTCAAACACCAAAATACCAAGTATTTTATATCAAAATAAGGATTTTTGGGCTTTCTAAACTAGGTCTATTTTGTCTCAAAGTGCATCCAACAAAATTTCATACCCAAATCACCATCAAATAAGGAGTTTGTGGATCTAGAGCTCTGAAACCATGTAGGTGTTAATAGTGAAATCCAAGGAGCTAATAGTGAGCTCCCACAACCCAAGATCACCTACAAATCAAAAGATGTGTCTTTCACAAGAGAGTATTGCAAGAGAATAGCTTGTTTGACATTGATGCAATAATGTACAATGATCAATAACGGATCAATGATAATACATCTCTTATATTATAAATGCATAAGAGACCTTGCTTATATAGATAAGATTAGACAAGATCATGATAAATGTCGTAATCTTATGACATGAGACAACTAACATAACAAATATTAAATGACCTAGTATACAAGAAGTAAATGACATAAAATAAGATAAGATATAATAATAACTAAGATCTCTAAAAATATTCCTAAACCCCTAAATAAACTTAATATGTGAATAAAACCTACTGAATAAATTAGTTAAATAAAACCACTATATTTACACCAATAAATCATTTGTATTTACAATTTATAGTATCTATTTCTTACACTAGTTTTTAGGTTTTCATCTATTCTACAAACTCTAATAGGAAAACGTGTTGGCCCAAATCACTTTTCTTTTATTGATAGAAAGGAATATAGAACCACCTATTGAAGTAAGCTTGTCAAACGCAAGTCTTTCGTAGAGTCCTAGAGAATTACATCGTTGCAAAGTAGTAGTTAGTTGTGTGAAGAAACATTCTAGCTTTTGGTGGCCCACACTCCCCAAATATGTGTAATCATACACAAAGTTGCAATGCCTACAAATGCACTAAAAACGTTTAACTATGCGATGAGCTTCTTTTGAATCTAGTCTTAGCTCAAGAGTCGTGTCAAAATTTGACAATTAGAACAATTCAACCTACAAAACATTCCATTGGAAGATGATATGTTATTACTATGACTGATTACCTAACCATATGGTCTAAGCCTACACCAATAAGAGATTGCATCGATGAAACTACAACGTGATTTATTTTTGAAAATATAATTACAAATTTTGGTTGCCTACTAAGTTTAATATGCAAGGAAGGGATGCATTTTATCATGTCAATAATTCATGTTGCTACGCAATTTTATGGTACACCATACCGATTCTGGCCAAATTGAACCATTGAGAGATAGAATAAAAATTATAAGGAATATCCTCATACAAATTTGTAATGTTGGGCACAAAGATTGAGCTGAAAGAGCCTTCGTAGTGTTATGGCATACCGCACTACTTATAAGTGATTGACTAGATACACTTTGTTTCAATTGGCATTTGGCAAGGAAGCAATCATCCTATCGAATTTTAATGTCCTATTTGTGCATTGTGCAAATTGCCCATTTCAATGACAATAATATACTATCCAAGTGTGCCTAAGCAAGTTGGAATGACATGAAGAAAAGTGACAACTTGTGCTCTAGAGTTAGCAGATTAAGAAGTAGATGTAGAAGATATGGCAGGATTGCCATATCAAACAAAATGACTTCCAACCAGGAAGCATGATCTACTATTTGATAACTACTTCCAAAGCATCCAAGCTAGGAAATGGGCCCCTAGAGATTTTGCAGAATGGTGTTGTCAATTTGAATACACATGGCAACTCTTTGTATCAAAAAGTTAAAGGTACATATTTGAAACCTCAAGTTGAACTCTCCACGTGTGGTGAAGGAATGGCGGTATACAGTCCACTTCCACTTGAATACACATGGCAACTCTTTCTATCAAAAAGTTAATGGTGCATATTTGAAACCTCACGTTGAACTGTCCACGTGTGGTGAAGGAATGGCGGTGTATAGTCCACTTTCACTTGTTGAACGAAGGGGCCCCTTCATGATGAGGAATACAATCGAATTGTTGTTGATCGGGCTTATCACCTATAGTGGAACATCACTTCGCTAGGCAATTCCGTGTACGCACCGACCCTATCTATATCTATGTTCAGCGAGATTGTACTAATATATTAGCCAAGTGGAGGTGAACCACCCCACGTACCCCACTGTTGTATGATCTTTGTTTACTTTTGAAAATATGGTCATTTGACCATTGTTTTGCACTCTTCTATAATACTTCTGGTCTTTGTGACCCTTGTAACGCTTTTGTTAGTTTATTTTCTTAGGTTGATCTATTATAATTTATAGTTGTTGTGCAGGTTATTGCCGCCTACTCTTAGGATTCATAAATCATTTTTTTCTGCACATGTTATTGGTGCATTTTGATGTTTACTCGATCTATACTTTGAAGTGCTTTTGTCCTGAAGGATAATTTGTAATCCTTTTATGATAAGGGAATATTGTTTTGCAGCTCACGGTAATCTTGTTCTTCATTGAGTAGCACGAAATCTGGTGAAGTGCATTTCGCTGTTATGTTGCACTATCTGGCAAGGTATGGCATGTACACAAAACCTGATAAATATGAGCACACATTATTTCAGTGCACTAGATGTCGCTTATCGGACCTAGCGCCAGCGATCCCACGTTCCATTAAGGTCTTTGCGTAATTATGTTGGGGCGCTCATCGTACTTCTGTCTGATCACATGACATCAACAGAGTTAATGCACCAAGTTGTAATAATTCTAGTTGCCCACAAGGAATAAGACAATTCCAGGAATAAGGTGCCAGAGTAGTTGAGTGCTGCCACTTGAAGGGTTGCACCTAAATAGAGTTAATGCATGCAGTTAATGTGCCAGAAAGCTCGTTGGTTTCGGTTGATTTGATTGGCCGATCTCAAGTCATGTTTGAGCTATCATAAGAGATGATGAGAAACATCCTGTTGCCTTTTTGGGGTGAAGTTTAATGAGGTAAAGGATTTCGCAAACCACCTGTCAATGCATGATTGTTAATAGGGTCATAATATCCTCTACCACTAGTCGTGCCTAAATGTTGTTGATTTGCAGGCATTTTTACCAAAGCATTTGTGAAAGAATTGAAACTTGGACAAAATTTTATCTAAGTACAACTCTTTATTCCGTTAATTCCAGTTTGAAGCAGTATATCGGTCCTATACAAGTATTCTAAAGTTGCAGTGATTGTTGAAATTTCTAGTTCGCATTGTGCGAGATAACAATTGAAGCTTCTAGTTACATCATCCGTGGCAGAATGCTCTTGCAATCATTAGCAAGTTAAGGAGGTAGTATAAAGTGGTTTTGGTGAATTTGATGGCATTGTGCAATTTGATGATATGGAGCTCATGAAGATAGCCCCTAGAGCCAAAACCATTGAGTTCGATATGTGGGGACTTTTGAAATCATATAAGATTAAAGACATGAATCATTTTACTTAGAAGAATGACCATCGGGGAAGATTGTGTACTGTCTATCCAGACATCAGATTGCACTTTTGACCGTATTTATTAATTAATTAAAAATAAAAATCAGAATACATATTTTTTACTTAATTAATTAATAAATACAGTCAAATGTACATCCTAATGTCTGGTTAAACGTCTCTGTAAGCTTTGCAATTTGCTAATGACATTGATTGGAGTGGAATGAATAAGGTATTGAAATGTGCACCACTAGATTGACGCGCATGTCACTTTCCCTACTTTAAAGCACCCAAATTGTTGATAAGATTCATTCGTAGTCATTTTCATTGCAATGTTTTCTATTTGAAAGGAAAATCTATTTAAGTCATACCCTTCTTAATTCAAGAATTCACCAATCTCCCATGCATGCAAGTCAGAGGGAGATAGCATAGTTGGGAAAAAGCAGACACAACCGTGCATGGATTTTTGTGAACTACTTAAGAAAAAGGTTGCAAAGGAGGAAGGATATCCCCTTTATCCATAGCTTGCATGTGGTAAGAGGTGGTGTCTATTACCTCTATTGATGATGTACATGTTCACGTCACATGTTGGATCAGTAGGATGAAGCTTCCGTGTGAATCCACTACCAGTGAAACCAACTTGCCTTCCACATGGGGTGGCCACCACATAGGTAATATCGGTGTAGTAAATGAATGTCGTACCTCTCTAGGAAATTATTTAGTTTAGAAAGCACAAGAATCTTGGGATACTCAGTTAAGAGTTCCATCATAATACCATGTTAATTCTCCATGTGCTACACTACTTACTATACCCTAGCAATTATGTTTATCCACGAGGGAGTAGACATGCTATCATGGTTTTTGAGCCTTATTATTTGCAGTGTACTAGCCAGCAAGATATTGTGAAACACAAGAAGGAGATCAATAAATGGGCACATTACCTAATCAAAAAATGCACCAATGGCTATCGCATTCCTCTTGCTTTAGTCATTAAATGATCTAATGTTCTCCTTCAATCATATCAACACCGTTGTCAAGCACTTTATCTAGGTAGTGGAAAAGAGTGTCAACCATCACAACTACCATATGTGCTCAATAAGAACAATGTTGAGGCAGAGCACATTTGAATGCATGAGGATCGTTGTCAGCACTAGGATTCCACCAATTATTGCAATGCAGAAAGTGCAGTAAGTTGTTCAATGTTAGGCCTCTAAGAGGAAAGTTGATAAAAGGAGGATCACAATAGGCCCGACAAGGAAGCAAAGGATTGTAAACCCTAATACCCCAGTTTCTATTGAATCACGAAAAGAATGCAAGACAAAATAAGCAACAAGGGGCCAACACCAAGTAGCATCAAGTCGAGAGCAGTTAACTCCCACCTCTCCATATGAAAATATTCATCTTAATAAAGGCAACAACCAAAGGTAGGTCAGGTCAATGAGGAGGAAGCACATAATAAGGATGTCGAGTATACTCCACAAATTGAAGACAACACGAGGAGGCTCGTAGCACCCCTCCTTAATGCAATTATAGACAAGTTGTTTGTGGAGGGATGGAATCTATCTTCCAATACAATCACCTTGCAAAAACATGTTGAAAGACTAAAAATGAAGAAAACCACATTTGCTCGATTCATCCTCTAGTAGAATTCTCATTTGAGGGGATTCAAACCTCTATAATTGACTTTCATTGGAAAACTCGTCAACAAATAAAAAGTGATAAAGTCAAAGACAACTAACATAGGTAAGAATTGAGTCTATTGTGGTGCTAATGATCTATTTTTGTGTTTAGGATGGAGTTGGTGCTTAGAAATTTTAATCGTTGTTTTATAAGAAAGATATTGACACACTTTGTGAATGAAATAAGTACACGATTGGAATCTCACTTGTGGCTCGACGAATAATGACAACACTACACGAGAACATACACAAGCAAGTGTTGTTGAAGTCTTGGGAAGAGCCATGCAAAAATGCCTTGTGGTTTCAGAGAACCAATCTCACCTACAGCCTTGTCCGATAGCATGTCTTCATCAAGATTTGATTTGCTTGCCAAAATCTCAATACTTTGGCCATGTAATTTAAGCGTCAAAATGTCTGAACGTCAAAAAATTCCAATCTTTCCCTCTAGCGAATTAGAGAGCAATACATCTTGAGTTTTATGATAAACTTCCTAAAAGCCCACACCGAACCTGCGTGCTAAAGTTAGTATCAGATCAACATTGTTAGCAATCTATATTTGTCATTGAAAATCCCAATTACATTAATAATTAGTTCGGTTTTTCTTAAGTTACTGAGCGGTTATTAAACAACTGCATATAAAACATTTTGTCTCCCTGTTATCGGATAAGTACACATTTCACACATCCACAGGGAAAACCACATTCTTCATAACTTTGAACTTCTAAAATATATGATCATCCAATTAGCCTAGCCATATATGCAAATCTGCTCTACTTCTAGCATGCCCAAATTGCAATGCAAAATAAAAAGGAAATATGACCAAGCATGTAAATATTTAGGAGCTGTTTCGAAAGTGATGAAATTGGAACTTTTGACCTGTGTATTGAAATAGGAACCTTTTTGAACTAAAATAGAACTAGGTAGAGTAGTCCGAGGTTTGGTCATTAGTTCAAAAAGGTTCCTATTTCAATACACAGGCCAAAAGTTCCAATTTCATTACTTTCCAAACAGCTCCTATTTCAGACAACTGTCACAACTAAGAATATAACATGCAAAATGTCATCTTTTGCATGGGGTCTTTCCATATTGCAAAGAAAGTTGGCACCTGATCAAACCCTGTGAAAACTACATAAAAGCCAGACGCACATAAAGAAGCATCGAACCACTTACAATTAATCTAGTATTGACAGTAGAAAGACCATATGGAACTAGCTTAAAAGATTATCTAGTTGTGCTAAAAGAAATCACCACTCACAGGCTTGTCTCATGTGAGGGAACAAAATAACTATAACTCAAAATACAAGGTCCCAAAGGTAATAGAAACTCGTGTAAACCACTTATTTTGGGGGAATTGAATCATATCTAGAAATATGCTTCAGTTCTAAGAATGACAATGCAGGCAAATTTCTTGTCCCTGTAAATTAAATTGTTACACAAGTCCAAAACCATTACGACAACTGACTCAAAAAAAAATTGTTCAATAATCATCAATTGAACCTTTGGCTCAAAATTTTTTGTCTAAGACATTGGAAGTATATGTGGTGGAATGGCAAATATAATCAAGAAAATATTAACAAATAATTGAGACACTATCATATTTACAGCCTGTGTGAACAAAGAATCTCGAATTCTATTCAACACTATAGGGAAGAGTGTTGGCTATTGTCATTTTGTTTTTCTGCCAATATACCAAGTACCCTTGACCCAACTGATGAAATAATCTTATCACCCATTGTGTCATCAACCTTGTTCATTTGAGCGTCTTGCAAGGGAATTCCACATGAACCCCATGACTCTGCTTGTAAGCTTACACCATAGTACTCCAAATGATCTATGATGCTGTTCCCAGATACAGACCTGCAAAATATCCATGAATGAATCACCAACCAATATAAAAGAAAAATAACTAGATGCAGTACACCATAGTATGATGAATTTGTGATGATATTGCACTCATTCAAATAGCTATTTAAGTGGAGGTAGGCCAATAGGGACATGCTAGCAACAACTTAAATAAGGTAAAAAAACATAATGCACTCATTCTAAAAGTAGGTTGACAGGATGGAAAAATAAACGGTAAGGTCTAAACAAGGGAAGAATACTGGATATATTAAGTGTTCTAGAATGCTTAACATATAACTACAAATCCACACTACAATTTCCAAATAATCCTAGCTAAAGATTTGCATTAAACATCCATGAAATACGCATCAACCAATATAAAAGAAAAAGAACTAGATCCAATTCACCATACTGCAGAGAATTTGTTGTGATGGAGCACTCTCCTTGGGTAAACATCCATGCAAGTGGAGGTAAGTTAATACAGATATACTAGCAACAACTTAAATATGGGGGAAAAAGAATAATGCACTGCTCACCATTTTGATCCCCTCTGAAAGTAGGTTAGGGGATAAAAATTAAACAGCAAAATCTAAACAAGGGAAGATGAGAGGATATATGAAGTTTCTAGAAATGCTTTACATATAACTGCAAATCCGCATTAAGATTCAGATTCTTGATCAGTTACTATAAATAAGGATCTAAAGAATTCACAATGGAGTCAAATCATAGTGTCAAATGGATCTCTATATACTTCTTATCCCACTTAAGAATTCAATTACTGGAAGATGCTTCCAAGAAGATCCATTCAAAATTAAGCACGATAATATTTTTCTTAAAATCAGAGGCCCCCACTTAATCCAGCTTCCAAGAACCACACACAAATGTGTTAGTGTTACTTAGATCAGATTGAATAATGAAAGCACTTAAAAGAATTGCAACACATAAGACAATGAACACACAAAGATACCCTAGGAAAACCCTCCTCTTGAGGGAGAAAAACCCAGCAAATGAATCTCTTCTATAATATAGAACAATGGCAGAAATCTGCTTACAACTCAGGCCCAGCAATGGCCAATAATGAATGCAATGAGGTCGCACCTCTTCTAGATACACAAGATACAAATGAATATGTTCTTCCTTGAAATCGGACCTGCTGCTATAAAGTGCGAATTCTGCTCTTGAAGATAGATGCGAACTTGCTTGAATCGATTGTGTTGTAATGACAAAAATGACCTTGCCTTTATACAAGTGAGGCGCCTCTTCACTTAGGTCGACTCACATAAAGGAATCACAAAATAATTAATAAATAAATAAAGTCGGTTCAAGCCAAGACTAAAATATTCGAACCATAAAGGGTCGGCCCTTAGCATTTAATAATATTGTGATCATGAATTAAATAGCCGAATGGCTATACATTTAATTTGATCTTTCTTCTTGGAATTCGTGCAATGAAGTGCAGACCATAGCTGCTATAACATCAACACTCCCTCTCAGCTAGGGATGAACTTCCACCTGCACAAGACACATCATATCAGAATGAAAACAAAATAGGATATCACCTCAATGTGATATCAACCATTGTGGCTACCTCCACAGATGGTAAAAACAAGTGCTCATCACTTAATGTGATGTTGTCACCTCAATGTGACTTTCACCATGGCTCTCCCAGAGGGTGATACATAAGCACAAATAAAATCATCACGGATTCCCTCACGTGATGCTGTCATGGAGTCACACACATGACATCCACCATGGCTCTCCCAGAGGGTGGAAACAAGGGCTTTCACCTCAAATCTCTCTCAATAGAGAATTGCATTATCAAGGGCTTTCACCTCAACTCTCTCTCAATAGAGAATTGCATTAACAAGGGCTTTCACCTCAACTCTCTCTCGATAGAGAATTGCATTATCAAGGGCTTGCACCTCAACTCTCTCTCAATAGAGAATTGCATTATCACATAAGGATCACTGATACTGAGACTCTTTCTCAGTTAAGGCTGCATTCTCCACCATACCAAGTTTCTCTCGAAAGTACACAAACTTAATCCTGGTGAGAGGCTTGGTGAGAATGTCTGCCGTTTGCTCTTCAGTGCTGATATACCTCAACTGTATGGCTTTCCTTTGTACCATATCTCTAATATAGTGGTACTTGATCTCAACATGTTTTGTTCTGTCATGAAACACGGGATTGACAGAAAGCTTTACATAGCTTTGATTATCACAGTGTATAATAGTAGGCTCCATTGATTGTCCAAACAATCCTGCAAGGAGCTTACGAAGCCACACTGCCTCACGAGCTGCCACACAAGCTGCTATATATTCTGCCTCAGTTGTACTCAAGGCCACTGAAGACTGTTTCCTGCTACACCAAGAAATCATAGCAGTCCCCAAACTGAAGCAACAACCAGAAGTACTCTTCCGATCTGAGACACATCCTGCCCAATCAGAATCAATAAAACCATGCAGCTCTCAATCCACACCTGAAGAATATCTCAAACCATATCCAATTGTGCCACATAAATATCTCAGGATATGTTTAGCTGCTACAAGATGTATTTGCCTTGGTTCACACATAAACTGGCTAAGTGCACTCACTGCATAGCAAATGTCAGGTCTAGTGTTAACTAGATACATCAATGAACCAATCAATTGTCTATACATCGTAGAATCCACTGGTTCTGAACTGGCTACAGCCTCTTTCAACTTATCTAGATTAGTCTCCATGGGTGTAGACATAGGTTTGCAGTCAATCATACCAAACCTTTTGAGAATGTCAACAATATACTTGCCTTGACTTAGAATCATCTCATCTGACTTTTGCCAAACTTCTAAGCCAAGAAAGTAATGCATGAGACCTAGATTCTTCATCTCAAACTCTGAAGCTAATTCCTTCTTGCATTTTAGAATTAGATGTTCTTCACCAATGATAATCAAATCATCAACATATAAAACCAAAATCAAGGCCTCACACTTTACTACCTTAAAGTAGAGGTTAGAATCTGCATCATTCTTTGAGAAGCCCAGGCTCGATAGATACTGATCAATCCTTTCGTACCAAGCACGAGGAGCTTGCTTAAGACCATACAAGGCCTTCTTCAGCTTACAAACATGAGACTCCTTTCCATGTACCTCAAATCCTTCAAGTTGCTCAATGTAAACCTCTTCTTCTCTTACACCATTTAGAAAAGCTGTCTTTACATCCATTTGGTGAATCTTCCATCCTCTAGATGCAGCAATAGCAATGATGGTTCTGACAAACGTATAACGAGCCACAGGAGCAAAAGTTTCTTCACAGTCAACTCCCTCTTTCTGTGAGAACCCTCTAGCCACAAATCTTGCCTTGTGCTTCTCAATGCTCCCATCAGCTGCATGCTTGATCTTGAAGAGCCACTTAGAAGACACCACAGATTTGCCATTGGGTCTAGGAACTATATCCCAAACATCGTTCTTAAGTATGGACTGATATTCCTCAGACATGGCATCTTTCCATACTTGTTGACTAGAAGCTTCATCAACACTTGAAGGCTCTGACTCAATAATTTGACTCATCAAGGCGACATAACTAGAGAACTTGTGAGGTCTCTTGCTTTCTCTGAATGCTCCTCTTGGAGCTACAAAACTTTCTGCTTCCTACATTGTCGTACGAGCCCAAAGAGGTCTTTTCTTTCCAATCACAATATCTAGAGGCCCATCAGTAGGATCCAAAGGTTCAACTGGATCAACATCTTCTTTAGGTTCTGGAGCCTCCTTCAGGTTCTCCGGAATAAGATCAACTTCCATATCTTGAGGAGGTTCTTCTTCATCAATCTCCATAGGAGTGCCTTTGGACCTTTTGAAAGCAATATCTTCCTCAAATGTGACATCTCTACTAATCTCAATAGACTTTTGTCCTGGTATGAATATCCTGTAAGCTTTTGATGTCTCACTATATCCTACAAGAATCCCTTTCTTCCCAGAAGGTTCTAGCTTTGTTCTCTTCTCCTTTGGAATATGAACATAGACTAGACAACCAAATATCCTCAAATGATTAACTTCAGGTTTCACACCTGAGAATGCTTCTTCAGGAGTTTTATTCTCTAAGATCCTGTGGGGACTCCTGTTTTGAACATAGACGGTTGTCCTCGATGCTTCCGCCCAAAGAGAGATTTGCAAGTCTTGATCATGGATCATAGCTTTCACTGCTTCCACAATAGACCTATTCTTTCTTTCAACAATACCATTTTGTTGTGGATTATAGGGAACACTGAACTCCCTCTTAATCCCTGCTTCAATACAAAAATCTCGAAATGTGCCAGAGGTGTATTCTCCACCATTATCGGATCTTAATACTTTGATCCTTTTCCCAGACAAGTTTTCAACCTGTGCCTTGAATTCTCTGAAACTTCCTAATACTTCTTCAGATTCTTTAGATCTTAGGAAATAAATCCACGTCTTTCTAGAGTAATCATCAATAAAAATAATATAATACAAGAAACCACTAGATGATGCAATAGACATTGGACCACACAAATCAGAATGAATAAGATCAAGAATACATTTAGATCTACTTTCACTAGTATGAAACGTACCTTTTGTGTTCTTGCCTAGGGCGCATCCCTTGCATGTACCTTCGTGTTCTTGATTGAGTTTTGGAAGACCGGTGACCATCTTCTCCATGATAGGTAGAGCACGAAAGTGAATGTGAGCCAATCTTCGATGCCAAAGATCGCACATGCTGGAGCTGTCATGCACAAGCACTTGAAGAGGACGAATGCATAGCCTGTAGAGACACTCATGTCTAACTCCAATCACTTGAGCAGTTTTGAAACTGGAGTTCTTTGCCCATATAAGAACTTTGCCTTTAGAGAAGGCAACTTGATAACCCTTGTCTTCCAATGCTGAAATTGAGACAAGATTCCTCTTTATCCCTGGAACGAATAGTACATCATTCAACTCCAATGAAATCCAGGAATCCAAGTGAAGAGTGGAGTTTCCAATTCCTTTCACAGAATATTTGGCATCGTCTCCAATAACGACTTGATCACTAGAGTTGCTCTCCACTAAGTTTGAAAGGTGACCCCTGAAACCGGTGATGTGCCTAGAAGCACCACTATCAATCAACCAAGTGTTGGCGTCGGTAGAAACATTGCTTGACAAGGCTGAATAGAACAAATAATCACTGGAGTCCTTCTGTGGAGCGATTTCTTCAACATTTGCAGTGGCAACTTGTTGCTTAGGTCTTCGAGGACAATCCTTTGCAAAGTGACCATACTTATCACAACGAAAACATTGAATCTTGGACATGTCTCGTTTCCTTTTGAAGGCAAGCACACCATCATTTCCATTCTCTCGATTCCTTTTGAAGAACCCTTTCTTAAAGCCTTTTCCTTTGTTCGATGAATGAGAGGCAAGAACTTGCATTTCTTCATTCTTTGAACTTTGACCAATTCCCCTTGCCGTTAGTCTTGACTCTTCTTGAATGCAGTCAATCCTCAATCGATCAATCTTGGGAAGTTTAGATCTTGCACTAATTCCTTGAATGAACGCCTCCCATGAAAACGGAAGACCATTGAGAGCCAGCATAGTTAGGTCCTTGTCGTCAATCATGTGACCAATTGTGGAGAGCTGATCTCTTATCTCTGAAATCCTCATGAAGTATGTGATAACAGATTCTCCTTTCGCCATTTTCACATGATGAAGTTGTTGCTTCAGTGCGAGAGCTCGACTAGTGTTGTTGATTTCGTACATCTCTTCCAAGGTTGCAAACATCTCTCTTGCTGTATCCAACTTGAAGACAATCGGTACAACATGATCCTTGACAGAATCAACCAACACTTTCTTTGCCCTAGTGTCTTTCTTCCTCCACTGTAGCTTCTCTTCTTCCTCCTCAGGTTCAGGAACTTTTGTTTTCACGAACTCAGCTAAATCATTCTCTTCCAAGGTGAGCATGATTTTGAACCTCCATGATGTGTAGTTCGAAATCCCTTCGAGTCTATCCTCGATTTTCAGGCCATTCACCATCTTGAATTTGAGAAATAAGAGATAGACTGAAAAAGAATAAAGTGAGTGTTGCACACTAAATCTGATCACGATCTTTTTCACACCCGCTCTGATACCATGTTAGTGTTACTTAGATCAGATTGAATAATGAAAGCACTTAAAAGAATTGCAACACATAAGACAATGAACACACAAAGATACCCTGGGAAAACCCTCCTCTTGAGGGAGAAAAACCCAGCAAATGAATCTCTTCTATAATATAGAACAATGGCAGAAATCTGCTTACAACTCAGGCCCAGCAATGGCCAATAATGAATGCAATGAGGTCGCACCTCTTCTAGATACACAAGATACAAATGAATATGTTCTTCCTTGAAATCGGACCTGCTGCAATAAAGTGCGAATTCTACTCTTGAAGATAGATGCGAACTTGCTTGAATCGATTGTGTTGTAATGACAAAAATGACCTTGCCTTTATACAAGTGAGGTGCCTCTTCACTTAGGTCGGCTCACATAAAGGAATCACAAAATAAATAATAAATAAATAAAGTCGGCTCAAGCGAAGACTAAAATATTCGAACCATAAAGGGTCGGCCCTTAGCATTTAATAATATTGTGATCATGAATTAAATAGCCGAATGGCTATACATTTAATTTGATCTTTCTTCTTGGAATTCATGCAATGAAGTGCAGCCCATAGCTGCTATAACATCAACAAAATGAGTAAGCAATCACCTAAAAAAATGAATACGTACATCAAGGAGGTGGAGGGTAGAATTTTCCAGGGCAACAAAGCTAACATTTATAAACAAAGTTGCATGGACATGAATACGGATACAAATACGGATATGGTATTGGATACGGATACAGCCATTTTTTAAGACCCACAATATGGATACAGCTGGATACGGCATTCATAAAAAACACATACAAGTATATTTTCTAAGTCATTTGAGGAGATTTTTATTACTTTAAAAGAAAATAAGTAAATATAAATAAAATAATACTAAAATTTAAATATAATAATTTAGTAAAGAATAAACAATTAAATATATATTAATAAATTTTATTTATATTTAAAGAATAAATTTTATTTTATTTTAAATCCCTAATGTTTAAACCAGTGTTACAAGGCGCTGCCTCGGGACCCCGCTGGGGGCGTTGCCCCCAGACCCCCGCAAGGGGCGTTGCCCCTTGACCCCATTGGGGGCCCTACCCCCAGACCCCCGCAAGGGGCGCTGCCCCCAGACCCCCGTTGGGGGCGCTGCCCCTTAACCCCGTTGGGGGCGCTACCCCCAGACCCCCGCGAGGGGCACTGCCCCTCGACCCCATTGGGGTGTTTCCCCCAAACTCTCATCAAACTATAGGTCTAAGCATGTTATAGGCCAATGATGAATCATGATCATAAAACCTACAAAATACATATCCCCTGTTGCAAATCTTTGCATCTTTCACAGTCAAAGCCATAATCAAGGATTATCTTGTTCCATACATTAGACAACAAAACATGGAGTCTTGAAGGCTACAATAAAATTTTAATAATAAATTCCTCACTTGAATATACATACTAATCATTGAGACGCAAGCAAATATCATAGCTACATCATCATCTAGGACCTATCTTAGACACTAGCGCATGACTTGTCGTGATGTTGGGATGAGTAATCCAAACTCTTCTAAGCCATAGACTTATATTTTAAGTTTTGATATTTGTCTTGATGCCATGGATTTCATATTCCACGAGTTTTGTATACATTTGGCAATATTTATATAATTATGATATTGCTATCAGGATTCAACCGTGTAGTTTTCGAGTCAAACTCAGTGACTCGAAAACTACACGGTTGAATCCTGATAGCAATATCATAATTTGACACGCTCTGGAAGAAACCTCCTACTTATCAATATTTATATATCTGAATGTGTTATTTCCTTCAGCTAAAACTTGCGTTTATACTTATGTGATCGATGTATGTTTGTGTATGGGATCATAGTAATTTCTATTTGATGATGTTATTGTGTCTTTAAGGTTTATTTATTAAAGGGTGCATGTAACAAGTTTTAAATCCTTAAAAATCTTTGAATTTCTCGTGTTTTTCTATTCGCCGAGTCTGGGCTCCGAGTCCGAGTCCGAGTCCGAAATAGGCTTGCCGAGTCCGAGGCGAATCCGAGTCTTGTAACTATGGTTTAAACAACATAATATAAATATAAAATTATAAACAATTAACTTTTTAAAATCCATAGAAATTAAAATGCCGAAAAAATACTAGAGTTGCACTGGAAGAAGAGCTAGAAAAATGGGTTGTTGGAATAGAAAAATATTTCATTTGTCTTCCTCATTTGGTGTAGGTTCTGTATACAAAATAAAACAAAAGAATTGCACGATTGAAGTTTTCTAGGATTAAGTTTAGGAAGATTCACGTCAGATTTTTTGAAAACCAAATCACATAGTATCCGACACAGCTCGAAAATCAAGTTCTTTTGGGCACACGTGGGTATAGTATCCAACGTGTATCTGCGGTGTATCGTACTTGTATCCGTATCGGATACACGCGCCCAGGGAGGGGCAGGGGCGTATCCGGCTACTCTGTTTATAAAAATAGCTTGGTAAGACTAACTCTGTTCCATCTATATTTATGGCTAAAAAGCTGTCCTCCAGTTTTTCATGTTTAAAATTTCTGTTGGGAAATGTGTTAGGCAAAAAAATGCATCCATACATGAAATGCAATAAACTAAGCCAAGGCCTGTTGGAAAAGCTGTAATGGAAGACAGACAGATTAATGTAATTCTATTTGAGAATGATGCCCGGAAGAAAATTAGGTACTCCTTGATAAGCATGGAAACAGGTTGAAAGCCATATCATATAATAGAGCAAGGCATCACTCTCATCAATGCCTTCATATAACTATTTTAGAGAATATTTCCTGCAGCAATTTGTGTCTATGAAAAGTAGGTTTTATTCAGATGTTCAACCATCTAAAGCATCAATGTCTTTAAACAGTATTATTAAGCACTCTCATCTGACTATAAATACCACTTGACTGCTATTGACTTAAGAAACTTAAAAAATAAAATTGGTAAAATGTCAAACAAAACTCTTACCTGCTACAAGATGAATCTTCACCAGAAGCGTCACAAATCTTTTCAGCTTCATATGCTAAGCTACCAAATCCAATACTGTAAAGCCACACCTGCATTTATAAGTGAAAGTGAAGGAAAATGATAAATAAGTATCATGATCCCAAAGCATAAGTAATAGGGAAAAAATAATTTTCAATTGTTAAATGCTTCGTCATAGATGTATCAGTTAAAAATAGAAGACTTTCAAAAACTTGGCGATCAAATTTTAAATATTAGTTCAAAGGATGCCATTATATTTACACAAATATACCAATTTACATTGAAGAATGTATTGGAATTTCCCTCTTACAGTGCACTGGAATTTCTATCATGCCCCCTCTTTTTTGATTAAGCTAAGGAAATAATCAAAATAATATTTAAAGTTGCCTGACTGACTTTATTTTGTTTAAACAGGGCAACTTATTATTATTATTTAAAAAATAATAAGTCAAACATAATGTTTATAAAATGAACCTATTCAAGTGTCGTTAGACAATAGAGATCAAAAGTGACATTTTATTGAAACGCCTTTATGGACACTTCTCAAATAAATTTTGGAGGACAAAGGGAAAGAGAAAATAATGTTCAATTGTTTTTCCTCACGGACGAGGGGATCAAATGTATTGTTGCCAAAACCCTTTTCTCAAAAATTGAGCACTTAGTGTTCATCTTTTGGCCAGAGGATGAAAACTCTCTTAATTTCCAGATCGGATTTGAGGATGAAAACCCTAACATCCATTAGAGGCAATTCCATCCACGGATTGCAAGTGAGCAAGAAGATTATTTCAGGAGCATATTGAAGACTTCAAAAGTTTGTCCTAAATTGAAGAAATTTTAAATTTCAGTTGGTTTTGATGTGATTTTCCAAAGTTTGTGAGTGTGAGTGGAAATTCCAGATTTTGGTTTTTAAGAAGTTTTTAGTTCCTAATTAAGATGATTTCAAAATATTTATTTATCTGACATTTAGTATTAAATATTTTATTGTTGATGTTTGGCTTTACCATGGCTGGTCGTACCTTTATCCCAGCCGTACCATTTGATATTTATGAATATTAATATTTGTGGTTATTTGAAAAGTAGAAAGGGACTTTTGTAGCTCAAATTTGCTGATCGCAGCCCATAAATAATACTAAGCTGCTTTCATACTTTGGTCACTTCTCTTATGCGCAATCATATATGATATAAATGTTGAAAATGCTCACGCCAATCATTAGAAGGTTCTGATTAATGTTGAATGCTTTGAATTTACTTTAGTTTGGTCTGTCGTATCCTTTTAAGGAGGCAGCGGTTCTATTTGGAGGTAATGTTAATATGTTTGGAAGTGATTGATGCTATCGTACCATGCTTAAGGAGGTCGCAGCTTTTGAAGGCTGCTAATCTATTTTGCTGAGCCAGCCTTACATCTATGAAGGCAGCCATACCAATTCAGAAAAAGCTGCAAATATTTGGGGTATGATTTTAATTTCAAGCTTCATCACAATATTTCTGCAATAATATTTAGTATTTCAGATCATTGAAATAATATTTTTCATTGTGATTTTATACCACCACAAATATTAGAACTATTGATAATTTCAACATTATAAATCTAGATGGCTATGCCACCAAGACACTAGTTGTCAATTTCCTTTCCAACATTGCATTCATTTTAGACTGTATGGTTTGCTGCCAGAAAGTTAGCATCCCAAATAACCATATACTCTCACCTTGCACACATCATGATCTTGGTGATTAGAAAATGCGAGGATTTATGCATTTCATCAAATATTTGTAAAAATTCAAAAAATCTAGTTAGGGACATTACACGTTTTCTTGCTATAAGTACCATTATGAACATTTCAAAATACAATCACTAGCAAATAGTTTAGGTGATTAATAATTTGATACAAACCATATGTCGTAATACATAGAACCTATAAGGTTGCACGGTTTTTATTAGCAATTAATGACTATCTTAGTTAAATAACCTTTAAAGAAATAGACTATAAACTCATTCCATGTGTTTCTTCCAAGGTCAAATGAAAGTTCCAGTAACAATTTGTAGTGACCAATAGCATTATGGCATCTGAAAACTTTTTGCCCCCACTATAACTGGCAAAATTGAACACGTTTTCTTTGGTATATATAGAATGCATCTGATACCACAGCATCTCTTTGATATAAGTAATAACATTTAGTCCTCATTTTACAGGCACCTAAGAAGTCAGAACTTTGACCTCACTTTAACACCATACAAAAGAGCAAAATAATTCAGCCATATTACTACAAGCAATTTGATTGAAAAGAATTTTACTTAGAATGGGCTTTCCAATACGAACAGAAAATATCAGTAGCCAACACTCTTTACCATTAGTAAGAGTGGAAAAACCAGTTCGCGCTAGGGATCCTTTGAATAAAATTCCAACACAGTGAGCAATATTACAAGTATTTTTACCCCATTAAAATTTTCTTCACTGATAACATATAAGCTGCATTGTTTTCGATAGCTATGTGAAAAAACTTAAGTTAAATAGCAACCATCCGATGTCTTTTTTAAGTGACAGTGAAAGATGACAAGAGAATAAGCATTGGCAAGACAGAATGTCTGAAAGACTGAAATGGAGAGAAGACAAAACTTGCTGTGATGGATAAAGTTGTAGAAACAAGCCTCCTTATTTAAGATTTTCTGTTAGTTACCCCATTTTTAGCGACTTTGCTACTACTTATATGGTTTATATTTGCATTCTTCTGAATAAGCAGTTCTGTTGCATTTACTCTTTGATGAAAAATATGTCTGTATTAATCAGGAAAGACTTGTAGCTTGGAACATACCTTTTAAGTTAAAAGGGTGCATTTAATATTCTTCAATCTTCAATATAATCTTGCATATTACAGTGGTTCTATTGTTGAGAATCTCTCAAAGAGAATATTCTTAGTTATTTTTGTTTGCTGTTAATACAGCTGTTGATATTAAAACAATTCGTGACTAAACTGTTTAGGCCTTTTAATGCTTCTCAAAATAAGAGATTTTAGTATGTCATAAGAAAAAGAAAGTACAATAAGCTTTAAAACTGGCAATAAACACAATTAAAGATTATATATTGTGTGGAAGCAACTACCTCTCGTGGAAAATGATGATATGTCCACTGAGGAAAATATGTATAATATGGGGGTAAATGTGGAACCATATCATGTTCATGAGTCACCCGTATAGTTTTTGGCACCAAAGAGCTGTAATAAGTTGCAAAAACCGAATTGCCAATACGAGGTTGCCCAAAGGTCATAACCTCAATGTCAACTACTCCAAAGTTTACCTGTCAGATGAAGGACAAAGTAAATAACATTTTTTTTTTTTAAAAGTGCAATGATTGACTGCAAGCAACAACATATTTTACATGAAACAGAAAGATTTTCTTAAACAATTTTATAAAATAAAAGTGTGATGATTGACTACAAGCAACAACATATTTTACATGAAACTCAAAGATTTTCTCATTTGCAGTAGACTCAAAGACCATTTCAATGCAACATTCATAATTATTTAATAAGTTGAGGTACGCCATTGAATCTTTGGAAATGCAACAAGAGCTAGGTCTACAAACAAAGGAAGTTCATTTTCCAATTAAAAGGCACAGCTGATACAGAAACCTCCACAAATTTATTTTTCCCAGATATTGAAGTTCAAATATTGTTATTCTACAATAATAGTGGCTTTCTTGATAACATACAGTCAGATCAAGGGCACAGAAGGCAGCCATTGCTCCACCCATTGAATGCCCCGTAACCATAACTGTCAATCCATCTCTCTTCTGCTGTGCTATCTGAACTGCCTCTACAATTTGTGGGCGCAAACTTGTATTGTGATAAGCGGAGTAAAATCCATAATGTACCTGCAGTTAAACCAAAATATGTATTGAATTACTGCTCTATTGTTAGAATTTCATAATAACATGAAATGAGGCAGGAAATCCAGCAAAACTCACCATTGCACCAGGCATATCTGGATAGTTGAGATCAAGCTTCTTACAGAATAAATCCTCCACCCAATTCTGTAAGCTGTAGCAGCAAATGATAGACTTGCAAAGTTAGTTTGCTGGCAAATCAGTAAAAAGCACTGTTATAAGTACATAAATTTTAAACATATGGTTTATAATTATCAATAGGTGCATTTTAAATTCTCTCAGCCATCAATAAAGTGCATTAAAATTTAGTCATGTTTTGTGCACTATGGCTGGTGAATAATCTTGAACTCAGCATTGCAACCAACTGGTTGGCATGAAGTCATTGTAAGGTTCAGAGTTAAACTGAAATATTTGTCATTTACTATATATTTATTATTTTCATATTGTTAAAGTATTTTTTTGTACATGTTCTATAATTCTATTTAATACTCAAACATCACCAGGCAACACTGTTTGGTTTTGATTAATTGATCTTACTGAGGATGTTCCAACTTCAGATTGAATCACTGAAGCAGAGGAGTCACATTATGGCTGAAACCCATAGATAAGACAGCAGAGGAGAGTAGAACACCCATGAGTGTGGCCTTCCACTTTGCCCATCCAGATCAGTGATGCCCTAACCATAGGGTCTAGAGAATAGATGTACCATGGAGTTTACACCGTACTTTTGAGCTGTTTTCATGTGCTGTGCACCTACTTAGCATTGTAAAGTGCAAATCCAAGACACATCATGATGTGAAGAAACCATATTCATACAAGTTCAAGAGTGAACGAATGCATATACATCATTTGTCTATTTAAAAGATGGTATAATATGTTTTTTGATATATAACAGAAATATCAGGCATGGAGTCAAACAAATCAATCTTTCTTTTGACATTTTGATCATTTTCTCTATTTTGAAATTTTCTTAATCCCCGAGCTCTAATCAATTACTCTCCCAAGTTTTGTTAGATTTAGGATCAGAAATGAAAGCAATCAGAAAATGCTACACATAAGACAATGAACACAACAAGATACCCTGGGAAAACCCCCCTACTCGAGGGAGAAAAATCCAGCAAATATATCTCTTATATATTGAAGGAATAAGAGCAAAAATCTGCTTACAACTCAGGCCCAACACAATGCCGAATTTGATACAATGAATAATAGCACCTCTCCTAGATGCAAAGATACAAATGAATATGTTTCTCCTTGAAATTGGTCTGCTGCTACAAAATGATGATCTGCTGCTACAAGATGATGATTTGCTGCTCAAGTATGGACTTCTTCTAGGAATGCGAATTATGATGAATGAACTTAATGATCAAATGAATGATCATCACCTTGTATTTATACAAAATTAGGTGACTCTTCATTTGGGTTGGCCTCTTTTAAGAAACAAGGTGACTCTTCATAAAATTATTATATATAGCAAGTCTGACTTGCCTTGGTATTATTTATCCATCATTTTTAAATTTGAGAGAAAGATATCTCCCACTGCTATAACATCAACAGTTTGACTCCTTAACCATGACAAGTAAGTTTTGAGTGACTTTGTTTGCAGTGCTTTGACATGCCAGATTGAAAGCCAGTTGAAGGAGCAGTCGAATTCCAAAGAAAATCTAATATGGACATTAATGTCCACAATTACCTCCTACTGACTTTCAACTTAAACCCATCAAACATATGAATGTTTTGGTGTAGAGGTGAAAAAGTTGGTCATGACTTGTTTTCATGGCCTCTGCTTTCACACTACCATTTGACTCAGAATTATTTGCTCTAGCTAATGGACTGGTCTTCTGGCCCTGCATAGTAGCAAACTGTGTATAATTATAATACTTGTAAGTTTGTAACATGATTGGTTTATGCCACCTCCCCCAGGAATCTTGTTTTAATTTGGGATGGCCGATGATTATAAAATTATAATAATATGGAAGAATGCCAATTGCTTTAAAAAAAAACACACGGCATGTTTTTGGGCCATTTAAATTAACATGTTTATCATACTTGGAAGCCACAAACTCTGTTTTTCCCTATACACTTTCCAGATTTAATTATAACCTTATTTATCTGATTGGAAAGAGACAGCGTATATCAATATGGAACAATGATATCTTAGCCTAGAAACTAACTTTGAGAGCATCCAGTTGGCAAAAAGTAAAATATTTAAGAGTTCTACTTGTGACAAGAAACATCGAGTTGAGTTTGGCTTAGGTTAAGATATCAGGAGTGTGCAACATTTTTTATCTGTGTATGTAGAAAATCAGTGGGATAAGGTGAATTTTGCTGAGATACTCAGGTTCACAACTTGGACTCCACCCATGTACCCATATGCCCACATCTCCTGTTGACTATATATTAAACTAATAGAGCTGTACCCTTATTCATATTTTCATGTACGCTATTTCAATTCGAGTTCCCTGCCCTCATAACCATATAACACATTTCCTAGTGAATATGGTGAAATGAGATCAGCATCCCTAATATTTATTTTGTAGCAAATTATCAGACTGGACATTTTTAATGCAAAAAATTGGGTTATCATGGTTATCAACATATTAAATGTCTCCTGACATATTCAGTGTCCAGGCATGATGAATACAAACTTTAGCAATTATGACTTTCCAAACAAATCCAAGGATAAAATTGAAGTTTGGTACACAAATATTTGCAAGAGAGAACTTGTAAGCAAAAGCAAGGTGGCTTGACACAATTAAATGACTTTACTATGCAGTGCTGGACGCAGAAAAAAACACAAAGAATAAGACCAAGAAAATAGGCAAACAAAATCATTAACTGAGAGTTGCTTGGACACACAAACCAACCTCTGCACAAAACAAAATAAGTCATGAAGTTCAGTGCGAATATAGAATTGTATGCTAAGGTAAGTGGAATGGGATAAAAGCCACCTAGGTTAGGCCAAACCCAAGGAAATTTTATCCACGGATTTTTTAAGTATTTCAAGTTTTCAACTGAAAAAACAAAAAGTCTACAAGCCCACTCTGTGCAGATAAAATAAAAATTTGTTTATCATATATGTACCTAGTCATCTTATACACATAAAATATTGGAAAAGTTCTAAAGAGATGAGTTACATGACTAAACCAACTACTGAAAACTACTATAAGAAAACTAACCAATAACATGGTTCTATCCAACAGTCAATGCACATACGCATAATTTATAGCTCCGTGTCATCTGTAAATTTAAAACTATTATGGTCACAAAAAAGCAAAATATATAACTTCAGCACAAAAATAAAAGAACATGACAAGTGATTTGCTTACCTGTTTTCTTGAGTGCCCCTAAATGCGATGACAATTGCATTTAGATCATCCGCAATACCCACGAAAGCCTGCATAGTTACAGCAAGTGCACCTTTACCACATTTTCATATTAACAGAACTGTGTAATACTAGTACATCTTAATTTCAACAATCTCTTAGGTATATATCTGCCATGTCAGAATTCGTTTCTATATGGAGATTGCAGTATACAAACATCACCCTTAAGCTTAGCAATAATTAGTTAAGATCCTAAATCAAATAGGCAAATCAATGAATGCCTTCAAAACTCAAAAGCGTCTGAAATTTCAGAGCTCGCACCATGGAATTCAAAGTTCATGGCAATCACTGACGAAAAAGTATAGCCATTCAAAAAAAGCTTCCTTGATATTATTGCAAGTTATAAGAAACATCAATTTGAAAGTGCTGGTATTGCAAGTTATAAGAAACATCAATTTGAAAGTGCTGGTGCAGTCATAACTCTGTAATATTGTTTTGAGTTTTCATTATCAAGATATCAAGAAAATCCAAATTATCTTGAGAGATAATCACAGGCTACTACATAACAAACATGATATAGTTTCACAAGTACTGCAGACTATAACGAAGACTCATATGGATGAGAAGCAGCCATGATTTCTAATATGTAAAATCTACAACAAATGAGAAGAAAACAGAGTGCATATAAAAGATTATACAGTATACTATCATTTTCCATGTGCTGAAAACAACATTTGTAATCTTTTTAGTTTTGAAAAATCATCTCTTATTATCTTGATGGTTGTGACCTGTGACAACTGTTAAAGGGTGACAGTGTTTATTTATCAATTTAAATTTCACATTCTATATGAGTATCCCAATTGTTATTTAAGACTTAAACATATTTAATCACAAGAATGAAAACAGAAGAATTTCTTTTGTAAACGAGTGGGTTCAAGAAAAATAGAAACTTACCCAAAAAGAAAATCATGCATCAAATAAAAACTCTAAAGGAAAAAAAGTTTTATGAAAATCTACAACAGTTTTGAATAATATTCTAATAAGACCTCTTTTCCCATACGCACTAACAATAATTAAAGAAAGAAACTGCTAGCCCAAAATAGTTCAAAATGGAAAATTACCTGAAGGCAATGTCGCACATCAACAATAAGCTCTATCATCTCAAACCCCTGTTGGATGGTTATGACTAATGTCAGCAGGATGATCTAATCCATAAATTGCATAAACTGTCACACGTACTGTTCAGAAAATTAATTCTTAAAAACAAAGAATATTCAAATGTTTCAATATGCAGCATATCATGGCAAGAACACAACATAAATTTACTTAAAGCTAACATTCTGTTTTCCACACCTCCGTCAAACCGTTGCATCTGGAACAAGTCCAAGACAGAAGAGCACTTAGATCATCCATATATACCTGTCAAATAAAGATTGCTGTTATTAGGAGTGCCTTCAATATGCACAAACCATATACTATTATACAGTTTCCTCCTCCCACCAAGATTAAGATTCAAGAATTGCCAAAGTTCCTTTTTTATTCGATTATTGTGGTTCTTTTTCTTTGAAGAGTATCGAAGTGATGTCCTCCTGCCCATGTGGTGAGTATTTTCCTTTAACATTACCCTTTGCAGGGATTCTTCTGCTTTTAGAATAAGGTAACATTTATTGAACAATTTCCCATTTAATGGTTAGTAGGTCCTAAAAAAGATAGTAGAGAGAAATAGAAGGCTCCACAGGAAGGTGTAAAATTTAATTTTGATGGAGCATCAAAAGGCAACCCTGATATCATGTGTACTGGCTTTGTGCTTAGAGACTCTCGGGGCTCGAAACATTTAGGTATCAAAACCAATGAAGAAGCAGAATAAGCGGCCCTCCTAGCAGGGATTCGGCCTGTCCACCCAGTTGGTCAAAGGAATTCGGTGATAGAAGGGGATTCATAAATAGTGGTGAATGCAGTTAATAAGGAGTACTGCCCTAATTGGAAGCTTAAGGCAATTTTAGAAGAGGTTTTGAAATGGAAAGATAAATCTAAATTGCTATAGGGAGCAGAATTGTATTGTAGACTATTTAGCTAATGAAGGTATAAAACAACGGGATAATGCATCTATTGGAAGTAAGGATGTCATGGAATAGCCTAATATATCAAACCTTCTCAAATATGATTGCACCCCTTGATGCATGGCTATGGTTGTGGTGGTGTGGCATTATTAACACAAAGGTGGCCATTCGAAGGTAAAGGATGTAAGATCACATCCAAGGCCTATTCTCATAAGTAATACATATAATGGCTTGAATTTGAGGTATTAATGATGTGCAGTCTGGGTGTTGTGGTAGCATGTTGCTTTTTGAGATTCTGGGCAGTTGTCAGGTGCCCAGGAGGTATGGTGTTAATGGCGGGTGACAAAAAACTCTAGGGATCCTTTTTGCCATGGTCAGGTCAATGATCATAGGCTTTGTAAAACTTTTAACTGCAAGATTACTGGGAATATGAAGGTGGTTGAAGCCACATTTGGGATGGATGGTATAGAAGTAATGGCTTGGTGTATACTACGCATGCCTCCATATTAGAAGTTCTAAAAAAAGATTAAAGCAAGTTGTGCAGGATGTTGAAATACAAGAGAGTATACAGGAGCTTCTGATTAGTCTGTCCATGAAGGTGGAGGCAGAACAGGATATTCAGTCTCTTTCTGAAAAAAGTAAGGCTTCAATGGAGGTTATAGGTGGGGGTATTAAGATCGTGCATAAGGAAGTGAATGCACTTATGGTGGACATTCAAACCCTGGAAGATTTTTGTCAAGACCTCTGGATGGTTATGAAGCATATGGTTGTTTCACATCACAAAGGTGTTATGAAGATCATCGATGGTTAACACAATATTGTTCCTAGAATATGATAAATTTGTGAGAGTACTGAGGCATACAATGTTTAACAATGGAATAAAATTCAATGACTTAGAGAAATCTTTGGGTCCACTGGTTCCAATGGTTGAATTAGTTGTTCTTTGTGTCTGTTCCATTGTCAGTTTTTGGTGAGATGCTTTGTCTGTGTCAAGAGAGTATTTACTGATAATGTATTATGTTTGGTATAGACTGCTCCACCCTGCCATAGGGTTGTTCATGCAGGCATATTGGGATAGATGCTGTACACTGTTACTAGTAGTTGGGAGGGGCCCTGTTAAATGAAACCTGTTGATTATCTAAAAAATCTAAATTTATTGCATAGTCCGGAATGAATTGTTCTATAACTATAAGTATAAACTTAATATATTATTGAGGGTGTATAAATCTAGCAAGACTTGCCTCACAATCATCAACCTTTCCAATCAATAACCAAAATAATAAGATATCTTCCATACTATCAGCCAGATGGAAAATTACCTGGGTTTGTGGTTCTGACAGCAATCTTGTCAGGTGTAATAAGTCTAATGTATTGCTCGTACATAATTTGTCGATCAGTATTTACTATTATTTATTGGACTTTGTGAAATTCCTATTGCAGGATATTAAATTCTGTAAAATGATCAATTTATTTGACTCCACTGTCAATCCTATCTCATTACATCACATACATTTATGCAAATCTCACATTTTAAGGGTAATAGTAAATACAAAGTTTATATAGATAATTCTAACAGAAACCTTTATGTCAGGGTGCATCAAATATATTTTGGACAGACTGAAATAAACTCTTTCAACATGTTTAAAATTTTATAGAATCTCCTGAAAAGATATTTCAAAATTTTCAATGAACCAGCTTACTACATAGGGTAGATGCAATGTAGATCCATATTACCGCAGAAGCATATTCCACGAGTATTTTGGCAAGTGTTCGATTGTAAACATGATGACCAAGCTTATGATCATGACTCGTCCTCAATTCTGCATGGAACAAGAAAATTATAAGATGCTAACCACAAACAAAAATCCGTTCCTTACATCGTGATCACACAAAATGATGCCATACCTAATCAATTTCAATTGATGCTGCCTGAAATTATGTCCATTTTAGCAAAAAGGCCTAATATACCATCTATCAAAGGAATTGAATACTTTCAAGGTTCACTGAAAATATGCATGTCCAATCAATAATTATCTTTAAAATGTCAACAGCAATAAATAAACTAAAATTAGTAGACCAGTACCGTCTTGCTTCCTTAATATGTTGCTATCAGTTTCATTTCTCTACATTACCATAACTCAAACATACATATGATAATGCTGAAATGGTTTGGTGTAGTGCATATTCTAGTAATTGACGATCATTAAAATCTCCACTTCCTTTGAACACCCAAGACATACCTTCAGATGTGTTTGAACACCTAAGACATACATACCTTCAGATGAGGATTATAAGACTCCAATATGTAAAGGATAGACCCCTCCATGGTTCGCCTTCCCCCTCGACCACATGCATCTTAAAAAGATATTGTGAGTGAAATATAATACTCTTAAGTAATTGATAAAGTAAACTGATCCATTATTTGTTAGTGTTGTAGCTGCAGGAGATATTTTTCCCCCTTATGTATTTTGATTCAAGGCTGGTCGGCCTTCTTGATTTAAATGATATTTGTTCCTTCTAAAGCCGACCTAGAAGGAAAGTCACTTGGTGTTTTATTTAAGGAGGATCAAGTCCTCTCATTTGGGCAATCAAGTTCATTCATTTTTAATTCTAATATCTTAAGCAGCAGTTCGCATTCTCCCAACAGCAGATTCAATTTCTGAAGAAGTGTTTTCAGCCATCCTAAGGAGAAGTGACATATCTCTTTGTATGAGAATCGGCCATGATTAGGGCCTGATTATTTTTGTATGCAGAATTCTGCACTTATTCATCTGATATATAGATATAAGAGATCATTTCTTGCTGTGTTTTTCTTCCTCGAGTAGGAGGGTTTTCCCAGGGTATCTTGTTGTGTTCATTGTCTTATGTGTTGCATTTTCTGCTTATTACTTCTGATCCTAAAACTAACATTACTTTCTGAACAATTATTTTCAATCATTTTTTTTAAATGGGTCTAAATCGCTTGTAATAATGTGTTACACAGAGATGTAATTCCACCCCTCAACCCCCCATCCCCGTTTGGCCATGGTCTAGTACAATGAGGTACTCTCTCTCTCTCTCTCTCTCTCTAATTCCACCCCTCAAACCCCCATCCCCGTTTGGCCATGGTCTAGTACAATGAGGTACTCTCTCTCTCTCTCTCTTTCTCTCTCTCTCTTTATATATATATTCAGATCCCCAAAATGTGTCATGTCGTCCCCATCACATAGGTAATAATCTTTTCAGGATCTGATGAACTATCACAATTTACATTAAGATTTCAATATATATATATATATTTTGCCATCCCAAAAAAATGGCCCTCAGATCCCCGAAATGTGTCCTGTCGTCCCCATCCTAGAAATGCCGTGTAACATAGGTAATAATCTTTTCAGGATCTGATGAATATCACAATTTACATTAAGATTTCAAAGGTATGATTTGACTTTGCATAGATCAACTATCCTGTTCCAGTTTAAAGATTAATCCCATGAAACAGTGAAAAGCATCTTTTGCCTTGTAAGCAATTTCAATTTTTCAAAAACTTTCTTGGCAGCACTAACACTTACACTTGATTCATCTATTGACAAATTATATACCAATCCTTCCAAAATTCTGACTCAAAGAATGAATGAAATTCTGTTGTTTGAACTCAATTCTTCTTATTTGATTTCTTCAATTTTGTTGGATTTCTTCAATTCTGTTTGATTTCTCATTTTCTTTATTGATTTCTTCAAGTTTTTTTTAAATCTTTCTTTGCATTCTTTATTTTTTTGGATTCTTTCTTCAATTTTTCTCCAATTCTAGAATCTTCTGGTTTTGAGGAGGAACAAATTCTCTTGTTCATACAGATTCTTCTTCTATTTCCTTAATTCCATTCTTTTTAATTGATTCATTTGTTACAACCATTCATAAAAAAAATTAAAAAATTAGGTTCCCAATGCTCATTTTGAGTCAAATTAACTTGCAATTCAATATATTGAGTTTCCTTCTCCGAATGACTTTTCTTGGTCCTTGGTTTGCTGAGATTATAACTTTTATCATTTCAATTTGTCTCAGAACTTGACAAAACCCAAAACATCCTCTTTCGGATTGAACAAGCAATGTTGATATTTTCTTTTGACATTTGGCAAAGACATAAACAGTTGCAGATTTATTTCTAGATCCAAAATAGTATAAAAAAGGAAATATCCTCATCAAATCATATTTTGATCTGTCCCTTTCAACCAAAGCTCGACTTTTGAAATAATATATACGTAATGGTATTAATAAGTACCATTACAGCTTTTATTGCTTGACCTTTTAAGCTAAATATATGCAGGTAGTCTAATTTCAGAAAGATACTAAAGATCCAAAAGTCAAAGAGCTTAATGACACTTTGCCAACCAGAAAGATTTTTGACTAAATGCTATGTAACCAAAATGTTTTTGCACAGGTATAGTTTATGCTAAAAACATATAATAATAGAAGTTATTATAATAAGAATTACAAATTAAAATAAATTTTTAAAGAGTTCAGACAAATTTAGCATAATATTTTCTTGTTAGTTCTATCAATTTGCAAAGATCTTGATCCTCCAATTGATTCAGGAACATCATTCGGCATTCCTTTTCAATTGTTTAGAAATATATCTCTATCTTCTAAAAATAAGATAGACAAATAATCTTCTTTGTTTTGATATATTTGGTTTGATACAATAGATACATATTTATCTATCTTTTATATGCAGGATTGACAGTGTAATTTCTGCATAATTCACTGTTTACTACTAAAAAGTATCCACAAATACCCTTCCTATCTTTTGGCATCTCTATAGTAGATAAAAATCGATAGCATGGATCTAAATACTCCACCAATAAAGGGTTTGCTCATAAGAAAGCAGAGCTTGTGAGGTGGATAGTCTCAAGTAACTCTCGACTTAAAAACCTCAAAGCAACACTGATGATGCCTCCAAAAGCAACCCAAGTGTTGTTAGTGCTAGAGGTCTATATTGGGATAAAGTGGGTAATCTCATTTTTGGTTTCAACTGAAATCTCTTTGACAGTTCTAGCAAATCTGTTGATATTTGGGAGGCTCTTTCCCTCATGCTTCTCACCAGCCTTTCAAAGTGATGATTGAAATGACTCCCAAATTCTGCCCTCCGCCCAAAGGTATTAGAAGCTTAAACAGTGATGTTGACAGTCATAATCTTCTTCACAAATGTCAAGAGCATTGCATTCATCATACCCCTGTGAGGCTTATAAAGCAACAGATATATTAGCCAAGCATGCATCCTTTCTCGATGAAAAGTGTGGGGTTGGCAACTTGAACAATCTCCTTCACAATGGACTTTTAGAGCAGACCTAATCTCAACTGTACAAGTAAAGAAGAATGTGGGTTTAATATTTGTAGAGGCACTACTCATTTTACATTGAAGGGCCTTGCCTCAATGAAGAGTGCAATCATGAGTGGTGGATACCAAATATATCCATGCATCATCAATTGTATTTTAAGTTTCCTTCTAAATTTATGAACACGATCCCTCCCACCTCATAGTTGATCAGCTTCTGATGTTGCCCAAAGATGACAGTGTTATGCACATGTGAGACGAATGGTGGGGGATTGTTATGAGAGATTGTGGTCTATCAAACATTCCATAATGCTTTTTTCCCCTCTTGAATGCTTCAATGCTATAACTGAATTTCTATATTTTGTTTGAAGTTCACATGGTATACTTCCTGTTGCCTCGCCGCTAGTAGAGTGATGACTTTCTTGTCATGGCAGAGCAGAGAGAGGATTTTAAGTGAGGTTGATACTTTAAGGGGATTTTTCCCCAATTCACTTTTAGCACCTTGCTTTCTCCTTTGTGTGTTAGCAGTTTTGTTGTATTCTTGAGTATTTCCATCTTTCATGCCCTGGGGGAAGAAATCCTTCTCAGACCCTAAGAGCTCCAAATAAGCTGTCAAACCATCTGCCAATTGCCCTGCAAAGCAATGTATTAGTGCAAACAAAAAACCTCACTCAAATCCTGATAAATAACACAATGAGTGGAGGGCAAAGCATCGCATCTCTGTCTCTGCCTTGGACAGCAAAGTTCTTATGAATTTTGAGGCCTGGAAAAGGATTCCAAAATCTCTGTTTCCTTAAAGAAATCTCTATTTCCTTAAAGACCCCCTCCTAGTTCCCATTCCCTTGCCTCTCGACCCTAGGATACCTGAGCTAGGCACTTTACTTTTAAAATTGCTACAGCCATAATAATCATCGATCAAACCACCATGAGAGGGTAGTGGATTGGCTGTGGGTGATGCTGTTATTGCAACCACCCAGGTTTAAGCCCCTGCTGGGTCAGTGGGCTTGTGGGCTTTGTGCTCCCACTGGGCCACTGCACTCACAAGTTTCAACTTTTGGCTGTTGGAGTTGGGGCCCCCATTTGTGGTCCCAGAGGCTGGGTTCGGTTAATACCCGAAATTGAGGCCATGAGTTCATTGAAACCCCTGGCTTACCAATCAAGAAAAACAGACATAATCCAAGCCGAACAATTGGCTTTCCTCCATGACAACACTATCTTTTCTAGCCATATATACTAGCCCTCTGAGAAAGGTCCCTGTTGCTAACTACCGTCCTTAGGACTAGAATAGCTTGATGAGAGCATATAAGGAGCGAATTGGTAATTAAGCAGCAACAAATAAAATAGTCGTCTACCAATCCTGGGAGCAATGACATAACTCCTTCTAAGGCCACTGTGCCCTTTAAGCCTACAGCTGATATGGAGGATTTCAAGCAAGATATCAATACCACATCAGAGTGTATTTTTCGAATCATTTATGATATCAGTGGCAGGGGCCCTTTTGCTTGGGAGACTCTCCACAACCACCTTCATCTTGTTACTAACCCATTTAGGTAAGAGAAAGTTCAGGATAATGGACCTTGGGGTAAGCACAGCAGCGGTGTTGGGTTCACAATTCAGCCTATCAATTTAAATGCTGTTTAATTTTTCTGGTTTTAAAGTTTCAATTACTGTGTTTTGGGAAAGCAAATACCCTATCTGACTGAAAGCATCCACTGATACTTCTGATAACTATTTCTTGGATGTTCATAGATGTTATAGTTTAAGTCGTTTTACAGATCAAAGTAAGGGTCATGTTACAAGGTTTTGTGTGATGTTGTATGCTTTCCATAGGTCAAGTATTGTCCCATAGAAGGCTATGTGGGTTTTCCTACGAAATTCTATGCTCATCTCTGTTAGATGCTGGATGCAATTAGACTGTTATTTCACAGTAGTTCTGATTACTGCGTGTACTTATTTTCTGATAAAATAACTCCTTTGCCATCTAAAAAAAAATAAGCATCTAAATATTGTATTGTCTAGTAACTAAATATATTTCTATCTCTATAAACAAGAAAAACAAGTCATCTTCCTCCTTTTTAGTATCTACAGATCTATTGTATCTGTTTGATAATATAATTGTCAAATAGAAATCAATTACAAATCCCACATATTAAAATGATTAAGACATGTTGTATACCTCTATTTTTTATTGAAAATAATAAGCATGAAATGAGTGAGAGAACTTAAAATTGATTAATCTGAATTGATACTTATTATTTTAGAATCAAGAAGTTTTTTGTCTTATCTAGCATCCATAATTTAATGGTGAAAGCAACCATATGATAGTTGGGAAGTCACAGGTTCAATTCCAGTTGGACGCACAATAAAATGCTATTACATTCTACCCACAATAACTTTTGGACAGAAGATCCCAAACAGTGAGGCCATCTTGATTCAATTACATATCGAGATTAAATTAAGGTCTGTATGGATTTTCTATTCCTAGCTCATTGCATAGGTATGATATTTTCATCAATACAATTTAGGAAATTTAAATATAATAATATGGATTAGTCCCTCATTATAGGGCTAATTGATAAGAAAAGTGATAGAAAAAA
Source organism: Sequoiadendron giganteum (assembly GCA_007115665.2). Classification (NCBI taxonomy): domain Eukaryota; kingdom Viridiplantae; phylum Streptophyta; class Pinopsida; order Cupressales; family Cupressaceae; genus Sequoiadendron; species Sequoiadendron giganteum. Next base: position 612,497,176 of record CM021103.1, on the reverse strand, counting down.
GACTTGTTGGAACCCCAGCCAAAAGGGTTTCTCAAGGTAAAATTTGAAGGGATCTCTAGGCATGATATAGGCATTTGTATATGTATAAGATAATCAAAGGTAAGTATTTGTGGATGAAATTCAATTTCTAGATCTAAAACTTATAGATCAAACTTCAAAGTATTTGTCTATTAGATAATTCAATATTTTGGAATGACAATTAAGGACTGACTAAAACAAAGATCACAATTGGATTGAGATTTTCTTTTCAATGTTAAAGTAATAAGGGTCAATAGTTATCAACCCATGCAAAAGAGGAAATGAGGGGGCAAATAAAGCAAATAATGGAGCTTCAAATGTGTTGTAAATGCAGCATGATTGTTACACTACAAGCAGGCTATTCTATTCCATTTTTTCTTTTAAATGAAACTTGTTCAATTAAAGGTAATTATAAATTGCCCACCTGTTCGCACAGAACTTTTACTCCAGGCACATGTTATGAATCCACAAACGAAACAAACCTGCAGTTATCATAATTGTGGGAAAGGTTGTAATAGGAGAGGATTGTGATCACACAGCAAAAACAAGAACCTTGTTTCCAACCTTGGGCAAATTATTGGGTGGCATTGAAATTTAGGTAGACATTGTTAAAATATATTGTCCCAAATTCTTTTACCTCTTGTGCAGGCTATATTAAAATATTTGCTAGTGTTTTTGGACTGTCTCCTTTAATAATACATACATACTCATAGTATTTAATTTAGGTATGAACTGGAGAAGTATTGGTTCAGCATCTCACCTTTACTCAAGAATGAATTATTTCTATCCTAACCATTACAACTATCACTGATCAGGAGTATAGATTGGCCACTTCAAATGTTAGAACTTTATACCCCAGAATATAAGAAAGTTGTTTAATTTTGAACTCAAGATGGTATATTTAATAAACACCTCAATAACCTCCTCAAACAGGGAACTATTAGGACACATAATAACAGTAATGAGTAGAGACATGGACATAAATACCTCTTCCTGCACATAGCACAGACATGCATATAATGGACAACAATATTGAATATTTCAGGTTTTGTGACCTCCAACCAAGATCCATGTCCTGGCACCATAAACAGAATATAACATATAAGTATTTAGAATAAGATGAAATGTTTGACCAAATGAAACTGCACAATTTAATTAACTAGTGTTATAGTGTTTTACTTCGATTTAATCTCTTCATATTTATAGTAAATAAAATGGCTTCATGTAGATTGAAGAAAAATTATGTTGGTAAGATGAGAAGCCAGAGGAAATTTGAAGTATAAAAAATCACCAATTAACTCTTTTGTAGAAAAAAATTGATAAAAAATGTTACCATTTGAAAATTAAGTCTTGCAACCATTTCTATGAAACAAAATTTGTTTTTCAAATATTCACCAATTTGTTTATAAAATTTTCAAGATGGAATTTAAGTATTATTAGATGCTCACCAAACTTAACAAATTGAGAATTTCATTTTCAAAAAGATTAAAGATGCTTCTAAATACACCTGCTTCCTTAAGATTTTTCAGGCCCTTGCTTTCAACCATAATTTGAAATAGATTTTGTGCAGCATAGAATCTTGCTAAGGAGAACTCCTTGGCATAAAAATACAGGCAACCCAAAAGAAAAAAAGTACTGAAAAAAAATAATATTATTGTTGGCATATAAACAAAACATGTCAATGGAACTTGTAAGTATAGCCAGTAGACATCACTTAAGGAACTGAAGAGGAGCTCTCCAAAATGTGGCTAAATTAAAAGCACAACAGTAAATACTAAAAGAGACTACCTAACAAGGACTGCATGAATGCAAAGCCGAGCAGGTAAACCCTAAACAAAAAGGCGACAATTCCATGTATTACAAGAATCAAACATGGCCATAAGAAAGGAAAATAATATTTTGTCAAATAAAAGTGTACGTTTGACACCAAACATGAGGATGGGAAAAAGATGCAACAAAATAAAATTAAACTAACACAAAAATCAATGATAAAATTAAACTAAAAGCAAAACAATCAATAACAAGGGGTTAGCAAAGGAAAAGAAAAGCAGGCGAACCCAAAATGGACAAAACGATAATTACATGTATTGTAATCATTAAGAGGAATATTGTCATCAAAGAAATTGTGCATATCAGATACCTAACTTAAGGCGAATCACAATTACACAAAAATTATATTAAAAAGTTAAAAAGAAATATATTTCTCCCATTCATTGTGTATTCTAGTAAAGTTATCGATATAATCAGCTCTTGATCTACTATATTTTCATCAATATTCAACCTGATGATGGATTGAAACATCATTCCTTTTTCTGCCGCACATGGTGTTTCTCTAGAAGCTTTTATATGAACATTAAAACATCTTTCTAAAACCAACAACATTCACCTCTTAAAAAAGGTGTCTAATAAGTACAGGAGTCAAGTCACAAGATACAGGTCACAAGTTCAAACCCTGGACAACCCATTTTTCTCCCAAATGATAATTTTTAAAAACCAGAGTTTCGCCAAAATCATACCAAAAAACATAAAACAAACCCCAGAAAAACCATTTTTCTCAAATATTATACCACCCCAAAGAACCTACTTTTCTCCAAAACTATACCAAAAAAACATATAATAAACCCCAGAGAGCTCATTTCCTCCAAAATTATACCAAAAAGACTTAAGAAAAACCCCAGAGAACCCATTTTTCTCCAAAATTATGCCAAAAAGCTTGTAACAAACCTCAGAGAACCCATTTTCTCCAAAATTATGCCAAAAAGCTTGTAACAAACCTCAGAGAACCCATTTTCTCCAAAACTATACAGAAAAAACATAAAAAAATCACAGAGACCCCATTTTTCTTCAACACTATACCAAAAAAACATAGAGCTAACCCCAGAGAATCCGTTTTCCTCCAAAATTATACCAAAAACATAAAATAAACTCCATGGGGCCCATTTTTTACTGAAACTATACCCAAAAAAACATAAAACTATAACCATAGCGCATGTGGGAGGCCAAAAATATAGATTAATTAGAAATCCAATATAACAAACCCTAATTGTAGGGCTCGGTCTACGGGTATATAACACACCGCCTTAAAAGTGATGAGGCTCCAAGTTCGAACCGCGATTGCGGAAAAATAGATGCAGCACTTGATATAGTGTGAATCAGGAACATAAATAAAAAAATTATGATTGTAATGTATAACATAGGGAAAGACTCGATATTCAGAAACAAACCCTATGCTTCCATTGGAAAATTCAAAAATTCAAACAAGAGAAACACAGAAAATGATGCATACCTACCATGAAACTGTTGGCCAGGCCTTCCCAATTTAAATTCTGCTTAATTTGTGTTCAGATTAAGGAAAATATGCAGAGCCAAGGGTTTGATTACACATATATGCCCCACTGTTTCCAAAAAACAGAAAAGTTATTGAAAGAGAATTCTAAATCTCTTTAGTTGTTTTTTTTTCAGAGATTGTGGGGTAAAGTATATTCCAAATTTGGTGGCATATATCATTATGTCAAAATCGAAAGAACACGTCACTTGAACACTTGCCCCTCTTCGTACACTTTCTTTTTATCACAGTTTTTCCTGTTATTTGTCGTCGTTAACAGACAGAGCAGACTCCTTCAATGGATATGGTGAGAGAAGACTTATAGGTAAGGATTTTGAATGACAAGTGTCTTGTCTTTTTTATTTTTATAATAAAAGGAAATTAATATATTTATTTGAAGTATTAAGTTTTATGTAATTATACTTGTAAAGTTGTGAGCAGATTTCTAAATAGTCTTTCAATATATAATCCAAAACACGAAATATAATCTGAAATTTTAGTATAAAATTTTGTTAAATAGTATTTTCCAAAAACTAAACAATTAATATAGATTCTTAAATATAATAATTATAAGTTGTAGGAAAAGTAAATATGTAGAGGATATGGATGCTTCCTTTGATGATTCAAGATATATAACTCACATGAAGTTGAGAGTCACTAGAATAGTAAATAATTTGGATTTTATATAAGACATACTTATATAAAATGTATCTTTGTCTATGTAATAATTTGGATTTTATATAAGACATACTTTATATAAGGTCAAGTTATACTTCAAGGTCTTTTTTGAATTTACGAATTTATCTTTCTACCATGCAGAATTATTCTTTATGATTTTGTATTCTTGATCTCTTGTTAGTTAAATTTGTCCTTCTTTGTTATATTATCTCCTACACTTTGAAGGCTAATAATATTTAGAAATACCTTTAGAGGATTGCAAATATGTCAAAGGAGACATGCTCTACTAGTTCAATTCCTAAAAATGTGTATAAGATCAGTAGACAACAAGCATTGCTTTGGAATGAGTATGCATATTTATCTTCGTGTAACAAAATGAAGTGTTCCACTTTTAATTGGTCCTTTAATTCTTCTATAGTGAGAGAGGATGAGCAAATGCGAGAGAATGTAAAATGGATGCAAATGAATGCCTTTAAATATAAGCACATAGCATCAATTCATGCAAATGTATTTTTAGTTAATTCGCAATGACTCGTAGAATGGGCAAGAGTTAGCGAAATTTAAATTTTAAAATTTTAGGGGTCAAATCTACAACCATATGGTTGAACCCACATCCATAGAATAATCCAAAACATGAAAATAAAAAAAAATCAAGATGGTTAATGAATGTATTGGGATATGTGTTCAAATGAGCATAATTAATGCATGGTCTAGGTAAGTGTACAAGAATGTGTGCATGTATGGATAAGGTGTGGATAAATATATGGGTATGTGTGTGTATGGGGATAGGTAAAAGGTTAGGCAATGGGGCCCAACTTTGCACAATATTGTGGTATTTGTCAATGCATACCTATATTAAGACATTCTCCAAAATATGCACAAAATCATATGGAAATAGCATAAGTATGTAAATTTTACCATTACACATATTTGAAAGACACAAAGATATATGTGTCCACCATAGGACTTAATCACGAGAATAATGTTGCATCATGTACTTCGATGTCACTTTGGAGATTTGAACTTGAGTGTCTTTAATGATTTATGGCGTGACATAAATAATATAATATATCATTATATAATTATTAACCAATTATTGATTTGCATATAATTTTTAATAATTATATTATTAAAAAATATATAATTGAATTAATATTGTTTCTAATAGTTAGTATATAAAATTATTGAATATATATATATATCTAGTTATTACTTTTATATTATATTTAAATTTAAAAGAGAAAATAATTTAAAAGGTATATTTTAAATATTTAAATAATTTATATATGCAACAAAAATAGTATATGTCCCAAGGTGTAAATATTAATAGTGTCATTGAATATATGAGTATTGGTTGTGTTTAAACCTTGTCAAGTATTGCAGGAATGGAGCAGGTTTCTTTCTTAGGAGTTATAGTGGATCTATATAGCTTGATATAGCATTTATGTGGAAGATTGGTCTATAGCCTATTATCCTAGTTAACAAAAAGAACTCAAAGTGAAAAGTTGAGCCAAAATCATGCATGTGTTTCCTTTGTTGTCACTACCTACCTCCTTAAGTGCATGTTCCTACATGGATTATGCCCCTATCAAGATAAGACCATCCAATCTTTTTCCTTAAAAGAAAAGAATGCTCTACTAAGTAGGCTTCGGATGTTGTAGCCAATGGAAGGCTTAACAAAGAAAGAGAAAATCTTTATATTTTTAAATGTTGAGACAAAGTCCCCATAATGGATGCCCCTCATGGGAATATTGATGTAATACTGGTTGATCTCTCAAAGCTTGCATTAGCAGGTAAGTTCTCTAACACATAGTTATCTCCCAAATCATTGGAGCAATGAGTCAAAAAATAATGGAGGACAAAAATATCAAGTTTATTAAAATTTCTATATGTAGTAGAAATATTTTATTGCCTTCTCCAATAATAAAGAAGATATAGATCTAATCTTCATAAGTGGCTCCTAATTTTAATGCACTTGTGGCCTCTATTTGAATAATTGAAGCCCTAGCTTTTACCCCCACAAAGAGACCCCTTCCAAGGTGTATGTTTGAGTTTGGCTTCCCCTTCTCCCCTTGCACCTATGACATGAATTCCATTCTAAATATTATTAGGGTTTATAAAATATGGGTTGAACTTGAGGAAATAAACTACTCAAAAGTATGAATTTATGTAGAAGTTAACCTTGTCAAAGGACTCCCTAAAGCTATCAATTTTAAGGATATATGATCTAATAGTCTTTCAAAATTTTGATTACAAGCATATTCCTTTAACTAAAATTGATGATATGAACATGAACACTTTCTAAGGGAATGTCCAAAACACTCAAAGGAAGCCAAATCTCATGAAGTTCAAAATGAAGGATTCCAACTAATTTGATGAAGAAATAATAGATTTACCCAAAACTTAAGGAAACCTAGCAATGATCCCCTACTTCTAATTTCCTTTAATAGATTTACATGAAATAAATAAGTAATAATAGATAAATAATCAATCAAAATAAGAGGTATTTTGTAAGGAGACCATGGGAAAAGAGCAATTAAAGCATAATTGTGGCATTTGACTGGAGATACAAATAATTCATATTCAAAGTAGTGAGAAAGTATTAAAATAGGTGGAGCCTCCTTTATTCCCCCATCAAATCCTACATATTTGTCTAATAAATTCATAAAAGAGAACACAAAGTTGTATTCAAAAGAGGCGACAAAGAAAATATTGTTGGCATGAAGGGTACCAAGTAATTGGCCCTCAAATCCAAATTTAAACAAGGTAAATGATACTAGTTTTTCTTAGAATATAAGAGGCTTAGAGGATAACCATTAAAAACCTTTCTATAAAGATCTCATAAGTTGGTGCATTATCTTTTCCTTGCATTTATTTTATTTACTTTATTGCATTGTATGCACCTAAGATAGAATGAGCTTACTTAGGTAGGTATCTACTTAGGAAGGTTGTACTTGCATCGCATGACATGTACTTTCCTAGTTTGGTTTGGACTTAAGTTACATGTGTGTACTTTCTCCTTTATCTTATATTTGCACTTTCACATATTATGGTGTTATATCATATATACCAACCCCTTGCTCTCATATGAACATATCATCTCATTATAATCCATATTTTTTATTAGAATGCAAATTATTCTCATAGTAATCTTCTTTGTTCTTTCCTTTAAGCCCTCTTTGTTAGAGTAAAAGGTAAATTTTTGTAATTAATTATTTGATTGATTAGGTTCCTTTTTGCACTAACATACTAAAGCTTACTTAGATCATGTACTTTTTATCTTAAGTCATAGGATTATGACACATATCACGATCTAATTTAATCCTCACCTAGGATTTCATCTAGGGTTTCTTATCCTTGATGAAGGGCAATTCATTATCATTTTATTCATTCATCTATTAGGAAAAGGTGTGTTGTCCATCTTGCATAATGTTATAATATTTATTTATTTATTATGTGGTGCACCTAGGGAATATAGGGGTGTGTGCATCACATGGTTATAGCATTCTTGGGGTCGCTTTATGTTTTATATGTAACATTGGGTTAAATATTTAATGTGGGGTTACACATGGGAATAATATTTAATATTGGGAAAACTTAGTACCAATATTAAATGAGGGGTTAATGGTTTTGTAAGCTCATGTTATTAGACACATGGTTTTATGTAATACCACTTGGTTTTGTGGGAGCTTGTTTCTAAAAAAGAAAACACATGGGTAGTTGTCTAAGGTTGGATAGTTGGCTATTTTGAGAGCATCTCTTGTTAAAATTTGTGAGGGTTGAAGCATAGCATGAGATGTGTGGTTACATGCTTGTTCACATGGGGTGCTTGTAGAGGATTTGATGTTTTAAAAGGTGTTCATGGAGAACTCTAAAGATGTATTGTAATGTTTATTGTTGAATAATATATGAATGATGGATGTTTTTGGAGGCTGAGTTTTTCCCTCTTGATGGTTTTCCCAGGGTATATCTTGTGTCATCTTTGATGGTATGTTGTCTATTATTTTGCATATGGATTTTGAATGCTTGTTTGCATAGATTTCTCTATTTGGGTTATGTGGAAATTATCTTGGGTAGATGCATATTTCTTTTCATTTGGCATCAGATCCATGGTTGTGGTTTGTATAACCCTTATTGGAGTAGATCCGGTGCATAGTTGAATTTATGGCTTGCATGGAAATAATAAAGAATTTTTAAGATGCGAGGGTTTTGTGCAAGTGTTTTTTTGCAGGTTTAGGGTTTTGGGTTTACAAATTTGTGGTTATTTTTTGCAAATTTGGGGATATGAATCTTTGTTGGAAAAAAGTTTTTTATTGGATGTATATAATGAGGGTTTTATAGGGGAAATGTTGCAGATGACCCCTTGGGACAAAACAAACCTCACCATTGGATCCAGGAGGCTCGAGAGATGAAGATTGATATAAAATTCAGCCTATTATGGTTATAGAAAAAAATGCAAATTTGTTTTGCCCCCTTGTCCAATTTAGCCATACGACCTTATGTTGTAGAAAAATAATTAAAATTAAAATTCCTATAATATTTTTTTTATAAAAACCCATTAAAAAATATAAAAAAATAATAATAAAGGTTAAGGGGTTTGCAGACCCCCTTGCGCAACCAGGTACGCTAGGTACCTTGTGGTATATATCATTGACAGTGGTACCATCAAGGTACCATTGTCAGTTCCTTGTTAGCATGGCAACAATCGACAGTTGTTGGCTCCAATCGATAGCTCACCCAGCCAACTAGTAGTCCATCGGGTTGGTCGGCCCCACCCCATGGAGGTCAAAAAATTTAATACCACCCTTTCTTTATTAAATAAAATTTAAATTTTTTAAAATGTCGCCTATTAAAATTTAAATCCATTGATTAAGAACTATAATATGTATAAACTAAATCAGAATGACTTTTCTTGGAAATTTTGCCACCCTGTGGGCAACACCGCCCAACCAACCACCGAGGGGGCACCATTTTTGCTTGCATAGTCAAATTGGACAAAAAAAATTTAGGGGGCATAACTTTCACCCATAGTGTTTATTTTTCAACTTCTTATACTCGTTGGAAAGGTGGTTCCATGCTCTATGTTGTGGTATTAGTGGTTTTTCTAGATTTTGTTATTTTAACAGTGATTTTCTTGTTGGAAGTTATATATTCCCTTTGAGCTTGGAGAAGTCATATCTTGTGCATATGGAGTAAGATTTTGGACTGCTTATAGTCAATGAAAAGCTTGTTTGGAGCTCTACATGTCAGATCAGGTTTGGAGATGTTTTAGCATGGTTTTCTTTTTGTTATTTCTATCTAATTTATTTATGGGTTCTTTTGACTATGATGATTTTGTGAGCTTATGGCTTTTCTAATCTTTTCGATTTGATGTTGGGTTCATGGTATACTCACATTTACATCTCTAATTACTCTCATTTGACATGGTTATCAGTATATTGTTGGATTTTTATGTTGCATTGTTGTATCTACAAGTTGTACAATATTGTAGGTAGTTTATACTTACAGGTTGCATTTATGGCTTGGATGTGGGTTGTTTATGCCTATACATGCTTCAATGTTGATGCATATTCAGTTTGGTGGTTTGGTTTAGTCACTTTCTTTGCTAGTTTGGTTGTCATGTTGAGGTGGAGAGATGGTATTACTAGGTGTAGTCATGATGTGAGACCTGTGTAGTTGACTATGTGATGCAAACATGTGAGACACAGTTGGGTTCATTGTTGCTGGTACATTTGGTGGTTACCATGTTGCCATGGATGTTCCTTTTGCTTTAGGGACTTTGGCATGACATGATTGTTTATGTAGGTGTTTTGTTGGTGGTGTTGGATTGGTTCCAGTTTGGATTTTTGGTGGTGTATCCTCTTGGCTTGAGGATCATGGTTTTGGTTGATCTTCATTGAGGAGATTGTTATCACGATGTCATGGATAGCTTGATTACGCTTTTCAATGGGAGCTTGTGACAGTGATGTTTTAGCGGTGTTTCTTCTTGGCTTGAGAATATTGTTATCATGCTGCCATGGATATATTGGTTACACGATTTAGTGGGAGCTTGTGACAGTGATGGTTTGGTAGTGTCTAATCTTCTTGGTTTGGAGATCATGGTTTGTACTCTTCCCTTTGGGAGCTTGGTGTTGAGTTCTTTGATTGCATTAGGGCCATTGAGGATCTTCATTTAGAGGATGGTTACCATGTTGCCATGGAGAGCTCAGTATCATGGTTTAGTGGGAGCTTGTGGCAATGATGTGGATTCACCATTTGATGGTGGATGATCTTTTGTAATGTTTGTTGGTGTCATCGATGGACTCTTAGATCATGTTTCTATGCAATGAGGGTTCTTTGACATCTTGGGTTTCATTTATAGGAGATGGCTATCTTCGTGTGATTTGGAGATGTTGACATCTTGGTTAACCATGGAGGAATTTATTAGTCTTCGGTTGAGGTGTCATGACTTGTTATTTGGCATGTGATCCTTGTTTGATGGGATGGTTTGTATTATGTCATGATGTAATCTTGATTACATGTTAGAGTGTTGGAATGATACATGTATATGATATGTTCATTGGAGCATATGATCTTCTTTTGAGGAGATATGAGTTCATGATGTCATGATGGGTTCCTAATTCATGATTAGGGATTTGACATTGATCTTGGTTAGTTCTCTTAGTTTTGGGTACTTTGATCATTTTCTTGGGAGCTTCATGATGATGCTATGTTGCATTTGGAGTTTGGAATGGATTGATTGGTTACAGGTGCTCATGGATACTTGGAGACATAGGTGAGGCTAGGAGATCTATTGTGATTAGAGACATGTGTTGAGACGTTTCTTTATGAGATTTTAGCTAGAAGTCTAAGGAGCTCGCACCTTGGTTGTATGCGAGTTTAACATGGACCTATGAAGATAATGTTCTTAGATGAGTTGTGATTACTTGGATATCTTGGAGGAGCATTCCCATTCCCACTCTTGGTCTACTCAATGGTCTATCATTTTAGAGGTATTTCCCATTGTTACTTTCAGATGTATTATGTTTTATGCTTTATCTTCTCATGCATATAGATCTTGAGGTATGGTTTTATAGTTTTGGAGGGTTCATTTGAGGGATTTTGGCATGTTTATCTCCTTATGCATTATGAGACTATTCATTGATGTTGAGTTTAGGAGATGTTGTTGGGATTATTCCCTTGGTTGGGGAGGATTTTTTAATCTTCCTTTGGTTTGAGATGCATACATCTTGGTTATGGCTAGATGTGGATATTGTTGTTCTCTTTGGGGTTTTATGGAGGAGATAATACTTATCACAACTTAGCATTTAGAGGTGTGTGTAAAAGGGCATGCTACAGGTTTTGATTTGCATGTTCTCTCTTTGGTCTTGTTCTTCTTCTTGGATGTTTGTGTATTCACATGATATTGGATTTGAGATCTTGTTTGGAGCAAGGGTGATCACTATGTTTGTGGTCATGTTTTGTTCATTGTTCTTTGGCGATGACATGGGTGTTCCTTTATCTCTTTCCTTTGTTGGTTGTGGAGGACTTAGGAGAGCTATGGAGACTTGTGGTGAGAGATGTATTGCAACATAGTGGTTTGCAAGTTTTGTATATCTTTATGGATGTTCCTTGATACTACATGATATTGGTTACACTTCTATGAAATGCTATTGGTGGATATTTGGATGCCTTGATCATTTTTAGATTTGACACTACTTGTGCAATGGAAGTTCCTATATGTGTATGTTCATTATATGACAGTTTGGCACTTGGAGCTTGTGATTGCATGTTATGGGTTGCATATGTTGATGGCATGAGGTTCATTTGTTATGATTTGTATACCTCTGAGGTATGGATAGTTGGATGTGTTACCATTTGTTGTGGGTGTTATTTTCATATATGGTGATTTTATATTGGTAGCTACTGATACATACTTGTTACCTTTGGATTGAGTGTTTTTTGTATTGAGATATCGGTTGGAGGCGGGTCTTATGCTTCATTGTGACAAATAGTGTGGTATCTCTTTGGATGGTTTCTTATCTTTATGCATGGTCATAGTGAAGGATGAGATAATTCATGCTTGAGATGGTGGTCACCTTGATTCTTTTTACAGGTATCTTGATGGAGCACATGGATCACTTTGATTCCTCGATGGTATATGTTGCTAGAGGGATTGTTACCTTTCTCATGTTTGAGTCTACTTGTTTACAAGTGGGAGAATGTTAGGAAAAGGTGTGATGTCCACCTTGCATAATGTTATAACATAATATTTATTTATTTATTTATTATGTGGTGCACCTAGGGAATCTAGGGGTGTGTGCATCACATGGGTCTAGCTTTCTTGGGGCAACTTTATATTTTGTATGTAACATTGGGTTAAATATTTAATGTGGGTTTACACATGAGAATAATATTTAATATTGGAATAACTTAGTACTAATATTAAATGAGGGGTTAATGGTTTTGTAAGGTCATGGTACTGGACACATGGTTTTATGTAATATCGCTTGGTGGTTTTGTGGGAGATTGTTTCTCTAAAAGAAAACACATGGGTAGTTATCTAAGGTTTGATAGTTAGATATTTTGAGAGCATCTCTTGTTAGAATTTATGAGGGTTGAATCATGGCATGGGATGTGTGGATCTTTAGCTTCTTCTTCTCTGCAAGAGGACTCATCTGATTCATATCCATCTATCATCATTGAATTATTCTTTAAATCTTCATCAACCTTAACACTTACAATCTCAACAATCTTTCTCAATATCTTGTTGTAACATCGGTAAGCTTTGATTCTAATAGAATATCCAATGAAGATACCTTCATCAGACCTTGTATCAAACTTTCCTAAGTTATTTTCATCTCTTTTGATATAACATTTGCTTCCAAACACTCTAAAGTACTTGACAGTATGAATCCTTCCATACCATAGCTCATAGGGAGTCTTTGTATTGTTTGCTCTTGCTTGAACCCTATTAAGTATATAAACAACGATATGAATTACTTCTCTCTAGTAGACTTCTAGTAAAAAAAATTCTTGTAGCTTATTGAACATTATTATTCTTTCTTTCAACCACTCCATTTTGTTGAGGAGTCCTAGGGGCATATAAGTGCCTCTTTATGCCATGATTCTCACAAAATATGTTAAACTCATTGGAGGTGAACTCTCCACCTTTGTCAGACCTCAAGCATTTGATTTTCATATTCGTTTCATTCTCAACCATAACTTTTAATGCTTTATACTTGTCTACGACTTTTGATTTTTCTTTGAGTAAAGTAACCCTTTTTATTCTGGAATAATCATCAATTAATAACATGAAATGCATGTCTCCTTGAAGACTTCTTATTCTTGTAGGACCACAAAGATCTGTATGCACTAATTCCAATAGTTTGATAGTATATTGTTCTTTGACTTTGAAGCTTCTTGCTTGTCCAATTTGACACTCTTTACAAATAGCATTTGTAGTGTCGAAAAAAGTAGTCCTTTTTCACACTTAATTTGGGAATAATTGATACAAAACTAGCTTAACAGTGCCTCGGTTTAGTGTTGTAATGTGTCATACACATTCACATTAATCTAGGGCCCCTTTTTAAAACTAAATGTACTTAAATTGCACCTTGTCAAAGTGTTGTAAATTTTTGTAACACACTTTCACACTTTTCTAGAGTTTCTTTAATAAATGGAGTCTAATGGGCCCCTTTTCAAATAAAATGTACCTAAAATGTACCTTATTTATGGTGTTGTAAAGTGTTTTAACACACTTTCACACTTATCTAGGGTCTCATTAGTTAATTGTGGTTAATTGGCCCTTTAATTCAAATTCAAGCCCTCTTAATTGCATTTTCAAGACATCAATCCCGACACCCAACATTCAAATTGCATAACACTTAATTTAGCAAAATCAAGGTCCTAGAAATTGGTGCTAGGACCCATTCGCCTTTAGTGGTGAATGGGTCCTCTTCAAATAAGGCACCCTTTTCTATGCATATTTGACATGGGTTTTTGATGTTATTTCACCCCCAAAGGCAAGTTCTTGGAAACTTATGCCAGGACCCATTCACCCTAGGTGAATCGGTCCTCCCTTAAATAAGGACCCCCTTTTTGAATTTAATCTTGGCGGGATTTTAATAATTTTCATTTTTCAGATCTAAGGTCAACTTGAATTATTTGAATCTTGAGGTTAAATCCCAAGTTATCTATAAATACAAGGTTATTTTACATAATTTCACCTAGGAGAAGATTTTCAAGCAAGCTAAGAGACAAATAATTTTCATGAGATCAAGCATTCATTGTCAAGAAACAAGCAAGAGTGAAGTTTGGAGTAGCATTGTAGGTCTTCAAGCTCATTTTGTGTCCAAGATCAAGCATTAGTGAAGGTTGATGATAGATGCCTATGGAGAATCATGAGGGATTCTAGGTGTTGGGAGATGCACAAGACATACAACCAACCCTAAGGAATTATTTCCTAAGTGATTCCATCTTCTATATTCATCCTATGTGAAACCTATAAAAGGTATATTCATATTTATGGCTTATTAATGGGATTAGACATCTTCTTTAGTGAGTCATTTGCATTGTTCATGTTACATCTTAGGGTTCTATTCTAACACAATTGGATAGAATTGTCTTTACATTCTCATAGATCTTAGTCTTAGACACACTTAAGATTAGGATTTCACACACAATTATTGTTAGGGTTAGAAGGTAGATATCTAACAAGTTAAATGCAGATTTGATCAATAAAACACAAAAAATTATAGTAGAAACAAGACAATAGAGAGAATTTAATGTGGTTCACCCGATTCAGGCTACATCCACAAAACCACAACCATCCAATGATTTTATTATCTAGTGTAAAACATATTACAATCTCACGAATAATTCCATCCTACAACTCCCCAACCCAATCGCTTATAAAAAGCTTTTAGAAGCTTCCAAAAATTAGGGTTCTACAAAGTCGACTTTTTTATTTTTCGATGACGAAGCAAAAAAGTAGGGGAATTTTTTTTCTCGAGGGCGGTGAGGATACATGAAGAGTGTACAATATAGCATGATTAGTCGCTACATATAAAAAATCTCCCACTTGGAGATTGATCAGGCTCCACACCAACATAATCTCCCACTTGGAGATTGATCCTGGATGACACCGTTGCACTTACAACTCCCACTGGAAATAAGCACCTTGGACCTTGCTGCCCTATTATACTTTTAACCATGAAGACCAATCAAAGCTAAAGAGGAGCTCAACTTCTCCCTTGTCACTGCCTTTGTAAACATATCCACTAGATTGACATTTGTATTTATCTTTTCCAACTTTACCTGTCCATCCTCCAACATTGATCGAATGAAATGATATCTCAGTTTGATGTATTTGGTTTTAGAGTGCAAGGAAAAATTCTTTGCAAGATGTATAGAACTTTGGTTGTATGTAAACAAGTGATTTTTAACATGTTGTTTTCCCAAATCTTCCATGAAAAGTTGTAGCCATATCATCTCCTTTGCTACCTCTGCTACAACAACATACTCTACCTCTGTGGTGGATAAAGCAACCACCTTTTTCAATTGATAAATCCAACTCACTGTTGTCCCACCAACTATAAATACATAACTTGTGGTACTCCACCTGGTATCTATATCCCCTACCAAATCTGAGTCAACATAGCCTTTTAAATCAGTATTAGAGCCCCAAAAACATAAACATTTATTGGATGCACCTCTCAAGTACTCGAAAATCCATTTTACCGCATTCCAATGCTCAACTTCGGGACGACTCATATACCTGCTAACAAATCCTACGACATGTGCAATATCCATTCTCGTGCATACCATGGCGTACATTAAACTGCCTACAACTGAAGCATATGGTACCTTGAACATTTTTTTTCCTCGTCTTGTTTCTTTGGACACGTATCCTTAGTCAATTTGACATGACTGGGAAAAGGTGTGCTAACACCTTTTGTATTCTCCATATGAAATCTTTGCAACACCTTT
This sequence comes from Sequoiadendron giganteum, assembly GCA_007115665.2. Taxonomy (NCBI): domain Eukaryota; kingdom Viridiplantae; phylum Streptophyta; class Pinopsida; order Cupressales; family Cupressaceae; genus Sequoiadendron; species Sequoiadendron giganteum. The sequence continues at coordinate 612,481,185 of CM021103.1, read as the reverse complement.
TCAACATAATCAGCCTGAGATACAAATAATTTTCTATTTTTCTTATCTCTTGTAATTTTCATACCAAGGATGAGTTTTGCTGCCCCCAAATCCTTCATAGCAAATGAATTTGCTAACTGTTGTTTTAACTCCTTTATGTGATACATTTTAGACCCCACTACAAGAATATCATCAACATATAAACATAAAATAATGTAGCTATCTTCATCCAACCTCTTAAAGTAAACACAATGGTCTGAATTACACCTGTTGTAGCCTTGCTCATCCATAAAACTATCAAATTTAATATATCATTGTTGAGGTGCTTGCTTCAAGCCATATAGACTTTTCTTCAATCTGCACACTAATTTCTCCTTACCTTTGACCTCAAATCCTTATGGTTGTTCCATAAATATTTCTTCTTTCCAGATCACCATGTAGAAAGGTTGTTTGAACATCAAGTTGTTCTAAATGCAAATCTTCAACAACCACAATATTTAAAACAGTACGAATAGAAGTCATTTTAAAAACTAGAGAAAAGATTTCATCAAAATCAATACCATTTTTATGTGTAAATCCCTTTACAACTAATCTAGCTTTAAATATTTTCTTACCTTCATCCTTCTCTTTTAGCCTATAAACCCATTTGTTTGGTAAAACATTTTTACCTGCAAGCAACTTGCATAATTCCCAAGTCTAATTTTTTAGCAAGGATTCCATTTCTTCTTCCATTCCATGCTCCCACTAAACCTTCGTATCCACCTGCATGGCTTCATCATAACATTTCGGTTCACCAACATCAGTTAATAAAATAGAATACAAAGAGGGAGAAAATATTTTTGGAGGTTTACTTATCCTTGAAGATCATCTAACATTCACTAGATTTTGTGGTATTTGTTATTGTTGTTGTTGCGGAGCATGAGGAAGCACTGGAACATCGTTGTTTGGAGTATCATCCAACACTGCATAATCATTTTCTTTCTTCTCATGTTGCTGCAACTGATCTTTGTACAACACTTTCTCATTGAATATGACATCCCTGCTTCTCACAATTTTCTTATTTTCAAAATCCCAAAACCTATAACCAAATTCATCAATGCCATATCCAACAACTATACATTTCTTTGATTTTTCATCAAGCTTGGTTCTATTTTCAGAATGTACATGTGCAAATTCTTCACAACCAAAGGTTTTGAGAAAATAATAACTCACCTACTTACCTGTCCATGCTTCCTTTGGAATACTACAACCCAAAGGATTAGAGGGGTCTCTATTAATTAAATAAACAACAGTGTTTACAACCTCTTCCCACATGTTTAAAGGCATCCCAACATGCAATCTCATAGTTTGTGGACGTTCCATTATTGTTCTATCCATGCGCTCAACCACTCCATTTTCCTATGGAGTCCTTGGAACCATTTTTTGCCTATGAATACCATTAGAGGAACAATAATCTTCAAACTCTTTGTTGCAATACTCACCACCATTATCAAATCTGAGACATTTTAACTTTTTACCCATCTCATTCTCAACCAAGCTTCTCCATTTGTTAAAAATTTCAAATACATCATATTTCTGCCTAAGGAAATAAATCCATACCTTCCTAGTTGCATCATCAATGAATGTAACATAATATTGAGAGCCACTGAGAGAAGATACCTAAATTGGTCCCCATACATTGATATGCACAAGCTCCAATTTCTCATCTTTCTTTTGTTTCCCATCTTTGAGAAAACTAACTCTCTTTTGTTTTTTATACACACAACTTTCACAGAAATCCATATTAACACATTTTAGACCTGATAAAACATTCTTTAAATAAATTACTTTCACACCTTTTGCACTCATATGCCCAAGTCCATTATGCCATAGTGTTGATTCAAAATCCATAACAACTATCTAATTTTTTGCCTGCTGAACTGCAACAACTGTTCTTGAACATTGATATTTATCTGCATAGCTAAAGTAGAAGGAACAGTATGACCTATACAAAGATATAAGGTTTCCAATTTTTATCACTAAATGTAACAACACAACCTTCATCATCTAGTTGCCTTGTTGAAATTAAATTTATTCTTAACTTTGGAACGTGCCTTACCTCATGTAGTAGCCAATGATTCTCATTCTACAACTTAATCTTGATTCTTCCCTTTCCAACAATTTGAAAAGGTTTTTTATCTCCCAAATAAACCAACCCAAAATCCCCTTGGACATATTTAAGAAAATAATTTCTATGGGGTTTAGCATGAAATGAAGCCCTTGAATCTAACACCCAAGAATCATCAACATTGTTAAGGGAAAGAATCAAAGCATCCTCATCTGATTTTTTACTTACCACATTTTTTTATTTCCTTCCTTTTTGTCTCCTTTATTTTCCTAAGTCTAACAATCTTTCTTTAAATGACCCAACTTACCGTAGTACCAGCAATCCCTCTTGTCTCTAGATTGGGACCTTTTGTCCTTTGATTTTCCTCATCACTTCCCATGATTTCCAAAATTGTTTCCTCTCTCCTTTGTTCTGCCCTTGCTTTCTGCATTCAAAACACTGCCTGATGTGGATGTTCCACCTGAGCTTTTCCTACGAATTTCCTCGCTCAAAATAACACCAACAACATCATCAAATTTCAATGCATTCAAACCAAAAACATAATTGCTAACAACCATTACCAATCTATTCCAACTTTTAGGCAAAGAACATAGAACCAAAAGAGCCCTAACTTCCTCATCAAAGTTTACATTTATAAAATTCAATTAACTGGTAACTGTATTAAACTCATTTAAATGATCAACAACTGAACCACCTTCTACCATTTTCATATTAAATAAACACTTCATAAAAAATACCTTATTTGAAGCAAAAGGCTTTTCATATAACTTTGCTAGGGTTTCCATCAACTCTTGAGTTGTCTTTGATTTTGTAATATTGAACGCCACCAATTGTGCCAGGCATAAACGAATACTGCCAAGTGCCTTTCTGTACAAAATATCCCAATCCTCATTAGACATTGCTGAGGGTTTCTTGGTTTTCCCTTCCAATGGCCACAATAAATCCTTTTGATAGAGGTAGTCCTCCATCTGCATCTTCCATAACTGATATTTCTTCCCATTGAACTTCTCAACCTTCAGGTTACCCTCGTCTGCCATTTCTCCCACTCAACTGTGAGATCTTCCTGCAGATGATAATCGAACTCAACCTTGCTTTGATACCACTTGTTAGGGTTAGAAGGCAGATATCTAACAAGTTAAATATAGATTTGATCAATAAAACAGAGAAATAAAACACACACAAAATTATAGCAGAAACAAGACAACACAAAGAATTTAACGTGGTTCATCCAATCCGGGCTACATCCACAAAACCGCAGCCATCCAATGATTTTATTATCTAGTGTAAAACATATTACAATCTTGTGAATAATGCCATCCTACAGCTCCCCAACCCAATCACTTATAACAAGCTTTTAGAAGCTTTTGGAAATTAGGGTTCTATAGAGTCGGTTTTTTCTTTTTCGGTGACGAAGTGAAAAAGTAAGGAAAAAAATTTCTCAGGGGTGGCGAGGATACATGAAGAGTGTACAATATAGCATGATCAGTCACCACATATCAAAAATTACATGTTTCATATCTTTATTTATCATCAAAGTTTTAATTACCAACAAGGGGTTTGACTAAGGCAAAGCCCTATCCACCAACAAGCTACAAAATTTGTCTTGCAGATTATTGGCAAATCTGAATCCAGAAACAAGAATTTCAAAGTGCAAAGAAGAAGAGTAGATATGGAAGTTGCAAATCATATTCAAATATTTTTGGAGGGACCTAGTAGGGCCCATTTGCCTTTAGTGGTGAATGAGTCCTTATTAGGGTTCGAAGGGAAATAGATCACACATTGTACAAGCTTTTGTTTCAAGTTTAGTGTCCCCCAGATAAGCCTACCAGGACCCATTTGTCTTTGGGAGTCCCTCTTAGCACTACAAAAAAGTCAGATTTGATTAGGTGCACAACATTATCTCCTTCTTGTTATTTCAAAAAAATTCTAGTTTCCTTTTGTTTTGTGTTAGATTTGTGCCTTTCATGTATTAGACCTAGAGTTAGGGTTTATGTGTTAATCCAATCCCTTCTCCTCGAGTTGTGATTTATCTCACCACCCTATCCTTGCATAAAGGAAAGATTGCAAGATCCCTAAATCTTGACTTAATTCACCTCTTGGGTTGATCGTTATTTCAAGATTCTTGAATCTCATCTTTTGAATGAAACCCTAACTAGAAAAAGGGGGTTAGACTTCATAACCTTCTCCCTTTCTCCATGTTTCAACATTGATTGGATTTGTAATCTTAGGAAGATCTCTCACAACTTGAATTGAATTGATTCTCATGAGGTTATCAAAATTGATGTGACACATTCTTCTATTCCGTAGCCAGATTTCATTAATCTAAGTCATAAAGCAGTGACCATTAACACCCTTAAGTTGATAAGTGTGTCTATTTGTTATTCTTCCAACATCAACCACAGTTTCAGATCCTTTTCTGATCTCACATTCATCATCTTGAAACATAAGATTATATCTTTTGCTACACATTTGTCCAACACTCAAGAGGTTATGTCTTAAACCCTTAACATAGTAGACATCATCAGTATTATGCTTGCCATCAAAACTAATAGAAAATTTTCCACATATCTTAGCAGATATATCATCACCAAATCTAACACATCCTCCATCCTATTTTTCAATTTTAACAAACTTACTCTTGTCACCAATCATATGATTAGAGTATCCATTATCAATGATCCAATAGTTCTTCTCTTGTATAACATGAAAAGTAGATACCAAAGTACCTTTAGTTTTATCCTTTGTCTCCAAAGTGCTTTCCTTCACACATCTCTTAGAGTTAGTAGAAACAGATTTATCTTTTAAAGCCATGAACAAGAATTCATCATCTTCATCTCCATAATTAGACTCATCATCAAAAATACTTGCATCTTCTCTAACATAATAACTTTTCTTAATCATCTTACCTTTGTTCTCCTTATTTTTGTTATTCAAAACTCTGTTTGTACATCTTGAAGCATAGTGACCTATCTTTCCACAACTGAAACATTTGAAAGGAAGCTTACCATTGTACTTACCAGTACCCTTAATTCTTCTTACAAAGTTAGCTTCTATATCATCAAGTTCCTCTTGATCTAATTCCTTGATCTCCTTTGATTTACTAGCCTTAAAAGCAATCTCAACTTTTGCACTACTATTTGTACCAAATTCTCTCATCTAAAAGGCAGTTAAAGAACCATATAACTGATCTCTGGTATATTGATTTAGATTTGAAAATTCCTCAATACCAGAAACTTTATGACTATAATATTTAGGAAGAGTTCTAAGAATTTTCTTTACCACTTATGGTTCTTTAAGTTCGCCACCAAGACCTCTGATGGAGCTAACAGCTTCATCTACCCTTTGCATATAGCTTGTAACATTTTCATCTTCAAACATCCACAGGTTCTCAAACATGATCTTTAAATTTTGCATCTTAGCTTATTTGACCTTATCATCTTCTTCATAAATGCTTTCCAGCTTTTCCCAAATTTATTTAGTGGTTTTCATACTCATAACTTTCACCAATTCAGAATTTGCAAGGTTATTTAAGAGAGCATACCTTGCTTTACCATTGCTTTCATAGGCTTTGATCTCATCAATAGTACTTGGACCATTTGTAGGTTTAGTATATCCATTCTTAACAAACTTGTAGACATCAAATCCAAGATAAACTAGATAACCTTCCATCCTTGTCTTCCAAAATACATAATTCATTCCATCAAACACAGGGATCTCTTTCTTGTGTGCCATCCCAAATCTACCTCAAGTGGTTAAGCTTTCTTCCAAGGAACCTTGCTTTGATACCAATTGTTCAATGCATAAGACAAATGAGAGGGGGTGAATTAGTTGTACCTTATAACTTCAAAACCCTCATACACATTCAGATCCACATTAATACAAATAACCCTTAATTTATTATGATGATTTATCATGAAAGGAATTAGCTCACAATATAAAGTAATATCAACACCAAATATAATAGGGCTCACTACAGGAGGGCTCACTTCCCAAGAGAAAGAAAGGCTCATTGCCAAAATAGATAAGAAGATAGAGAAGAGTGTTACAATGAGAAAACCATCTCAATGCAATAAAGAAATCCACCACATTATCACCAACACATTCACAACTTAACTGAAAAATTATAGACACCTTCTACTCACTGCATCCAACAATATAACACATGAAAGATCATACTGCACTCCTAAATTCACACTCTAATACTCTATAATTTGCATCATGATCATCTCTCTTTGCATCCCTCAATAACTCAACTCATATTTATATCATCTTCAACCTTGAAACCATTGTCCAAGGTCGGCTATGCATATCAACTATGCAAATTCAAGTTAGGTTGGCACCAAAACACTTTTGTGGCTAATAAAAGTGAAGGCGAACCACACCACTCCTTATCTAGGACCCAAATCTATAACACCATGCTACAACATGCTTCTATAAACAATAAAAATCCACTACAATTAGTGTAAACACCAAGGTCAATCATTACCCATGTAAACACCATTAAAATTTTAAGCACACACTTCCTCTGATCCAATAACAACTCGTAGACAATATCACCTGACCACAATCTAGAATATTCTATAAATACCATCAAATCCAACAAACTCCTTTGCAACAACTTTCACTTGAGGAATGTACACACCCAATACACTCAAACAATTATGCCATACACTATAACTTAAGAAACTGACTTCCAAAGCACCAAACATTGAGAAAATTCAAATGAAGAAATATAACAAAACTATCAACACACCTTCCGATCTGCAAGACTTGAAACCAAACTATGGAGAAACGTGGAGAAAAAACATTTCTCCTTAACGCTTTTGCAATACACGATTCACACACTGGTGTACACAACTTATTCTATATAGAGATCGAACACACCAATTTTTGAATACAATACCTCTAAACACCTCTGATACGTATATCCAATATTCATAGGTAGATCTTCAACCTAGAAGAAATGCGGAGCAACACCAAAACCCTACTCTTAAACCTAGAACACACTGTAATTCATTGTTTCCTCTTTTTATCAAATTTTCTCAAAAGCACTTGGAAACCAAGCACTAGGAACAAATCCTCATCATTTTCATCACTTCCTCAACCATAGACAAAAGCTTATCAGATCAACATTAGAGGTTGACAACAGTAGCTTACTAATGACAACATAATGCAACTAATCAAAGCATCATCAATGCAACAACAATGCAACAACACATACTCTTGCAACAATATTCTTATCATGCAGTTGACACTAATGAAAGCACAAGCTTGTTGAAATCAATGACAACACCAACTGCCCATACTTGCAATAGGGAGGACTAAAAATTCTAGACCCCATACCTATGTTTTGATTGTTTCTCCTCACTACGTGTTTGGAGGTAGTAAATTGGGTCATGAATCTCATGAAAGCATCACAACACACTATCAGGTACACATCCTAACATGAGAGAAGTAATGTTTTGAGACAAAGACAAGGAGAAAGAAAGTTCACATCGGGTTTACCATAATGTATAGGAGGAGATTCGCTACTCCCAAGTGTTTAGGAAAAGGAAGAGTCTATAAGGAGTGAATTGTCCTCAACTACCTCAAGGACAAAAGCTCAAGTGACAAAAGATGGTTAAGAGAGAGTTTATGTAATATTTTTGGGTTTTATGATTGTTTATGAAAAGGGAACTTTAGAGGCTGAGTGAACGGACCTAAGAGGTCTTGGGAGATAGACAAACAAGATCTCGGCCAAAGGACAAAAATGTGGACCAAGGATGATAACACAATGTGTTTGAATCTCAGTGGTGAGTTGATGTCTCTACGAACCAAAGACAAATTCAACCATGAGAAACACACATGATCTACTAACTACTCATAAACTAAAGTTCAATAATTTAACTAGACTAAAAAGAATGTTGAAAAATAGGAAAAACACAACAAGAAGAATACTAAATGAACAAGTAAATAAACTATTCAATGAAATGAAAATTAGTGGAAGAAAACGAATGAACTCAAGGGTGGTCAAACTGTGAAGCCTCTTGCAAAGCTCATGTAGACAACCTACACACATAAAAATAGTAAAAATGTTGGGATTTTTGGGGGCTTGCCTTGGTCAAACCCCTATTTTGGTGTTTCCACCTCCATGGACAACTAAAGAGACAACAAGATAGATAAATAGACAATGAAGTGACAAGACAAAAATAAAACATGTAAGATATTGATATGCTACATAATAACAATGATAATGTAACAATAAGAAGCATTACCTTCCCTCCAATGAGCTTAAAGAGTTGAGAGGGAGTGCAATTCCTTGGGAGAGCTTGATGTAGAGCTACAAATGTGTTAGCACTTGATGTAGAAGAGCAAGAATGCAAGACTAAAACAATATTGATAAAATGAGAGAAAAGAAGCAACAAAAGTGAGTATGAAGTGGATTGAATGCTAAGGAATGAATGAGAGGGAAGAATATGAGATCAAATGAAGAATTACATGCAAGATGGTCATTTTTAGGCATTCCTATGATAGTAGAGGTGTTACACTTCCCAGGCAGGTGGAAGTGTAATGTCCCAACGACCAAAGGATCAGGAACCTATCAGGACATTCACACGGTGTGCAGATGTCTGCATAATGTGAAAGCATCCCCAACAAAAATTCCCCCACTAAAAAAAAATGACAAGGTCGAGGACAAAAAAATGAAGGTGGGAAGCAAGGGAATTCACATTATCATCTTATTAGGCTAAAGTGAAGGTTGATGTAATGTGAAATTGCATAAAGGTGCAATTTTACAATATTACAACTCTTAAAAAACACAACTTCAATGCAAAGGCATCAAAATTCAGGTACCACATCCTGGGTGATTGTTTCAAACCATATAAAGATCTCTTTAACCTACAAACCAAGTGTTCTTATCCTTTCACAATAAAACTATTAGGTTGTCACATATAAATTTTCTCCTCAAGATCCCCATGCAAGAAAGAAATTTTAACATTTGTTTGCTCTATTTCAAAATCATAAGCAACAATAATAGATAATAGGAATCTAATAGAAGTTAACTTAGAAATTGCAGAGAAATTTTCATTGAAATCAACTCCCTCTCTCTAGGAGTAACCCTTGGCCACCAATCTAGCCTTGTACCACTTTAATCAACCACTTGACTAAATTTATTTTTAAATATCCACTTGCAACCAATGGGCTTCATTCCTTTGTGCAAACTCACAAGATCCTAGGTATCACAACTATCTAAAGCCATCATATCCTCCTGCATGGCCTGCATCCGAGACTCACTTTCCTTTAAAGAGAGAGCCTCCTTGAAAGATCTACGTTCATCATCAATACTCAATAAAAAAAAACACAATGGTAATATGATGGGTTATGCCTATCAAATAGATTTATTTTCCTTGTGGACATCCTTAAGGTAGGAGTAATGAGCTCTACCTATTCTTCCTCTACTATATGCTCATCCTACACATTATTTGAACCCTTTAAACCCTCTTCTTATTCTCCATCCTCAAATCCATCTGATTGTTCTTCCACATGTGCATCTTCCTACTTTTCAATCTTTGTCTCAAAATATATTATTTTTGTCTTATCTTTCTCCTTTGGTTGTTCTTCACCTAAGTAAGCTCTATACTCCCAAAAAATCTCATCTCTAGAGAAAACTATTTTATGGGTTAGTGGATTCCAAAGCTTATAACCTTTTACATTCTCGTCGTAACCAAAAAAGATGCATTTTTGTGCTTTTGGATCCTATTTAGATCACTTCTCTTGAGGCACATGAACATAAACCTCACAACAAAGACCCTTAAATGTGAAACAGAAGGCTCTCTACATGTTCACACTTCATAAAGAGTTTTATCAACAAGAGGTGAACAAGGAGATCTATTAACCAAATAACATGTAGTACTTACAACTTCTTCCCAAAAAAATATATCAAGCTTAGCACCACTCAAAATGCTCCTAGCTTTTTTCATCAAGGTTTGGTTCATTCTTGCTACTACTACATTTTTTTGGGGTGTATAAGGAATTTTCTTTTGTCGAATAATACCTACATGCTTACATAACTCATCAAAATAACTAGAACAATATTAACCCCCATTGTTAGATCTTAACACCCTTATCTTATAATTCATTTACTTCTCAACTAAGGCTTTAAATTCTTTAAACTTAGTGAAAACTTAAGATTTTGCATGCATAAAATAAATCCAAGTGTATCTTGAGACATCATCAATGAAAGTAACATAATAACGAGATTTTCCAAAAGATTCAATATCCACTGGTCCAATAACATTTGAATGAATAATATCTAATAATCTCTTTAAAGCTTTATTAGTTCCATTATGAAATGATGATCTGATCTGTTTACCAAACACAATTCTCACAAAAATCATTTTTGCCAAAAAATAATTAGAAATACCAACAATCAAATTTTTATTTAAAATGGTCTTTAGACCCTTTTCACTTATGTGACCCAATCTATGGTGCCACAACATACATGTATTTTCAGTGCCAATTACATTGGTAAAGTTACAAAAATTGGAGGCATTAACCCTAAACAAAATCCCTATCTGAGATCCTTTAGCAATCAGCAAACTCCCTCTTACCAACCTGCAACCAGACTTGTCAAATGTCATATGCATTCCAAAATCATTCAACTTGGATACTAAAAGTAAATTTCTCACAAGTCCTAGAATATGTAAAATATCATTAAGATTTTTAACCCTTTGATCACTAAAACACAACTTTACCTTTCCCTTACTAACAATCTTCTTCATATTGTTATCACCAAGGAAAACTTCTCCCCCATCATAAGTTGTGTGACTGACGAATTAGTATGGGAAAACTACACTTGATCCATGAGGATACGAAGCATAATCGTGCCACTAAACATCAATCCCAATAGAGATCATTCAACAAAACTGAATTAGGAATTCATTAAAAACTTAACATATTAAACTACGAAAGCTTTATAAATACCCATTCTAATTCATTGAAACTTATCCTATTGGGGGAGTGGTGTCACGTTGATGTGGAATGACAACCCTTTCCCAATCCCTTGGATAATGAGCTTGTTTCAATAAGTTTTATTGAGGAAAACTGATGAAACCATTGTGAGATGTGTGATGAAACATGATTTTAAATGCTAAACTAACATGATGCAAGCTATTTTAACATGATTTACGCTAAGATGATAAATATGTGTGATTGCAAAGCTAATCTAAATGGATTCTAAGCTAAGAATATTGAAACCCTGATTACCAAATAAACTACATGAATGCATCTATGTTACCATGGAGGAAATTAATGAAAGCTAAGCTAATTAATGAAAGTAATTAAGCTAAAACGATACTAAATATTTTCTAAATATGAGTGTGAGTGTGAGTGATTTCAACAACATAAGTTTGCTTTGAAAAATATGGATCCATTTGTCTCCAAATAGTGATCTATTTATAGGAGGACAAAGGAGAAATGAATGGTTAAGATCAAAAGGTTAATAAATGGTCAAGGATGAAGGAAAGATGAAACATGGATCATGGATTCTCATCAACGGATGAGAATCAATGATCACATGGATCAAGGAAAGAATCAAGGGTTCTCATTCTTTCAAACAAACACACTTTTAACTTGCACAAGAAGTCTTGTAAGTTAACTTGTATAAGAAGTCGTGTAAGTTTGTTGCAAAAAAGAATATTCCCTTTTTCAAATGAGTGAGAAGAGAGAATATTCTTTGGAATATTCTCATGGGTGAGGAAAATAGATATTTAGCAAATTAAAACAAAGTTTAATTGTGCAAAAGGGGAAGGAATATTCCCTTGCAAGTGGGGGGAATTAGATAACTTAATTAGGTAATTTGATAATTAAATAAGGTTTTAATTATGCAAATTAGGGAAAATATGATATTCATTAAATAATTAATTAATTTAATGAAAAGGGGAAAGTGACATGATATTTAATTAAATAACTTAGGGTTCTTTAATTAAATAAGAGGACTTTAGGGATTAAATTAAATAATTTGATTTATTCAATTTAATAGGATGAAATGTTAGCATTAAATTAATTAGGTTAATAGATGCAAATGACATACTTAATTAAATAGCTAGGCAAATTTAATTAAGTAATCGAAAAGAGGATGAGTTTAAGATGAAATGATGTTAAAAAACATGATTCAAGTCTATGATATCATTCAGGACATTTTTAAGTGTCTACATTTTTCCCCTCTTTGAAGCGAGGTACCTGTTACATTGGTTCAAAGATTGACATTTTTCGGATTAAAAAATTGCAGCTCGGATCAAGAAAATTAAAAAAATCTATTTTTTTAATGCCCCAGCGGAAGGAATACGTTGGTTCCTTGCCCCCTTGAGAAATCAATTTTTTTTTTGAATTTTGGGTTGATTTCTTGACAAAGGTTAAAATGCTGCCCTACGGGTCTGAAAATGCTTTGAGATGCAAAAAAAATGCCAAAAATGCAAAAGACTATGCAAAATATGCTTCAATTTGGAAAGATTGGTGAAATTGGTGAAAAAACCTAGCTACACGGTTAAATTAGGGCAAAAAACCCTAATTTTTAGGCATAAATAGGTGATGGAGGGTCACTTTCAATTCATTTGTGCATTCACACCTTAGAGAATCCTTACAGTTTGAGCTCTGACCTCCTAATGAAATGGTGCAACGAGTGCTCCCACAACATATTTTCAACCGAGTTTGAGAGTACCAGAGACCTCTAGGCGTAGGACCACCGGTATGTGATTTGAACTTGACTTGCATTTTGACTTTTGAGCGCATTTATTGTAATTTGAAATTTGGATTTGGGCGGCATCGCTATATAGCGATGCTATTTTGAGAATTAGCAACGCTATTTTCATTTTTAGCGACGGAGTTCACAACTTGAAATTAGGGTTTCTAGATTTGAAATCACAGTGTGGGTGTAAATAGCAATGCACCTACCCAATTCAAAATTTAGATTTAGGGTTTCTAAATTTTAAATGGTAAAACAAATGTATTGAGCGACACATTTTGCAATTTGCAATTTGAATGCATCTAGTGTCGTTGTTTGGAATTTGAGTTATAGTGATGCTTTTGTCATTTTAGGGGATAAAAACTCCAAACTTAGGCCATTTTTTGTGAATTTTGATGTCTTACACTTCGTGGGTGCAAGAGGTTATCCAACCTTTGATGTCTCATGAGCACCAACCGATTGTGCTATCCAGACTTGATAATTTGTTTGAGCTTTGATAGGAGCACCTAGGAGAGATCGACTTGTGATACGTTGCATACATGCTCATCATGTGGACCCATTTAGCGATGATGATAGTGCTATGCGAGCGATGACATAGCGAGACCTCATCATTCCACTTACCCATTGGCAAGGCGATAGTGATGTTGGAGGATGTATGGTGGATTTTGCAATTGTCGATACATGGTGAGTGCGTGATTTACGACACTGATGTAGGATATGATGTCTACCATGAGGTTCTTGACCAGGAGGCCATTGTCCTGGTCAACTCCCAGATTGACCTTGAGATGTACAAAGGTTGAGAATTGACCCTCAGATTGATCATTGCGGTAGTGATTTCGAGGTTGGTTTCCCCAGATCGATGGAGTAGGGGATTTAGTCTTGGATGGGGGTTGGCTTGGCATAGGATGCTTTTTTGGAGGACCCAATTTGCATGGGGGCCAGTGATGTTGGCCTCCCTTTACCATGATATGCATGACTTTGTGTATTGTTATGGTAGAGCAATTGGTATAGAGGTCACCCTTCTTCACATATGGGAATGGGAGCACATTGTCATGCTCCAACCAATTGTCCACATGATAGATGTGGAGCTAGATGATCCAGTTGTCTAGAGGTACAAAGGTGCCATTACTCTTTAGCACATAGGGAAGCTTGGTATCCCGTACTGGTGGAGAGTGATTGATGAGATGATAGTGTTCAGATGGAAACCATGGCTTCAGATGCCAACAATTATTATTGTCTTGACAGACCCGGTTCATGTAGGGTCGAGAGCATACCATGATTGAGAGGTACCTGCCCGATAGAGTTTCTAGATAGTTTGGCGAGAGGCGGGTGACATAACCCTTGAATTTTGGTTCTATTTTTTTATAACTCTATAAAATTTGGTCATTTTTGTGTGCCTACACTTAGGGTTTTGCTCATGGCCCTTGCCATTGGAATTTTATTGCTCTATTTTTAAAACCCTAAGTCTTTGGCTTGGTCGATGTTATGTTTCACCATTGACCTTTTGTTGCCCGTTTTCACTCATCTTAAAACATCTTGAGTCATTAACACTCATGGAATGACTGGCCCCTCGTGCCTAGGTCTGACACTCTTATATTTTATAAGGTTTATCAATTAACCTCATTTGGCCTTTACATCCTTTGAAAATATTATTTTCTAAGTCCTTGAGGCCTTTTATACGTCGTCCTAGGATGGTCCCCATCGTACAACTTACGAGCATGTGCTAAATTGTCTTTACTTAAGTCCTGTATCGCTCATCACTGGTAGATTTTAAGTTGTGAGTTTAAATGAGCGATGAGCAATGAGCGATGAGTGGTGTTTTCTTTGATTTCACACATCACAAATTTGTTTTAAATGTCCAAAGTTATATAGCGATGCACGATGGACTATGTTATTGCTGGTATCTCTTGTATTGCTAATTGTTCATGTATTTGGTAATAAGGATTAGCGATATGTGATGGCCATGGCCTTTGGTGCCCTTTGTATTTTCTCATATCGCTCATCATGGATCCGTTTTAAGACTGATGTTTCAAATTGGCGATGAGCGATGAGGTTAGTTGTTCAAACCTTCTTTCACTGATCTGAAATGCTCTTATGAGTGATGTATCTTGTGCCATTGATTTTCACGCAGGTGCATGTGTCTTGATCTTTCTCCATCGCCTTATCTCCCATTGTTGATGTGATCTAGAGAATGAAGCATGAATCTGCGATGCACGATGGAAAGGGAATGTGATCAAGGATGGGTCTTAGATCCGACAATTGAGATCTTATCGCGCGAATGCTCACATCGCTATTAGAACCTGTAGAAGGTAAAGTGAATTTGTGATGCATGATGTGATTCAAAGATCTCCAAAAAGGGTAGTGATCCAACAGTCTATTTTTCATCACGCCAATGCCCTCGTCATTAATTGAGCCCTAAAGGAGTGGGGAAAATTTGCAATGCGCGATGTGATGTTCCAGGGAATATTCTCTTCAAGTGTCAACTCTGTGTACTTCACTGATATAAATGAAGGGCATGGATCAAGGTTGGAAATGCATGTTAATTGTCAGATCATGGGTGACTAATGAAGGTTAAGGGAGGACATGGCAACTTTTTGGCCCATTTCACCATTTTTTAGAAACAAGTTGTAAAAGGCCAGAAAGGGTGTTCAAGGTTGCCATTGATGAAATTTTAAATCCTCAAAGATCGATGGTCCAAATTCAAAGCCGAGCTACTCAGTTATCAACTCACTCACGCGATGATCTCTTCAATCATTAATTGCTATATGCTTTGAATTATCTATTTAATACAGAGTGCTTACCATTTGATCTCACCAAATCCAGTTTGCAGAGATTGTGACGTATGGGTTATCGAAGGAGTGTGTGAGTGTCGAGTTTTCAATTACAGAGGATATTGATGTTCTATCCTGGGTGAGTTGGTCTTTTGTGTGGGCTCTATTTTTCATGCTTGAGTTCATCTAGGAGTGTTATATTTCTAGGGCTTATTGAAATTGTCTAGGTCTATGGGTGTGATTTCTTGCAATTTTAATTCAAAACTTAAGGTTGATTTTCTTCGCTCAATTTAGATTTGGTATAGCTTCTACCCTATGTATTGAAAAATGTGTAAGTCGGGTGAGTCAATTCAGCCAACTAGGAGGTCTAGATGACTTAGTGTGTTTGAATGTCATGAGGATATGTTTGTGGATGAGCAAGAAGTCCCTATGATTTCTATGGATCTAAAGGGTAAAAAGAAGGCCTATCGTCAAAGGAAGAAAACAATTGCCCAAAGTACGTACAATTTGAGAAATAGGACTATTTCAGAAGAAATGGTCAAGTTTAAAGGTAAGGAGCCGACTAAGTCGATGAAGAAGGCTAGGAAAAGAAACAAGAGTCACAAGGCCTACCTGGGTGAATATAATTCTCCCATTGTGCTCTTTAATAACCCTTAAGATGATGGAGGTGACATTGACTCGGGGTATAGCCATTATCTTCTCTCTCTGGTACCATGTGATGACTCTAACGAGGATGTGGTGATGGTTCCTCCAGTTACATCACAAACAAGGGGTGTTCAAGCTTACTCTAATGTTGATGACTCAGAGTAGTGCCTCCTCATTGCTTTTGTTTTCAATGAAACCATTTCCATTGCATCAAGTTTGCTTCTTTCAATATGTACGTGATTTTGGTCTTTTACTCTTCCATGCTGATGTGGATGTTTTCTAGCGGATATGTTTTTTCTAGGAAGTGTGTAGGTTTTTGCCTCAGTTGCTAGTGAAGAATCTTTTTGCTCGACATGGATGCTGCAACAATGACTAACGATGCCCTGTGGGTGATGTGGCTACTTTCCTTCAGAAAATTTTGGAGAATCTTGTATTTTACTTCTCCCTATTATGCAAATGATTACATATAATTGTTTGGGGGAATATATAAAATATGGTTGAAATTAGTTTTGAAATGTAGTCATAATTCAGTTGGATGCTTATTGCTCCCTTGTTTTATAAAAGGGATTTTAAGGCTGATTACAAAGGGAGAAGTTTTTTTTTTGTCTCAGAATGTTCTAGGTGAGCATGCTAAGCTCAAAAGGAAACATAAATGTAAATAGATAGACTGATGAATATACCAGGGATAATTTTAGGGTATGAGCTATGATGTAATGGTTTTAAATGGTTTTACAGTAACACTAGTAATATAAGTATTAGTTCTAAGATATATGTTCTCCCATGTAATTCCCTTGCAAATTATGAATGAAACTATTAATGATAGTTTCATTTGTCTTCCGTTGTTTAAATTGAATGAATGATTTTATTTATGCCTCAACCCAAAGGATTTATTTAACGTTGAAGTAAGGTCATGGGTTTGTGAGGAAAGTATGTAAGATTTGGTAAGAAGCTATATTTTAGACACAATGAGTTGAATGCTACAAGGTAGTATATCAATAATCCAAAAATTATTGAGTTGAGTTGTTATGGTATTACTAATCAATTATAAAGGTGACTCCATCATCCCGTGGACAAGGCATTGGTCTCTTTTCATCAACTTATCTTAGAGTAGATTAAGTTAGTAACGCACCTAGCTAGAGGCTCAAAATGAGAATAAAATCATAAATTATTTCAATTATAATGTCCCAACCTAAAGTGTTGCATTATTCCTTGTAATGGATGACAGTTCGT
This sequence comes from Sequoiadendron giganteum, assembly GCA_007115665.2. Taxonomy (NCBI): domain Eukaryota; kingdom Viridiplantae; phylum Streptophyta; class Pinopsida; order Cupressales; family Cupressaceae; genus Sequoiadendron; species Sequoiadendron giganteum. The sequence goes on along the minus strand of CM021103.1, from coordinate 612,463,733 downwards.
TGATAGGTCAGCCAAACCTTCAATGAATGTTGTCCACTTGCGCTTTGGAGGAATTCATCTGTGTATTGAAATGCTCTTGTTTAAGGAATATCATATGAGCATGTTTAGGATTACCCTCCTGGGTCTCACAGAGCCCAAGGTGAAGAAGTAGGGGCCTTAGAATCCTTACTTAGGTGTTGGCCAATCCTTATGCTTACTGATAATTGAATTTTGGCAGATTCATAGGTGAAGGGTGAGATCAAGTTTGGTTCATAAAAAAAATAACCAACAAAAATGGCGACTCCGTTGGGGAAGGATTTGAGAAAACTCTAATAGAAGATCATTTTGCCTTGAGAGTCAAAATATTTAAGAAGAATTATTACCCAGCCTGGCTTTGTGTCAAAGAGTCAATACTCCAGGATATTGAAGGAGTTTGTTGTGTGTCCTTTTCAAATTTGCACATGCTATCAAGACTTGTCACAATTTCATGAATATTGGTAGAAATTCCCACTAGAAGTGGGTGGCGAGTCCTGAAATTCTTTGCACCAGTATCAATTGTTTTGAGAGATTCCAATAGAGTGGAATGAAAAATTGCTTGAAATAAGGTGTAAAGGACCTGTGTATGACTCTGTTGATTAAGGATGTTTGAAGTGAAACTTCATATTATGGAAGTTTGGTCCTCTACAAAGGAGGTGGAAACTCTATGTATAGGAACTTGAGGAAAGCTTAAAGAGGGTTCTAGATCTGCAAGGTTTACCAATCAAGGACACAATTCAAGAATGGTTACAATATATCTAGGTATTCTTCCCCTACCTTGGTTTTCAAGAGGAATTTAATTTATGAAAAGGCTATGCTGAAAAACTTTGGTGAAAATTTTGTTTCCCTATTATTTGAATTAAGCACAATGAAAGGGAATAGTATTCCTTTTGCATACTCTTGGGGTGTAATGTGTAACATATAATTTGGGTTGAAGAAGTATGCTTACTCTTGAATTGTGCCTATCAAGAGGTTTTAAAGCATGGATAAGTTTGAGCTTTAAAATTATGATTAAATTAAGGAATGAGGTAGTAGATTGTCAACTAAGAAGTTGATTTATGGAGATTGAATAAGGGTACATGAGAAATGTATCAATCCCCTGTATTTCCTTGTGGAACATCAAGTAAAAAAATGCAAGGCATGAAGCCCTTATCGCGCCATCAAAATAAGTTCTCTATAGAGAGATATAAGCCATTAAGTTTCAATGGTATTCAAAGTTTTCCTAATGATATTCCCAATGATATTAGGAAAAATTTGCCTAAATTTACAAGGAAAAGTAATGATTTAGCCTCTAAACACCTAAGTTTATTCATAGATTTGATGGGTGACTTTGAGATAGATCACGAGGATGTTGTCATGAAGCTCTTTGCTCAGTCTTTAAAAGAAGATGCTAGGGACTGGTTCTCATATTTGTCAGTATATTCTATAACTTCATGGAATTGTCATGAAGCTCTTTGCTCAGTCTTTAAAAGAAGATGCTAGGGACTGGTTCTCATATTTTCCAGTATATTCTATAACTTCATGGAATGAATTCATGATAGCATTCATGGAACAATTTGGTGAAAGGGTTAGTCCTAGTGAGGTAATAAAAATAATTATGGAAATCCAAAAGGATGAGGATGAAACGGTTCCTGCTTTTAACTTGAGATTCATAAAAGCAGTAAGAGGCATCCAATAACACTTAAGGCTTGGTGATGCAGAGTTTTTAATTGTATATCTAGGTGTATTTGATAATGAGATGAGTTATTTGATAAGGGACAAGGAACCCAAAACATTACATCAGGCCTGTCACATTGCTATGGATATTGAAAATATCATGAAATTTTCAATGATGAGGGGTTATATGGCTACAAGTGTTTGTTGTCTTGATGCATGCAATATAAATGACATAGATAAGGATGACCAGAGTAATGATGTTCTTAATGAATTTCCTGGTTCATCATCACAACATATTAATCATAAATGGATGCAAGTTGAGATACAACAAAATTTGAGCAATGATGATCAAGCATTGTTCAAATTATCTAGTATGAAGAGACATGAAGGGGAACTACCCTATGAGTTGCTAGAAAGATTCTTGGATTCTTTGTTGGAGATCCCTAAAAGGTTACAACATGAAGATTTGGTTTGTATTGACCTATTATGTGGCATTTATGAGCCAAGGCTTAGTACTTTGCCTAGGGAATTAAAACCTCAGGATTTTGATTACATAATTGGTTGGATCAAGATTTCCGAGGAGGCTAAATGTGAACATATGAAAAAAATGATTTCCTAGGATGACAAGAATGCTCCTCCTATTGTTATTAATCAAGGTTTTATTCAAAGAATGGATAAAGAAGCTATAAAGGAAAAATATCCATCTAGTAATGAAGATGATGATATTGGCATACGTACAAGTACTGCTAATGTACCTATGAAGGTGGGTGACAAGGATAGTGAACATGAATATATTGATTTCTCTCTTAAGAAATACAAGCCTACTTGTGGGATTGACTTGAGGGCATCCTTCTTGCTTGAAGAGTTCAGTTGTACTCGTACTTATGAGGTTATGCCTACACCATTGGATGAACAAATAACATGTGATGGATTCCTGAGGTGTAATCCAACTATATCTAAACTAGAATGCCCTAGAAATGGGGTAAACAATGAAGCTCAAGATAAGGGTGTTTGTATATAGGGTCTTAAGCCTAAGGTTTATGTTAAAAATGATGGGATTGGTGATGCTAGTCAGTAGGGTCTTGTTCCTAAATGCTCATATAAAACAAAAATGGAATGTATAAGTTTCATCTTAGAGATGGACATGATTGTTTATAACAAAGAATACGTTGAGGAGACTTGTTTGGTTGAAAATGAGAAATGTTTAAGTTGCAGGAAACCATACATATGCAAGCAAGCAAACCTATCAACTACTGATGCGCTTGAATATCCTGATGCTAATCACATCAATTTTGAGCTAATGAACACATCCTTTGAGACATTTTGTTTTAATTTAAGCAATGATTTGAAGGAAGGATGGGAGTGTATTGATGATCCTGAAGCAGGGGTATTTTTTAATACTAGAGAAGGTGTGGATAGTGCCTTTTGTAGAAATAACCCTGATGAGAGCTAAAGTGCTATGGGGATTATTGAATCAGTTCCCCAAGGAAGTGAAGAGTATGGTAGCACAACTAGTTTATGCTGCTTTGATGAATATGAGCACCAATTTGAACAAAAGCCTATGTATGAACATTTTTTGTTCATCACACAAGGTGAATGTGTGCTTAATATGGGACATAGGCTAGATGACAATAACCCTGGAATTCCAGATGTGGAATGGCAATGTCACTTCAAAGGGTCGGGTCATATGTCTTTGAATGGAAATCCTAAAAGGAATGAGTACCAGGGTTTCCAGTTTAATGAGAAAAATGAGTTGGATATCAATCTATATGATGATAATGATCAGGTGGATTATGAATATTTTACTTTCCTTGTTCAGTTGGATGAACATTTGGTAAAATATAGTTATAAATTGAGTCAGGTGGGATGTTACATTGATCATGTATTAATATTTTAGTTAGTAATCGATCACTGTTCATAGAGAGACATGAATGAAAAAGATGATTGTAAGTTCAGACACAACAACATGACCAACTGGTGGGTAGTTCATGATAGTGTTTTCAGCCTTTTCATGATACAAGCAATGGAAAACAAGGTCTTTGACAAAGATAAGCACCATTTTCAGGGTTGGGAGGCTTGGGGCCACCAAGTAATGCTAAAGCTTGATAAAGTTGAAAAGTGCAAGTTGAAAGCTTGTATCTCATATGAAGCTTCAAGAGGGAGGGATATTAGATCTCTTGGTATGGCCCTATAACTTATGTAAATATTGTACATATGTTGTTTGCTTTGGTCTAGTTTTCCTGCTTGTTCCTTTCTTTTGGTTCTTTGTGCTCGGTCGACTTCACCTAAAATTATGGATTCTCTCTCTGTTCATCAAGGAACAAACATCCCCAATTAGAGCCACTAATGGAACCCTTGAATTTTGGTTCCATTTTTTAAAACTATAAAATTTGGCCATTTTTATGTGCCTAGACTTAGGGTTTTTCTCATGGCCCTTTCCATTGGAATTTTATTGCTCTATTTTTAAAACCCTAAGTCTTTGGCTTGGTCGATGTTATGTTTCACCGTTGACCTTCTGTTGCCCATTTTTGGTCAACTTAAAACATCTTGAGTCATTAACACTCATGGGATGATCGACCCCTCGTGCCTAGGTCTGATACTCTTATATTTTATAAGGTTTATCAATTAACCTTATTTGGCCTTTACATCCTTTGAAAATATTATGTTCTAAGTCCTTGAGGCCTTTTATAGGTTGTCTTAGGATGGTCCCCATCTTAAAACAACTTACGGGCATGTGCTAAATTGTCTTAAGTCCCATATCACTCATCGTTGGAAGCTTTTAAGTTGTGAGTTCGAATGAGTGATGAGCAATAAGCAGTGTTTTCTTTGATTTCACGCATCGCAGATTTGTTTTAAATGCCAAAGTTATATTAGTGATGCACGATGGACTATGTTATCACTGGTATCTCTTGTATCACTAATTGCTCATGTATTTGGTAATAAGGATTAATGATACATGATGACCTTTGGTGCCCTTTTTATTTTCTCATATCGCTTGTCACATATATGTTTTAAGACTGATGTTTCAAATTGGTGATGAGCGATGAGGTCAATTGTTCAAATCTTCTTTCACTGATCTGAAATGCTCTTATGAGTGATGTATCTTATGCAATTGATTTTTCATGCAGGTGCACGTGTCTTGATCTTGCTCCATCGCCTTATCTCCCGTCACTAATGTGATCTAGAGAATAAAACATGAATTTGTGATGCATGATGGAAAGGAAACGTGATCAAGGACAGGTCTTAGATCTGACGACTGAGATCTTATCATGTGAATGCTCACATCGCTATTGGAACCAACAAAAGGTAAAGTGAATCCACGATGCGCGATGTGAGATGAAGATCTCCAAAAAGGGCAATGATCAAATGGTCTATTTTTCATCACACTAATGCCCTCGTTGCTAATTGAGCCCCGAAGGAGTGGGGAAAATCTGCAACGTGTGATGTGATGCTCTAGGTAATATTATCTTCAAGTGTCGGCTTTGTGTACTTCATTGATATAAATGAAGGGAACGAATCAAGGTTGGTGATGTATGTTAATTGTTAGATCATGGGTGACTAATGAAGATTAAGGGAGGACGTGGTAGCTTTTGGGCCCGTTTCACCATTTTTTAGAAACAAGTTGTAAAAGGCTAGAAACAGTGTTCAAGGTTGTCATTGATGAAGTTTTAAATCCTCAAAGATCGATGGTCTAGATTCAAAGTTGAGTTGCTCAGTTATCAACTTGCTCATGCGATGATCTCTTCAATCATTAATTGCTACATGCTCCAAATCATCTATTTAATACATAGTGCATGTCATTTTATCTCACCAGTTCCAGTCTGCAAAGAATGTGAAGTGTGGGTTATTGAAGGAGTGTGTGGGTGTCGAGTTTTCAATTACAAAGGATATTCATGTTTTATCCTAGTTGAGTTGGTATTTTGTGTGGGCTCTATTTTATTTCATGCTTGAGTTTGTCTGGGAGTTGTTGATGGTCAAAATAACACAACGTTAAAACAAAATATTACTACTTTATTTCTCCTGAAAAAGATAAATAATATTAAACTATCTATCTTCTAAGGTCTCTGTAGTTGGTTCTCAACTGTGTTGTTGTCATTCAATGGCGTATGCAACTGTAATGTTTAAGGGACCTGCTGGTAAAGAATACAAACTAAATAATATGAACTAATTCAATGTTTGGGGGGTGTAAATAAACAAAAAAAGATAGAACATGGCTTAGGACAATAAAACATGAATGCAAATTTATTTTTATCTAGACATATGAAATTTGTAATGAGTATTTCTTTAACTAACTAAAACCATAAAATGACACAATCTATAGAATAATCTATACCATTGCATTCAATCATAGTGCAAACTTAAAACGTACAACTATTCATCATCACTTTTTTTAACTTTATTTTCAAATAAGAACACTTCATTAGCTCATTTCTAAAATTCATAGATCAACAAATAGAAATAGATGTCATTCACATATAACTTAACGAAATAGTTTCAGATCTAGAATCTTCTATTAATTTTCATCAAATAAGAGACATTTATGCACAAAAAAAATCACTGGCATACAAATAACTATTGTTCATTAACATCATCATTAAACGAACAAACTTCTGAAACAAAACCTACTGCATTAAAATTGTAAAAATATTTTTGAGTACTTTTCATGAAAAAGCTGTAAAAATATCCTAAAAACTGTAAAAACTATCCTAAATCTCTCTTAGGTAGCCAATCCCGACTTCAATCAACCGACCTTTACAAAGAGGAGAGAATTTCTACATATAGACAATTTTAGCTCCAATTCCTCCTATCAAAAACTAAGATCCACAATCTAAGGTTTCAGATCCACAATTATAGGGACAATCAGATAACTCCAATATTTGCCTTTGTTGTAATTGTTGAAGCTAGATAGGTGTGCCAATTGCTCCTTTAACCAAAATCTAGACTTCAAGTCTTCACTCAGATCATTTCCAACTACCATGAATCACTCTTGACTTGCTAGTTCTGCTCCCTAGTCATCCCTTTACTCAAAACTCATCCAAAAAGGTATTGATGTTCACCAGATAATTAAAATAATTAATTTTACCTGTCACACCTTCATGTTGGGTCTCAAGGTATTCATCATAATTGGAAAAAACTTTTTTTATTGTATCATCACTTGGTCCATCAACCAAATCAACTTTAAATTCAGATTCCATGAACTTATTTTCTATTGCATCAATAGTTACTTTCATTTGACCAACATCCCTGGCTACCCACTACAAGTCACATCTGAGCTCCAACAATTTGTCCATGAGTGGAGACTCAATAGTATCTCCTTCAGTTAACATCCTATCCAGTCATTCCTCCCATGCATCTTTGATCTCTCCCAATGATTCAAGCCTCTAATCTGGAGGTAAGGCTTTATCAATAAACCTTGAAACAATTTCTTCAAATATACCTATGTGTTCATATATCTCATGAACACTCTTGAGCATGATTACCGTATGCCCAATAAGAGTCTATGACTTAAAAGAAGATATATGAATAGACTTTGCAATAAATTTGGAATCTCCTTCACCCAAAATCTGGGACTGGACTAGCTCTTTATCAAAAAATTTGTCAATTGCCTTAAGCTTTCCCAGATATTTTATGAGTTTCTTCCCCTCTTCCCACCATTCCCTCATAGATCCTTCTATGGTTTTGACTAATTTAAGCCCCCTGTAATAATACTTAAAAGCTTCATCTAAAAACTTATTCATATCAGCTTTAAAGGTATTAAGCCAATTATCAAACCATGTGGCTTTATCTTTCATTTCAGTCAAACCATCTACCTCTTTTTTGCTCATTAAAATGCCTCCGATGGTGTGGACTACTTAGGAGTAGATGAAATTAAATCCTTCAAGAAATCTTTAATTTTATTAACTTGAGCCTTAAGGTCATCTTTAACCTGCTTATCTTTAATCATCTTGGACTTGGTAGTAGTGAAAATAATATCAATTAAATTTAATTGTTGATTTTTAGTGTGCTTTCCCAGATTAGCAGTACTTATCTGATAATCTTCTAGCTGCAATTCTCTATCATTCTTATCGTCAATTAGGGTAGAAATTTCAGCTACCATATTTCCTTCATCAGTAAGCTTAGTTGAATGTATTGCACGACCCTTCTTCTTTGCCTTTACTTTGTCAATTTTTGCCCTCATATCATCCCACATTATTGGTTGGGCATGTACTTGTTGCCTCTTCTCTAGATTTAATTTCAGCCAAGTAGGTGTAGCTAGCTAAGTGGCTACTTGTTGAACATTCAGAGGTGTAGAAGAAATTGTTTCAACAGTTTGTTGAGAAGCAACTTTCTGAAGCTCTTCTTGCTCCTTTTGTAATATTTCCTGCTCCCTCCTCTCATTCTCAACTTTTATCTCTTTTGTCTTCCTCCCGTTTGGCAACCTCTTCTTCATCTTTTAGCCTTTGCTACTCCAATTCCTTAGCTCAAAGCTCTTCCTCTACAACCTTTTCTTGTGCAACTTTCCTTTCCAATTCCAAGGCCTTAGCCTCTACCTTTTTCCATGCTTCAGCTTCTTCCATTTTCTGAACTAACTCCTCATATTTTCTTTCTTGTTCTTCTTTTTCTTCTCAAGCTAGTTGCTCAATAGCCAGTTTTCAGGCACTCTCCATCAGATCTTGTTCTTTTTTTGTTAAATCATTGAGTTCTAATTGTTGGCTGTGCAAAATCCGAAGTTCAAATTTTGCTCCTTCTTCACCTGGGTCTTCTTCCACCTTCCTTAAATACTCTTCTCATTTGGGTCCTTCTCCCTCTTGGGATGGAGTTCTTTTGGAATTCGAGGAGATATCTTGAACATTTACCTCAAATTATCCCTCTTCTCCGATAATTGGTGCTCCTGAAGTTAATGGCATGGTAGGAGCACTTCCCCCAGCTTGTGGGGGAACAACAACCTGTTTATTCGAAGAACTCTCCTCACCCGAGTGAAAAATGGCCAAAGGTACAACATCAAAACTTGAAGTAACACCTGTAACAGTCGCCTCATAAGTAACTTTTGCTTTACACAAAGCATCATCAAGCTCCTATAAGGAAATCTCTTCTTTTGTTTGTGGAGGCTCTTCAATGACTATTCCTGCCATTGCAACATCTTTCTTTATTATTTTATATTGTTTGGTCTCTACAGAGGAAGTGTGTTCACTACTAGGACCTCTTTTCTTTGTCACCGCCACCCTTGGTTGTTTCAAACAGAGTTTTATCCACCATAAGCTCTTGTTTACCACTAATCGTGATATTTTTCTTATCTTAGTCTCTTATTTATCTGCCCAATTGATGGGTGGCAGGGCTTTTGTATCCACTTGATCAATATCATATCAAGAGTTATCCCATCATCTATAGTGTCATCAAGAATATCAGTTTTAACCTCAAAATCCCTCATCGGGGGAATTGTTAACCTCTCATAACCTCTTTTCCTTACCTCAAATTGATCCTGAAGGTTAGCCCAAAAATCATTAAGAAGAGGAACATGATGAGTAAAATGAGAAGGATAAAGTGCATGCATTTTCTTCTTCAGAACAAAATTCTTTCTAGAAGTATGTTGCTGAAAATTTAAAGCTTAAAAATCCTTCATAGCTGATTTAGCCATTATTGTAGAAGAACAAGAATATAATCCCAATTCCAAGGGAAAAGAATGTGTGACAGTCCTATGATGTGAAGAGAAAACAACATTTACCTCTGTAGCTTGCCTAGCAAATTCCATTAAAACCCACCTATTGCCACAACATCTTGGTAGTTTAAATGGATGACCATCAAAACCAAATAATTTGAAATACATTGACCTGGGGTATTGAATGAACGAATATCCCCATTCCTGAATGAATCCCATGGCTTATGGGGATAATTTGAAACCTATGTCCCCTATGAGCTGATTTATAATGACATACATAAAAGCATCATTTACTCTTTTGAAGTGCTTTTCTGATTCCTTAATCTCCAATTGATCATAGTGTGCCAGACCTTCTTTTGATCTAGGCCTTCTTCCATTGACCCTATAGTTTTTAGCCGAGGAAACCTTCTAATTCTCGCTGCACAATATATAACATAAGAAGACATGTAGAATGTCTTGGTCTATGTTACCTTGAGGTGTTGGTTATGAATGTTATCTGAGATGATTTGCCCCCAATCCAAATACTGCTTTCCCTCTAGAATCAAATGGATAAAAGGAAACATCTAGTGTTCAAAAGTGTGAGAGTTTGACTTGCCAAATTCTCTAGCCAACAGTGTGATAATATCTCCTATGTCTTGGGAGAAATCTGACCTCTTAAGATTAGGTGGAAACTTCTTTATTGACTTCTCCTTTTTCAGCCACTTTTTATTGATGAGTTGTTTGTTTCCCTCCACATCTCTGTTCCATAGCTCAAGTGCCTATGCCTTAGTCATCATCTTGAAATTACGGTAAGGAGAGAGGTCAAATAAAAGTTTGATCATGGATGGAGTTAAATCTATAATAGCATTGCCTTGAGCATCAATACATTGTCTCTGAGTAAGTTTATATGCCTCTGCAACTATTAGGATGAACTAAGGACATTGTACCACACTAGGAAAGCAAGCTACATGAGCCAACCCTGACTCTACAATTCTTCTTGCTCATCCTCTGAAAATGTATCTTTGGTGAACTGCTCTAAATCCATATGTCCCACCAAGGTTTCAGTAATGTTGACAACTTGAGAGTCGAACTTGGATGGAACTAGATTCCCTTGATACTTGTATTTCATTGTGTAGGGAAGTTGTTCTGGTTTCAATTTCTTGGCCCTGACCCTATTTGATGCTACCTCAGATGTTCCCTCAGTAGGTAATCCCTCAATAGGTAATCCCTCAGTAGATATCTCTTCCTTAAAGTTAGAAATTGGTTAAATATCCTACACTACTGACAATCATTAGATACAAAAAGAAACATGTACATAACATCATAACACATGCTTTCATCAAGTCAGAAAGAATTCAATTCAATAAGTTAATTTGATCATTTTCAGGCTTTAGGCTCAAAAGGTGCCAAGAACTTAGGCAACCTTATGCATAAAATGAATTTTGTCGGGAGCCGAGACCGGGTCATGGCCAAACACCAGACCCATGTTAGAAAATGAGTTGAGTATTGACCCGTAGTCCGATTCCACTTTGTGGTCGGGAGTCAGCATTGATTCATCATTCAAAACGAGACCTATGTTAAAAAAATTTCAATGTCATCTCAGAGCTTGACCCCACAGTGTTCAAGAATTGGGATCAAGTTTAGGTCTTGGCTCGACACTTAGAAAATTGATAGTAAAAAAGTTAGGTATCAACCCATGGTCCGATCCCATAATGTGAACGAGAGTCGAGATCAGGTTATAGCCAAGCACCAAACCCATCCAAAATGGAAAAGTGTAAGTAGATTCTCGAGTTCTGGACCCGAGAGGATATCGAGTGATGGGATCGAGGTGGACAAAACAAGTTTCAAAATGCATGGTGGGGACATGTCAAGTTTAAGTTCTGATCCCGATTACAAAGTGGGAGTCGGGCTTGGGGTGTTGTCAGGCCCATGCACTAATTGGCAAACTTAAAGGTTTAGTGTCAAAATAACTCTCGACCCCGATTCCAAAGCGGGAGTCAAGCTTGGATCATCGAAGAATCACTTAGTCCTCAGATTTAAATTAGACTTATGGTGCTAGTCCAACCCCCGATCTCAATAGTAATGCGAGGATCGAGCAAGTGAAAGAACCGATAATAAAGAGTAAAGAAACCTAAGTGTTTGCTCGATTTTTGATCCTGATTACAATGCGTGGATTGGGGATCGAAACGATGATGGTGCATTGAGGTGATATCAAATATGGAAATTTCCAATAATATTCCTTCAAAACTACGTTGTGGACCAAAAATTTGTTTTCAAACGATCAATAATTCAAAATTGATAATTTAAAGCAGTCTGACCGAACACAAAGTGAAACCCTAGGAAACTAGGGCACAACGAGATGGACAATCCCGCAACCAAAAGACAAGATGACGACACTAAAAAGGAAAATATCATACAATGAACCCAACATAGGTTCAAATGCGAAGGAAAACACACCAAAAAGGTGCGAATAAAAACACAAAGAAGCAAAAATGAAACCAAACAAAGAAAACAAGCAAAAACAAGGGAAAGAACAAGCAACCAAAATTGAAAGACAAGAAAATGAGGATAAAATGGAAACAAGAAAACCTACCCTCGAATGCACCCAAGAATTATGGCAGCAAGTTGATAAATTATGGTGAAATCCTAAAACCTTAACTCTTCATCACTCTCGTTCTCATCAAAACTCCTAAAAATAGAATGGACGAAAATCAAGGAACAACAAGGTTTAAAAGCCCATTCACACGTGCGAACGGTTATGGCATTAATGGTGGGTTGGTCACGTCTCGAGATTCAAGAAAATTCATAAATACTAGGTGCAGTAAAGAAGGTAAGTGGAAGTCAGGGTTGGGGCATGGACCGAGATCGAATCCTCACTAGGTGCAAAGTTTAACCAAAAGTCTGTGATGCGAACCCAACAAACAAATGAAACAACACAGAGATTGGGATCGAGACTCTAGAAGGAACGAGAACTTTGAAGAGTTTGAAGTTTAGTTGCAAGCCGAAGTCCGATCCTGAAAGAACAAACCAAAAATCGGGAAGAGGTCGGATCTCGAGATCAGGTTAGGAATGGGAACAAGAACTTTGGAAAGTTCTCAGTTCTGTTTCCAGCCCGATACCCAACTCTGAAACAAAACTGAGAACTTGGCTAGGAAAATGGTTTACCCAACAAAAGCAACAAGTGCCAATGCTAGCTCGTGACCTGGGCTCGCAAGAACATCATAAAATGAACAAGGCAAGAGAAGGGGTCAGGACCGGGACATGAACAAGGCCTTAAACCTTGTGAAAAGGAACAAGTGTATGTTCCTGCCCAAGACCCGAGCTCTAAAAACAAAAGAAACCAAGTCATAGGAAGAAAGTAAAACTCTAAAACTCAAAAAAAAGACCAAGGACAAAACAAAGAAATAAGGGGGGCCCATTTTGACCAAAATAAAATGGGCTAGTTATGCAAGGCATAACAATTGGTGACTTGGCTGGGAAAATGGTTTACCCATTTTCAAGACACTAGAGAACTCAGTCACCCAGAACCTCTGGTTTATCAATATTTTAACTCAATTATGATCAGTCATAGAAAACAAGGTTGAGCTGGAATCTCAAATGTAAATCAACAAAAAAAACTTTGAATCTAAGTGTGTGCATGTATGGTGCATCCTTTCTCTAAAGATCCTACCCATCATTGAACAACTGTATTAAGATTCAAGCTACGTGAGTTGAGCCATTGTAACTGTCGTGCAATGATATCCTGGGCATTGCTTCCCTGCCATCCAGGTGTCCATAGGCCCGACGGAGATACCTCTAGTCCTCTCAAAGTATTTCTCTACTACCAGCCAGGCATCCATATCCCTAGTAGAGATACTTGAATTACCCTTATTATATTGAGTTTGCCATTCTTCAATACTTCTCTTTTTTTTATTGGTTGTATTGGATCAATCATTTTGTCTTCTTTCCTTAACACTTAGACATAGTAATCTGAATAGTGGGTTGATAACTATGGTGGACATCATGATAGTGTTAGGAATCAAGTTTTTCACCTGAATCGTGAATACAGTCACCCTAAGATGAATAGGTCTTTATGAAGTTAGATGAGTCTATCTAATTTGTGACAAATTCAACTGTGGCTTATGATATTACTTACAATATACCTATTTTTTACTAACCTTTTGAACTATCATTGGAATATCAATAAATCACAAGTTTTAAAACGAAAGAGTCCAATAGACATGCCTAAAAATACCTAAATCAATTTCTCTCCTAGTACCTTCAATATGCTTTGAATAACTTCACCCATCACTCCAAAATGGAGAAAATGAATGTCCTCAGAAACAAAACAAAACAAAGAAAGACAACAAAAACCAAGATAACGAAGACACAAACAACAAAAAAATAAACCAAAAACAAGAAACAACTAATTACATATATACAATCAATCAAAAGATTAGCCTTCATGGGCCAAAATAGTGTTTAAGAAATTGTCCATTCACAGGCAAGGGAATAGGTTCTCTTGTCAAAGTACTTAATCGGAAAGCATTCTCACCAAGGATTTCAGCTATTTGATATGGACCGAACCAAAGCCAATCAAACTTTTGGTGGTCACCTTTCCTTTCTTTGGTTGTCTCATAACAGTACAAGGTCTGATATTCTAAAAGCTTTGATTTTTTCTCTTTTTTCAAACCAATGTTTGACAACAACCTGATGTTTAGAAAATTGTTGTAAAGCAGTATCTTTGTGTTCTTCCAAGCTGAGTAAATTAGCTAACTAGGCCTCTATCCTATCATCTTGGGAATATAATTCTTGCATGAAGCACAAAATGGGTATCTATAGATGGATAGGAAAGACTGATTCTTGGCCATAAACTAATTTAAACGGTGAGTTCCCTAAGGTGACTTTGATCCTAGTCCTATCTGCCCATAAGGAAAATCTTAGTTGTGTGAGCCAATCCCTAGGATTACTCTCTAGAAGCTTCTTAATGACTTCCAAAAAATTCTTATTGGTAGAATTTGCTACCCCATTCCCTTGTGGATAGTAATTAGAGGAATAATTTAAAATTATTTTGTGTTCAAATGCCAATTGAATGAACTGAGTAGAAGAGAAAGCAAGTCTGTTATCACATACCAAACGATACTCCAAACTTGGTAATGATATATTCATTGAGGAACTTGATCACAACATCAGTGGTACAATTTTTGCAAGCTTGTGCCTCAGTCCAACACGTGCAATAATCCGTCATAGTCAGAATGAACTTGTGACCTGTAGAGGAATTCAGATTAATTACCCCAACAAAATCTAATGCCAATTGGGTGAATGGTCTTACCTTGTAGATGGGTTGCAAGGGCATCATTGGATTGCATTCTCTTGATGCTGATGTTTGACATGTGTGACATGTCCTGACATGCTGGTGAGCATCTCGAAACACATGAGGCCAATAAAAGACTGATCTTAAAATCTAGTGTACCAATGCGTCGATAGAACCATGCCCAGTACCATATCTACCATGAAATTATGCAATGGCGTACTTTACTTGCTGCTGATCCAAACAACGTAGATAGATAGCTTCAAAATTATTTCTAAATAAGGCTCCTCCCTTGATCATATAGTGAGAAATTTTCAATCTTAATGCCCTTTTCTATATTCATTCTATCAAGACACTTATTGTTAATCAATAAAGAAATCAGGTTTGCATACCAAGGGTCATTTGTGAACGATTGCACTATATATTGTTGGCCACTGAATGACAATAACACAGTTGAGAACCAACTACAGAGACCTTGGAAGATAGATACTTTAATATTATTTATCTTTTTCTCAGGAGAAATAGAGTAGTAATATTCCATTTTAACGTTGTTGTGTTATTTTGAACATCAACATGAGTTATATTTTTGGGACTTGTTGAAATTATCTAGGTCTATGGGTGTGATTTCTCACAATTTTAATTCAGGACTTAAGGTTTATTGTCTTCGCTCAATTTAGATTTGGTATAGCTTCTACCCTATTTTTTACAAAATGGGTAAGTCGGGTGAGTCAATTCAACCAACTAGGAGGTCTAGACGACTCGGTGTGTTTGAATGTCATGAGGATATGTCTGTGGATGAGAAAGAAGTCCCTGTGATATCTATGGCTCTAAAGGGTAAAAATAAGACCCATCATCAAAGGAAGAAAACAATTGTCCAAAGTACCTACAATTTGAGAAACAAGACCATTTCAGAAGAAATGGTCAAGTTTAAAGGCAAGGAGTTGGTTGGGTTGGAAAAGAAGGCCAGGAAAAGAAACAAGAGTCACAAGGCTTGCTTGGTTGAATATAATTCTCCCATTGTGCTCTCTGATAGCCCTTTGGATGATGGAGGTGACACTGACTCAGGGTATAGCCATTATCTTCTATCTTTGGTACCATGTGATGACTCTAATGAGGATGTGGTGATCGTTCCTTCGGTTGCATCATGAACAAGGGGTGGTTGAGCTTGCTTTGATGTTGATGACTCGGAGTAACGCCTCCTCCTTGTTTTTGTTTTCAATGACACCATTTCCACTGCATCATGATTGCTTCTTTAAACATGTCCCTGATTTTGGTCTTTTACAATTCCATGCTGATGTGGATGTTTTTCGGTGGATATGATTTTTGCAGGAAGTGTGCAGGTTTTTTCCTCCATTGCTGGTGAAGAATATTTTTGCTTGATGTGGATGCTGCAACAACAACTAACGGTGCCCTATGGGTGATGTGGCTACTTTCCTTAGAATCTTGTCTTTTACTTCCCCCTGTTATGCAAATGATTACATATAACCATCTGGGGGAATATCTCAAATACGGTTGAAATTAGTTTTGAAATGAAATGTGAAATGTAGTCGTAATTCAACCAGATACTAGTTTCTCCCTTGTTTTATAAAAGGGGTTTCAGGGCTGATTACAAAGGGAGAAGTTTTTTTTTTGTCTCATAATGGTCTAGGTGAGCATGGTAAGCTCATAAGGAAATATAAATGTAAATAGATAGACTGATAAATATACTAGGGACAAGTTTAGGTATGAGTTATGATGTAATGGTTTTAAATGGTTTTATAGTAACATCAGTAATATAAGTATTAGTTCTAAGATATATGTTCCCCTGTGTAATTCCCTTGCAAATTATGAATGAAATTGTTAATGATAGTTTCATTTGTCTTCCATTGTTTAAATTGAATGAATGATTTTATTTATGCCTCAACTCAAAGGATTGATTAAGCACTAAAGTAAGGTCATGGGTTTGTGAGGAAAGTATGTAGGATTTGGTAAGAAGCTATATTTTAGACACAGTGAGTTAAATGCTAAAAGGTAGTATATCAATAATCCAAAAATTACTGAGTTGAGTTGTTATGGTATTACTAATCAATTACAAAGGTGACTCCATCATCCCGTGGATGAGACAATGGTCTCTTTTCATTAGCTTATCTTAGAGTGGATTGAGTTAGTAACGCACCTAGCTAGAGGCTCAAAATGAGAATAAAATCATAAATGCTTTCAATTATAATGTCCCAACCTGAAGTGTTGCATTATTCCTTGTAATGGATGAAATTTCATTGATAGGTCAGCCAAACCTTCAATGAATTTTTTCCACTTGTGCTTTGGAGGAATTCATCTATGTATTGAAATGCTCTTGTTTAAGGAATATCATATGAGCATGTTTAGGATTACCCTCTTGGGTCTCACAGAGCTCGAAGTAAAGAAGTAGGGGCCTTAAAATCCTTACTTGGGTGTTGGCCAATCCTTACCATTACTGATAATTGAATTCTGGCAGATTCATAGGTGAGGGGTGAGATCAAGTTTGGTTCATAAAAAAAACCAACAACAGGACAGGCCCGATGATGCATATACAACCATTTTTGCTAGATCGACACAAGAGACAACATGGGGACACATGATCCCAACCCATGAGGTTGTTGAGGGCTTCATATAGCTGGTTATGAGGCCATGGGCCTATGATCAGGGACAAGAAGATGCACAAATGATGCCTGCATATGATGCATGGTTTGTACCCCCTCCCAGATTGACAAATCCAACAGGTATACCTCCACGAGGGAGACAAAGAGGGAGGGGAGTAGGAAGAGGTCGAGGTTAACTAGAGGATGGGAAGGGAAGAGGATGGGGTATAAGTCTAGATGGTTGGTGTAGAGGATAGGATGGTTAGGATGCCCAACATTAACAAGACAAACAGGTCCCAGGTGCACCCCAATTGCATTAGCAACAACCACCACCTCAACAACCACCGATACAACAACAACCACTACTGAGGCCAGATCCCCATGATATTCAGATACAACAATTACAATAGTAGTTGTAGGTGGTTACAACTGAGCAAGATTAGGCTTGGTAGTAGGTACAGGCACTCACGGTGGAGAGGGATCTGGAGCGTCAACTCATATAGACCTTTGATATGTAGTTGGCACAGGACGTCAAACGACGATAGATAGAGGCCATGATAGCTACTGTGAGAGAGGGGGACCACCCACTGCAAGGCCCTAGGTCACGAAAGGCCAAGAGTGGAAGGGCTGCCCTAATCCACCTCAATTTGAAGGGAAGTTAGGATGACGAGGATGAGAATGATGAGGATTATGAACCCTTCAATCACTCTGTAATTTGAATGTAGGAAGGGGACCAGATGAGTCGACCTTTAGAGTCAGATTCATGTCTTAGATAGCTCTTTGTCTGAGGACGAAAGTGTGGTTCCAGGATGAAATCATGATGCATTGGTGTCTCACAGGTGTGTTGGCGTCTGTACGGCCAGAGAACCGAGAAGACTGGATTCTTGCTCAAAAGGAAGACTACTATCCTAGTCTAGAGACATTTAAAGTGGGATAACAAGATTAAGAGGACAGAAAAGAAAATGCGAATATAATAGAAGGAATGTATTACCACCAAGGTGATGAAGACAATTTTGTAGAATGCTCTCCTCGCCAGCTTGTTCCACGCGCTCTCCACCTGCACACAAGGAAGGGAGAAATTGTTGGGGTTGTATATCGGCCTACCTCAGTCAGACCCCTGTCTTGGTGTTTCCACCTCCACAGACAATGAAGTTTGGAATAGTATAGAGAAATGATAAATGAAAGAACTATAAGCTACGTATGCAAGAAATACTACAAAACAGTGAGTGCTTACCCAATCAAAAGCAAAAGGAGAGAAGGGAGGAGCTTTACCGCCTCCTTCCAAAGCACTCAAGGCTTATGGAGAAGTGAACGAGAGGGACTCAATCCTCTGTTTCCATGGTGTATGTCCTGTACTCACCTTGTTGGAGTGACGAAGTGTTGAGTTGTTGTAATGGAGTGAAGGGTGTTGCTATAAAGCTTGGAATGAATGCTCCCAGAGTTTAGCCAACTTGCCAAAAATTGTGTTGAAGAGAGATAATGGATGAAAGGATGAAAGGTATGAAGGAGAAGGGAAAAAATGGCCATATTTGGGTCGACCAACCAAAGAGGGGCATTACTCTTTGCCTTCCAATAAAAAATGTAACGCCTCTGCAGTCTCAGTCATAGGAATCTGTTAGGGATGTAAGCGTGTCGTGCGGACGTCTGTGTGCTGCGTGGGTGTCCCTGACAAAAATTCCCCCACTGACACGCAAATCGGGTGCCAAGTGGAGTGTAAGCAGTGGGCTTAATTGGAATTAAACCTCTACTTTTGATTTTCTAATGTGTTAAAGGGCAAAAAGGGGATTTGCAATAGGGGTGCAAATTCAAGTTAATACATTTTGCCCCCACTTTAGTGAGCATGATTATTGATGAATGCTTCGGTAAAGTAGAGTAGTAAAGGAAGTAGTAGAGTAAGAGATGTATACCTAAACTGACGAGGAAGCAGAGGATGGTCTGGCGAACCTGGAAGTGAAGGAGAGGACTTCATAGTTCCGCGGAACTACAAATTTGAAGTATGAAAGTACCTTACAGGCTCACGGTCCTCCAAGAGGGGTTATCCTTCAAGAACTCTCACATGAAGGAAACCAAGAAAATCACCTTACAGACCCGCGAGCTTTCAAGGAAGGTATCCCCCAAGAACTCTCACATGAGGGAGACTAGGAGAGGGACTCCACAGAGTCAAAGGTGGCGACATGTTTACCTGCAGATAGAACACATCAAGAAGCGGTTACACAAGCCAGTGAATAGATAGTCACACAGACCATCGCTAAGTTTTAAGGCTTTCAAAGGGGTCCCTTAAGAACCCTTCAAAAGGAAGGAGGGTCCACTCAAGGGACGCACTGTCTGAAAGGTAAAGTCTAGTTGGGTTGCCCCCAAGCTAGACGCCATATAAATCATTTGGAACTTTGTGAAGGGGTCCTTTGGGAATCCAACATGAAGAGGAGGGGTCCACTCAAGGGATGCGTTGTTCCAAAGTCAACGTCTTCTCGAATCGATTCATCATCAAGGAATCCTTTTGAAAGATGTTCACTTCATCAAGGAATTTGAAAGGAAGGAGATTTGCTCATGCGAGGGGAAGACTAAGACCGTTTTCGCTTCGAAGGAGGATTCCATGTCCTTTCTTTACGAACCCTTGATGGAGGAAACACGTTCCGTTGGGGTTCTAAGCTGAGAATGTAATTCTAACAAGGAAGTGTGTGAAGGGCCTTCGAGAAAAGATTTGTTCGGCCACAAATACATTTTTCTAAAGACCAAATGATGTAGAAGATGCATTGTCACACATGAAGGGGACAACTCAAGCAAAGAAGAGAGAAAGATAAAGTGAAAAGTTAAGAAAATAGATCACACATGGAGGTCATAGGGGGATCTAGTTATGCAGGGTCAAATCTACCTTTATTTATATATATGTGGGTAATTGCGGTAAGAGGAAAAAGATCATCAATCCCCAACCAAATTGGAAAGAATGTACGAAAGACAAAGTAAAATAAAAATTGGGTTAACATGGAAGGAGGCCTAAATTCTCATGACGCTTTGCATCGTCCCCAATTTATCCAAATTCAATCACAAACAAGGAAGAATGATGACACATATAGAGGAAGTTTTACAACACACACACACCACGCCTGTATCCAAGCACCTACAAGGGTGATGTGGGTCATCCAAGCACATAGAGCACGATCACAGGGAACACATGTCATGACACACACACACATCTAATATAAAGATCAAGAAGAAGGTCTCCCCCTAACACTGATCGACCAAGAGGTCGTCAAATTCCCATTCTAGATCATCGTAGGAAGGAAGACGAGCCTGCAACAGTGTAATGTTAAGGGGAGGAGCTTTCGATCCTCTCGCAACAAGGGCTAAGGCAGAGGGACCGATAAGGTCTCCGTCGCTCAGCTCTTGTGGCTCCAAGGTCAGTGACCTAGCAAAGATTATTGACAGGGATAAAACTTCATCCAATGAGTTAAAAATGCACTTAGATAGGAGTGCCATGTTTTACCTCAACAGATGGAGGAGTTGCACCCGAGGTTCACTGCTAAGCTTACTGAGGAACTCGGGGGTAGTGATGAACTTGGGAAAGGCTGGAGTTGGTTCCGCGACTAGGATAGAACAAGTCAATTTGGGGCCACCTTTCCAAGAAGGTGGGCTCTTCTTACGTCCTCCATTACTAGAGGGACCATGTTCTACCTTCTTCATCGGAGGAGGTGAACTCCCCACAGATGAAGCGAGAATCGAGGGAGAAGAGGAAAGAACTGTAGTGGACACAACTAAGGTGTTCACCATGTCCATGGGCTTTGGGAAAGGTAGGACATCTAGAACGAAAGGCAACAAGGGCGGCTCCACAGGAGGAGCAATAAACACTTGCACCCTTCCAGGTGCAGGTGCGCTCACAACGGGAGCCAGAAGAAGTTCAAAATGAGGTTGAACAAGGAAAAAAGGAGGGAGAGAGGAAAACACTATAGAAGGTGCGGTCTTCTCCTCCTCTTTCTTCTATAAGGAGGATTTCTCAGCCAAGAGATCCTTTAGTCGATGCTTACGCTTGCGCGCAAGGCAGTTTCTACAGCTCTTTGCACTGGAAGCTAAAACTTGTGTAGGAATAGAAGGATCCTGCTCAACCATGGGAGTGTTCTCCACAAATGTCTCCAGCGAAAGGGTAGTATCCTGAACAGAGGCAAGAGGAACGGGTTTGGAAATGATGGGAGGAGTTACCTCTACCACCTTAGAGGTGGGCCCTTTTCTATTCGGGGGAACAAGAATAGGTTGGGGGACGAACTCTCTCCTCGAGCCTTTCTTTTTGTCGTATAAATAATACTAGGGCCCTGGAGACCCATTAGAGAGATCTGATATCTCGATCTTGGGCTTTCACCCGAGAGGTATCATCGGACCCAATAGGTAGAGTCTAGGCTTGTTCATTCAGTACTCTTCCCAAGAGAGAGGAGCAGATGAGTCAACCTGAGAAGGAGCGAGCTTCTCTTTCCCCTTTCGGGAGGAGGAGGCAGCATGCTTCTCAATTGTAGGAAGGGTTAGTTTTGGTTGTCCCTTTCCTCCAGTCTTGTACTTCACATAGTTCTTGTAAATTAGGTCCATCCTCTATGGGAGTGGACTGACCAGAGTGGGCCAAAAGTGATCTAACAAATATACTCCATGGGATACCATAGGCTAATATCCAGTGTCATGCACCATGTGCACGACACCCTCATGGGAGAACTTAAGGCACTTATGTACCATGAAGGCGATCCCATTCATGGAAGCTAGCCAAGGTATGCCTAGCTTCACTCTAAACAAGTCTGACTCGGGGATGACATCGAAGATCGTGTCTACAGTCCTAGGTCCAACTAGGATGGACAACATTATCGATCCATAAGGTTTGAGAGGAAGTCCATCATGTGTATGGATGGTGGATTTGGTTTCTTCATATTCTTCGCTTTATAGTGAATTCAAGAGTAATGTCTCCTCCGTGATGACATTCACTCTACTCGCGGGGTCAACCAAGATCCCTGTCACAATGTTACCATTGAGGTGAGTGGGAATATATAACTAAGAAGGTTTGTTGTTTGCCGAAATGTCTTGCGAGATAAATGTTACATCCGATGAGCCGGTCACAAGGCAAGTAGAGGGAGTAATAGTAACCATGTTAACATACGCCTCAAGGTGAGGTAGGATTAGTGGGATCGATAATCATTTTAACAAAATGTGACGGAAATGAATTTGTGTATATCTGTAAATCATTGTTAGATTTCGTCATTGATTTGTTCATATTGTGTTTACTCACATCAAGATGGATAGTACCATCCTCGATGTTGTCCTTTATCTCATGAGGCAAGCGCATGCAACGCTCAGTATCGTGTCCATTAACTTGATGGTATTTACAATACGTGTTCTCTTTATACCAACTAGGATATGGTTCCCTAACTAGTTTAGGGGTAGGTAAGGACCTTATCCTTCACCAAATTCTACAAGATGGAAGAATAAGATTATGATAGCTTTGTAAAAATTCGGTCGCGTCTGAGGCCGTTGTTATCCACAGTGGCTACTACATTCACAACAAATTTTCCTCTTCTCAAGATTGACACGATAGCCCTTCCCTCAGAACGAGAGCATGAGGAGGAACCCCCAAATTGAACCACCGTCTGGTGGGATTCTCATAGAGCCACACACAGATGTGCAGAAGAAGGGTACTTCATAAGGGAAAACTTCTCTTGCCAAGACCTTTGTAAGTTCCCTATGAAGACCTTCTATAAATCAGAGTTGGGCAATAAATACAAGATTTGTGAGAAGAGCGCTTGGTAGAACGCTATAAAGTCTGTAACCTTTCCATTGTCACCTTGCTTGCATCGAACAAGGTCTGAGAAGGTCATCTTCAGTCCGATGTTGGCTTGGAACTGTCGTAAGAACTGATTCACAAGTTGATCGAATGTGAAGATGGAATTATGGGGCAAAGAACAATACCAATCTAGTGTTGTATCTTTGAGGGATTGGGGAAATAGTTTAGCCATCAATGCATCATGATGGAAGAAATCTATGCATAGGGCATTAAAGGCAGATACGTGTGTTTGTGGGTCCCCTTTACCACCGGATTTCTCAAATTTGGGGATCCCCATTGCTAGCGGGAATGGAGTGTTTAGAATAGTAACCAACAATGGGTTGTGTTCAGAGAAAGGTTGGAAGATAGGTTGGACTGAGGCCTGGGACAGGTTCGCCAACTGATTCTACATCTTTCCCATATTCTGAAGAAGAGTATTCAGGATGGGTCATTAGAAGACAGAGGGTCACCGGGACCACCACCGGTGCCACCACCATGAACATCGCCAGAGCCGCTACCGATTTCGCCACCACCAGTGTGACTTCCGCCGGAGCCACCGCCAGAGCCGAAGCCACCGCCATGACTCCCACCAACACCGCGTCCACCAATGTCACCTCCACTTCTGAAGTTCCCACCACCAAAGCCTCCGCCCATCATTCTGCCAAATCCTCCACCACTGGAGGTGACAGAAGGGGTGAAGTGGAAACCCAAAGGGTTCTTGTTTACTTTGACAATGTCTAAGCTTTCAAAAGTAGAGGGTATATTGACTGAGGGGACTTTGTCCGTCATATACATAAATATAGGAGGCATTGACATCTCTAGCTACCTCTCGCATTCCTCAAAGAGGCCATCTCGTATCGAGCAACCAAAGCTTGAGGGAGCACATGGTTCGACCAAACCAGCGAGACTAGCTAAGAGTTCTACTCCTGTCTGGTCCTTTTCCACCATGTACCTTATTTCACCGATCACCTTAGTAGCCCTAGCCAACTTCAGGTTGACTTCCAAGTGGTTTTCCAATGCACCTAACCCCTTATCGAGACTAATGACATACTCAGAAGGGATAAAAATGGCCTCATGCCTATCTATGGATGAGGAGGTTGGTGATGCAGGAGGAGTAGGGATGCAATTAGTTTCATCAATAAATCTAGATTCACCTTGCGCTATGTGCTCCTGTGTAGACAGACCAACTGCAAACCCAGAGAAAAGGATGATAATGAAGCTAGAGGAGACCTTTGTCTTGTCAATCAGAAGGTGTCACAAAATTCTTCTAACAATATGCCCAGAGGTCTTAGACTGGGTCTTGAAGCTCATAAACTTTCACGACACACCAGGATACAATGACCAACAAGTATATGAGAAAAAGTTATGGATGCCAACAAATGGATAGATGTTAGTTCATGTCGGGTTCACCAAAAATGTGAGAGAGGGGGACCACCCACTGCAAGGCCCTAGGTCACAAAAGGCCAAGAGCGGAAAGGCTTCCCTAACCCACCTTAGTTTAAAGGGAAGTGAGGATGACGAGGATGAGAATGATGAGGATTATGAACCCTTCGATCACTCTGCAATCCGAATGTAGGAAGGGGACCAAATGAGTTGGCCTTTAGAGTTGGATTCGTGTCTCAGACAACTCTCTTTCTAAGGAAAAAAGCGCGGTTCCAAGATGACAGGGTGGCGCGTTGGCATCTCACAGGTGCACTGGCATTCGTACGACCAAAGAACCGAGAAAGGATTCTTGCTCAAAAGGAAGACTACTATCCTAGTCTAGAAACGTTTAAAGTGGGAGAACAAGATTAAGAGGAAAGAAAAGAAAATGCGAATATAATAGAAGGAACATATTACCACCAAGGTGATGAAGATGATTTCGTACAATACTCTTCTCGCCAGCTTGCTCCACGTGCTCTCCACCTGCACACAAGGAAGGGAGAAATTGTTGGGGTTGTATAGGGTCCTGCCTTAGTCAGACCCCCATCTTGGTGTTTCCACCTCCATGGATAGCCAAGTTTGGAATAGTATAGAGAAATGATAAAGGAAAGAAATACAAGCTACATATGCAAGAAACACTACAAAATAGTAAGTGCTTACCCAATCAAAAGCAAAAGGAGAGAAGGGAGGAGCTTTACCGCCTCCATCCAAAGTGCTCAAGGCTTGTGGAGGAGCGAACAAGAGGGACTTAAGCCTCTATTGCCACAGTGTATGTCCTGTAATCACCTTGTTGGAGTGACAGAGTGTTGAGTTGCTGCAATGGAGTGAAGGATGTTGCTATAAAGCTTGGAATGAATGCTCCAAGAGTCTAGCCAACTTGACAAAACTTTTGTTGAAGAGAGATAATGGATGAAAGGATGAAAGATATGAAGGAGAATGAAAAAACGACCATATTCAGGTCATCCAGCTGAAGAGAGGTGTTACTCTTCAACTTACAATTGAAAATGTAACACCTCTATAGTCTCAGCCATAGGAATCTACCAGGGATGTAAGCGCACCACACAGACATCTGCACACTGTGCGGGCGTCCCTGATAGAAACACCCCCTCCGACACGCAAATTGGGTGCCAAGTGGAGTGTAAGTAGCGGGCTTAAGTGGAATTAAACCTCCGCTTTTCATTTTATAAGGTGTTAAAGGGAAAAAAAGGGGATTTGCACTAGGGCTGCAAATTCACGTTAATACAACTACATCACAAGAACACACAATTTTTTCTCGATTAGACAGAGAGGTAGTGATCGAGGCTATGTATTATCATATGCATTATCATCGGGATGCCCCTCATGCAATGAGGTAGCCTGATTTTTCATAGAGGAGTGGAGCACATCCCTAGGTTGAGCATCAACGATTAGATAGACAGGCTAGGGAGTCAAGCAACCATCAGGGTAGCTGGTGTACAAACACTTTTTTGATTATTCGCTCGATTGTTTGTACAAATATACATTCATGGGATCATTTTTGATAGCCTCATGGATATTTTACTTTTGATAGATATACATACATTGATTCAGATATTGTGCCATGACCATCATTTTTTTATATATATATATGATGTTCTACGAATTTGATATGCAATGTGCTCTTTTATTTCGTGTTCATGAATGTATGGATGCAGATGATGTTGATATGATGTGATATGCTTATGTGTGGATGGATTTATTTTTCAATATCTTTTCATGATATGTTATCGGATGGATGCTATGATATGCAAATATTATGCTTATGCAATTGATATGGATGCATTTCTTTTTCAGTATCTTCTTAAGCAGTTTTATGAGATGATGATGTATGCTTATGCAAATGTATATGAATGTTCATGATATGTATGCTTATGCAGATTTTCATTTATGCTATGATAATGCAATGATTTAAGATGCTTAGAATAAAAAATCTATATTATTAATCACAACTTAAATGATAATAATGGTGTAGTGAAATATGCTTTCTATATTATGATATACCGTGATGATGTAGGATGTATGCATGCTGATGATTTGTGGATGTAGGATGGATGCATTGATGATGTTTTTGTTGATTGTCATGATACCAGGTTAGTGCAAAGAGAAGTTAGAAGAAATAAGATGAATGATTTGACCATTGATTTTGATGTTTGATTCAAATAGTCCAACAAGTCTATGATCTACCTAGACTTTATTAGAGATGGTGATGCATGATGCATGATGATGATTTTCTCATATCATGGGATTGAGATTTTACATCATTCCTTATTGTTTGATATAACACATAGACACGATGCATCAAGGTATCAATAACCAGGACAATGTTGTATCTAGTGTAATGGAATTTGAATCTGCAAATAGATAGGATAATTCTTGTTCACACCTTGACATACAAAAGCCTCGTTGGAATGTAGCTTAGTATTTCAAAATATATTGGACCAAAGCATACACAATAGTCAACAATGTACTGCAGACAACCTCCCTACACACAAATAAGCAAGTATTCACCAAGATTATTTTACAAGAGTGTCCACAAGCAAAGAAAATGAAAGATAATGATCAATGCCCCATTCCTTTCTCTTTAAATCGTTTAGACATCATCCAGAGGTCCTCAAAATGGGTCAATAAGATAATCATAAGAAAATATTAAAGAAAAATAGTCAGTGTTATCTATATCTCTTGCCAGTTTAACTTAGCTAAGGTGATTTCTTATATTGATGTCCATCATAGGAAGGATGCATCCTAGGACATGTTGATCAGGTGTTTTTATTAGGATGAGGTATTTGATAAACCATTGATACAAACTCCACTGACCCGTTTACCTACGTTCTAGACTTTAAATTTTGACACTTAGGTTCTCACTTTATGACTTGCGATACTGGCTTTCTATTTATTTTGTCAAAGGTTGAAGATGACGATCGATTTATTATGCATGAAATTTTACTGCGGGTGACAGCGAGATGGGATGGATGGTTATGGATTTTTTGGAATATTTCAATGTTTTTGGTATTTTGAAAATGTTTTGAGGTTGTTTTAGGTCTTTTGAAAGTTTATGTGAATGTTTTGGTTTTCAGTTATTTGAGGTTGTTTAAGGTTTTGAGTTTTATGATTTTTTTTGTGTTTTCTAAATTTTTTGAATGTTTAGGGGTTTTTTTATTTTTGAATGTTTTGGGGTTTTTTGATATTTAAATGTTTAGGGGTTTTTTGATATTTGAATGTTTAGGGTTTTCTGATTTTGGAATGTTTAGGCATTTTCTGATATTTGAATGTTATGGGGTTTTCCAAGTTTTCAACCAAGAACCTAACCTAAAAGACTATCCTAGGGGCCTTGGGGGTTGATCAAAGATTAGCCCTTGGCTATGTTATACACGCAAAGACCACGTAGTTTGACTAACTTGACTTATTGAAGATGAAGATGAAAAATTGATGAAATGCAAGTTTATTATGGCGGGCTCTTAAAGGACTGACCTAGGGTGTCTCGGGGGCACATCAATGATAGCCTTTCCTACATTCAAGCTCAAAGACTCGTAGTTCGATAAGGTACTATTTTTGGATTTTTGATGTTTTGACCTTTTTATGGATTTTTGATGTGTTTTTTGAATGTTTTGGATTTTGACTAATTTTTTTTAAAGTTTTTGGATTTTAGCTGTATAGGAATTTGGATGTTTTTGGATTTTTGGCTATACGAGATTTGTATGTCTTTTGGATTTTGATGAGGTTTTATGAATATTTTTGGGATTTTCAATGAGATTTCCAATAACCTTAAGATATATAAGAACCTGATATGAGCCATAACGAATTTCCCCCAGTGTTACGTGATAGAATACCTTGATATAGGCAAGACAATATGACCTTTGGAATATGCCAAGTAGTATTAAAGGGGATATGATACTTCACAACATCAAGCTATGATATGGATGCAGATGGGTGATAAAATAAATAGGATGAATGATGTGATGGATGGATGCAATGCCAAGAATGATAGGATAAAGAGCCAAAGAATAGATGGAGGTGCTTTATTTACATAAGGTGCCTGTTTGCCATGTTTTCACTAGGGTACTTTCCCAAAGTGCCAGCGAAGTAGTTTTCACTAAAGGATGATTTTTTTCATTACTATTTTCAATCCTTTTTCATATTTTTTTGGATTTTTATCATATTTTTGTGTATTTTCAGATTTACACCCTTCAAGACTAGGCATAATTTTTTTTAAGATGTAAGTTGTTGGTTGGTTCCTGTAAGGGTTCACCTTCAGGGTGTTCTCAATTGATATGCTCTTGATACATAACTTGTTGTGATGACAAAGGGACCTAACCAGTTAGGCTCAAACTTTCCTTTACTGTCCTAATCTAGAAAATTCTTCTTATTCTGCTTTAGGACAAGATCCCCTATCTGAAAAGAATGAAATTTGATCTTCTTTTTATAGCTCTATTTCAATCTATTTTGATATACTTGTAAGTGATTAAGAGCATCAAGATGATGCTCATCCAAGAATTCTATCTCATTCAGTCGAGATACTCTATATTCTTCATCAGTGATTAGATTTTATAGTGACACTCGCAGTGATGGAAGCTCAACCTCAATAGGCAAGATGGCTTCTGATCCATAGATCAAGGAGAAAGTGGTTGCACCTGTAGGTGTGTAGATATTGTTTTAATAGGCCCAAAGGGTGGGATTTAGCTGCAAATGTCAATCACGACCAACTTCATTGACCGTTTTCTTTAGGATTTTCAGAATGGTCTTGTTTGTAGCCTCAACTTGACTGTTGCTCTGGGGGTACTACGAGGTAAAGAATTGGTGTTGGATGTTGAATCTTTGACATAACTCTTTCATATCCTGATTCTTGAAGGGTGTTTTGTTGTCTGAGATAAGGGTTTGTGGAGCACCATAACGGTAGATGAGGTAATTTAGGATAAACTTCGCAATTTGCTTCCCCATTATGTAGGTCATAGGAATGGCTTCAAACCACTTGGTAAAGTACTCAATGTTTGTTATGATAAATTTGTGGCCGTTGGATGATGTTGGAGTGATCTTTCTTATGAGGTCAAGCCCCTACTACGAGAAAGGTGAAGGTGTGACCATTTTTTGCAACTCCTGAGTTGGAGCATGAATTAGATCTCCATGCTGTTGACACTAGACACACTTCTGCACATACTAATGGGATTTTTTTTCCATGGTTTTCTAGTAGTATTCCATCCTCAATAGTTTCTTAGCTAAAGTCATACCACTAGAATGGGAACCACATATGCCATCGTGAACTGCTGTTAAAGCAGTCAAGGCTTCCTCTTGGTTAAGACATCATAGTAATGTCCCCTAGATGCTTCGACGATAAAGGGTATCACCTAGGATCACAAATTAGGATGCGTTCTTGACAAAGGTCTTTTTAAGGTTAGAGGTGATATTAGATGGGAGGACTCCTCTGCTTAGGTAGATGAATATTTCATGATACCACTAGGATCCAAGACCAATAATGATACACACAAATTTAGATTCAAGGATTTCAAAAGTTGGTATGAGAAGTTCTACGGAAAATTCACATTGTAGGACATTTTGTGACATGTCTAACAATGATCCAATTGTTGCCATAACATCTGTTGCTTGGTTGTTCATGCGAGGAATCTGCTCAAAATTTATATCTATGAAAAGGTCTTTGAGACTCTCTACCATCTTCTTATAAGGAGTAAACTTGTCATCCTTAGTTTGATAGTCATCATTGAATTGGTTGATAACTAGATGTGAGTCTCCATAGACTTTCATCTCTTGAATCTACCATTAAACTACTATCCTTAGACCTATGATTAGGGCTTCATACTTAGCAATGTTGTTAGTACAGGAAAATCATAGCCTGTATTACTTTGGAATGCAATCCCTTGAGGGGTGATAAAAATAATACCCGCCCCTAATCCATGTTGGGTGAACGATCCATCAAAGTGCATTTTCCATTGATATGTGATTAAAGAGGAACATTGATTCATCTAGGAATTCAGATATCAAAGGGTTCTTAGCATAGATTGGTGCCTCTTCTAGTTGGTTTGTGATCACTTGTCCTTTGATTTCCTTACATTCCATGTATTCTATGTCAAATTCAGTCAGAATCATCAACCATTTGGCCATTCGCCCAGTGAGAGTTGATTTGAATAACAGGTATTTGAATGGATGAATAGTTCATTTCATATCCTACCAAGGTTCTACTAATGTAATAAATAGCTCTTTCCTTTCTATTTTCATCATGTGCTAGAAGAGAACCTAGTGTTACTGATGTTGCTGAGATATACATGATCAATGGTTTGTTCGGTATCAATGGCATGAGCATCAAAGGTGTCAATAGGTAGTCCTTGATCTATTATAAAGCTTTATCACACTTCCCATCCCACTTGTAAGTTATTCCTTTACGGAGAAGATGCGAGAAAGGATGAATTTTATCTAATAACTATGTTATGAACCTTCTAATGGACTGTAATCTTCCTTGTAATCCTCTCATTTGTTTTAGTGTTTGTGGTGGTTCCATGTCTAGGATGGCTTTTAATTTTGTTGGATCAATTTATATCCCTCTTTGTGAGATGATATAGCCAAGAAGCTTCCCTGATGTAACCCCAAAGACACTTTTTTGGATTCAACCGTACCTTGTACTCTTCAAGTCTATTAAAGATGGGTCCCAAGAGTTCTATGTGTTCATTCCTTTTCTTTGACTTGGCCAAAATATCATCCACATAATATTCAACTGTTTTATGGATCATGTCATGAAAGATAAGGGTCATTTCTCTTTGATAGGTTTCTCCTGCATTTTTTAGCCCAAATGGCATCACGTTCCAATAATAGGTTTCCCATGGACAAGTAAATGCAGTTTTATGTTGATCCTCCTTGGCAATCATGATTTGATTATACCTTGAAAAACCATCCATGAGTGAAAAAATTTCATGCCCAACTCTTAATTTCATGATGAGGTCAATGTTAGGTAGAGGGAAATCATCCTTCGAGCATGCCTTGTTTAAGTCTCTGAAATATGTGCATATTTTGATGCCCCCAGTGGTTTGGAGATTGGTACCAGGTTTGAAATCTACTCAGGATAATCTATTGGTTAGATAAATCAAACGTCAATAAGCTTTTGTAACTCAAGTTTCACCAAGAGTGCTATTTGAGGGTGCATCTTCCGTAATTTTTGCTTCATTGGCTTGGCTTCAAGATAGATTGGTAAGTGATACACCACCACTTTTGGATTGAGCCTTGGCATATCTATGTATGACCATGTAAATTTGGTTCTTCGCTCTTTCAGGAATGTTGTTAGGTTCTTGTATTCTTCATCCAACAAGGATTAAACATAGAAAGTGATCTTGGGTGCTTCTTTTGTTCCTACATTGACTATACTGGCCTTTTCTACTAGAACTGTTGACTTCTCTAGATGCATTGCACTAACGGGGAGATTGAATCCCTCATCCTTGGGCACCTCAAAGAGGTTTTCACCTTCGGATGAATCCTTTATTTTTATTATTGTAGGAATAGAAAGTGCCATAGTGTGGTTTTCACTTAGATATTTGTGCATGTTAATTGCATGTCATTAATTTTACGACTGAAGGACTCAATCATCTCCTCATAGTATACCCCTGTGTCTAGCTCTATGTCAAAACCTACTTTATGATTTTCCCATGGTAGGTCATCGTGGAGTCCCATGAATTCTACAATCGCTTCATCATTTTCAAATAAATCTAGAATTAGTGGTCCTTGTTGGTCCAAGTCAATGAGTTGTGGGTATACTAGGCTTAGTTCGATCAGTTGATTGCTCGAAGTAAAGGATGTTATAGATATCATGAAGAGGGAGTTATTCTCAAATAGGTCAACAATATCAAGGGGGAAGTCATCTAGGGTTGTATCATGTGATGTAGGTAAAGAAGAGGAAGCCTCATCTCGTTTAGCGGAAGTACCTTTGCCAATCAGGGTGACCTTGATAGTAGTACAACCTAGGCCAAAATTCCTTAGGTATTTCTTAGGAATGATGGGTTCTAGCAAACCATTATCATTTTTTCCTAACTTCTCATTCTTGTTATAGCCTCATCCCTTCATTAGCTGTACGCCTTTATTGTCATCTTCCATGGGAAGAATAATGGGTTGTTCATCCTGATATAGCAGTTTAGAGACATCCTCCTCATTTACATCTTCTTGGTTCAAATCCCCCCACTTGGTGAAGGTAGTAGCTTCCATCTTGATTGTTTCAGCCTCTTTGTTTCTAGATGTGGGTTTCCCATGGGATTGAGGAGAAATAGGTATCTCTCCCAAGAAAAAATTATTCTTCATTAGCTTATTATTTCCACAACCATCATCTTGGATCACAACTTTGATGTTGGGAATGTTCTACATAATAGGTATTTTCATTTCTAATGTTGATGCAAGGGATGATGGGTCAACAAATGAGGAGGATGGTGTATTCCCTTCATCATTCTTGGGTATTCGGGGGATCTTATAGAATTTATCCTCAAGGTTCTTATAGTAGTAGAAAGGTTTAGGATCTCCATGGATGGTAATTTCTTTGTCCTCAAAAGGAAAATTTATGCATTGATGATAGGTCGAGGCTACAACTTTTAGGGCATGGATCCAGGGTCATCCAAGTATGATTTTGTAGGGGAGATCAAGGTCCAACACTTGTCATGTAGTCTCTACAATGATAGGTACCACTTGTATGGGTAGTGCAATGATGCCTTGTGATACTTTCTCTTGGTCATCATATGCTCTGATGGTGGTACTCTTTGCTTTCTCAATAGTATCTTTTGAATAGCCCAGGTTCTTGATCAATTGAAGGGTACAAATGTTTAGACCAACACCTCCATCTACTAAGACTCATTTAACCTTGTTCTTATGAATAATGATCTCAAGGTGTAAGGCACAATTATGAGATGGCTATGATGGTAGGTCTTGTTCTGAGAAGGTGAGAAGATGATTAGTAATATGCCCTACCATAGCTTGAAACTATTTTGTATCAATATCCTTAGGGATGGATGATGAAGACAAAGCGTTCTCTAGGATTTCCCTATGTGTAGGGGATAACCTCAATTGTTATAAGATTGATATATGTGTAGGGATCTTCTTAAGTTGATCCAGGAGATTGTACTTGTTGGGATTTGATGTTGGCAAAGTAGGTTGTGCCCTAGATTGAGATGGACTCCTTGGATGGTGACTTTTCCACATCGTGTGGTGACTCCACACTCCACACTATGCCCTTTGATGGTGACAACGATGATGACACTATCACAAGAAGCGACTATGTTGGAATAGGTATGTTGTACGTTTGTGTAATCTTTAGCTTTTTCGATGTTGTTCCCTTTGCTATGATCTGGCATAGGGTTTTTGTATATATTAAGATCCTAGTTACCGGCTAGTACTTTAATAGATATGGTGTCACTCTTTATAATATCTTGGATAATATTTTTGAGCCTCATGCAGTTTGTCAGTTTATGTCCTTTGATTTTGTGAAAGTCACAAAGATCATTCTCATTGTACCAAGATGGTTTACCTTGTGGTTCTTGGTAATTTTCAAAGTTGGAAAGAATTATCAGGTTTGAATCCACCAACTTCTTAATGATGGTTTTGATAGGTTCTGATAACTATGTGTACTTTGATTTTAGATAGTTGTTCTTGTTAGGGGTTTGTCTTTGTTGCGTTTTGGTGTTGTTGATCTAATTGTTCTGAGGAGGTGTTGTTTGTTGCATAGTTGGTTGAAAATTATCTATTTAATTGTTGTTTGGCCTAGGAGCACTTAGGGCCACCTTAGCATCTACCATGCAATCATTTTTCATGTTCTTGTTCTTAGCCCTCACACGAGGCTTGTCGTTAGAACTAGTTGATGGGTGATTGTATTTGTAAGCTTGAGTATTTCCCTGTGAGATTAGAGCTCTCTCAATGTTAAGGGACCTAGGGACAAGCTCATTATAAGATGTGATGCATTTCATTTTCAAGTGGAAGGATAGATATGGATCTAGATTTGCTATGATGATCCCCACTTGTTGTTCATCGAGAAGGGGCCACTTTCTCTTACTAGCTATTTGTCTCCACCATTGCAAGAAATTGACAAAATATTCTCCTTTGTTTTGTTTGAGAGTATACAACTCTTCTAGGCTTATGTCCATGTCAAGGTTAAAGGACAAATTATCTATGAATTCATTGATGATTTCTTGAAATTTTTTGATACTCGATGACAGTTGAGAAAACCAATCCATGGCGAGACCTGTTGAACTTTGAGGGAAGAGGCGTATTAAATAACAATCATTTTAGGCCACCTCCATACAAATGAGATTAAACTCTTTGATATGATCCATATGACTTCCTCTCCCTTTGTATTTATTGAATTTGGTGATTTCAAAGCCGGGAGGGAACAATACCATTGTAATGTTTCGATCGAATGGATATAGACATAAGTTCTATGTGTGGGGATTCTTTTTCTTTCCCATCCGAAGATCTTGCATTTCTTGTGATAATGCCTTAAATTGTGATGGTAGATCATCTTACGGTTTTGGTGAAGGAACATATGTTGGGATTTGTGGGATGGTAGATGGGTTGTATGCGAGATTATGATATGATAAAGTGTTGTATGGGGTGTATGGTGGTGTGGGATTTTGTGAAGGTGATTGATGTGTTGATGTATATGTTCCTAACACATTCGGGTTGACGATGTTTAGTTGAGGATTATAATAGGAAATTTGTTGTTGTTGTTGTTGTTGGCATATTGTTGAGCTAGTAAGGCTTGTTATTGTTGTTGAGCTGCTAAGGCCGCTTGAAGGGCTTGATGGTGTTATTGTGCTAAGGTTGTTTGTTGTGATACTAAGGTTGCTTGATGTTGTTGTTGTGTTGCTAAGGCTTCTTGTCGTCGTTGTTGGACAACTTGTTGATAAGCATGTTGTGCTTGTTGTAAAGCTAAGGCATGCACTTGCAATGTAGTATCAGTCGGTTGTTGGGACATCTGCGATGGATTTTTGGTGTTGATGTTTTGAGTGTGTTGTAGTTTGTTGATGAGAGGTTGGGGGTTCCCTTGGTTCAAAATTCCTTGTAAGATGGTGGATTGAGATGGAGGAACATAAATTTGGGGTCCCATTTGATTTTGCATAGTGAAGGGGATCATGGGGAAAGATGATGATGGTGCCACTAGATATTTCAATGGTAATGACACATTATGACCTTGAGTGCATTGATTGAAAAGGTTCCCTTGTACAATGTCATGGGGATTCCTTGGTTTCAGGGATGTAATCAAGGTATTACTTGGATTGATGGGGTTCATGATAAAGGGATTGTTTTGATTCGGGTTAATGATAGATGTGATGGATGTGTTTTGTGGAACCAATGGTGTGGATGAAACAATCGGGGGATTGGATAGAGATGTCCCTATTTACGTTAAGGGTTGAATTTACATAAGGGTATTGGTATTGCCCTTGTGGGATGATTTGAGATACCGGGTCCACACTTTCTTATGTGATGTTGGGCACACTTGTGGTACTTGTAGGGATGTATGAAGATGGGTACCCTCGATATGTTGAGGCTGTCATGGATTCATGAAGTGTAAGTGGTTTATGTTGATGCAAGGGGTGTTCGAGAATCGTAAAAGTGCCAAATGTTGGTGTCCAAGTAGTTGTCTGAGGTGGATTGGTGTTTAGGGTACCCACAAGCATGTTACTTTCAAATGGAAGAGTTAGACCAAAGTCTTTGGCAAGACTAGTTGCAAGATTAGGAGTGGATGTTTGATTTATCCCTAGGGATGGAGTTGTTAAGCCTCGTGTCAAAGGTTGCACAATAAACAATGGGGAAATTGGAGCTGTGTTTTCTAAGGATTGATGTTCCATGGTTTCCTCCCTCGTAAGTTCAAATGGATTATTCATAATGTCTTATATCTCATATGACCCTGATGGAGATGAGGGTTGTTATGATGGAGTAACCTAAATTCTTGGATCAAATACTTAAGGATTTGGATCACTTGAGGTGAATGTGACTTTGGTTTTCTCCATGATTCTCTTGTGTTGTGATCTTGTCTTTACCATAAATTTTGGGTCACCTATGGGAGAGTTGTGTTGAGATTCTTAATGTTTGAACTCTCTAGTTGACTCAAATCTATGTAAAAGGGATGCTCTAAGTCCTTTTTGAGTAATGATGATAATGGGAGATGAAAAGATGGAGGATGTGGGAAGTGAATTTTGCAAACGTTTTGAGACAACACTTTTGACTTAAGAGTTTGATG
Organism: Sequoiadendron giganteum; assembly: GCA_007115665.2. Classification (NCBI taxonomy): domain Eukaryota; kingdom Viridiplantae; phylum Streptophyta; class Pinopsida; order Cupressales; family Cupressaceae; genus Sequoiadendron; species Sequoiadendron giganteum. Next base: position 612,427,124 of record CM021103.1, on the reverse strand, counting down.
TTTGGATAAAGGATGCTTATGAACTTGGAAATATTTAGGGTAGACTCATGACCTTAAAGACAAACTAGTTCAAAGATGATAACTAAATTAACTAAGTGCATGGAAAAGGATTCATTTCACATACAATTTTAGCTAAGTTAGGGGTTGGTTTGATAGATGTTTAAGTCAAAAAGTGTTGGTGTATTCAAATTTTTTGTAAAGTTTGGAGAAGTGAAGGATGAAATTTTATGAAGGGGTGGATGAAATTTTTGACCCAATGTTGACCTAGAGTGAACCTTTGTTTGATAAGACCAAGGGAGAAACATGCTAGACCTCTAAAGTTTCAAAATCCTAAAGACCCAATGATTTAGAGAAGTTCAAGATCATGAAAAAGACTAGTGTTTTGACTCCAAAAGAATGCATACAAGTTTGGATTGTTCCTTGAAGCATGTTTATAGAAGTTGTATACCAACCAATTTCTATTTTGGTAAATTGCTAAAAGGTGTCTTTTGATGGATTTTGGATTATGATGCCTAAGTTTGAAGTGACGACTTGTAGACCTTCTCTTGGGGATTCTATTTTTTTGTGAGATCATTTAGAGAAGTTAAGATCATGAAAAAGAGGATATTTATTGCCATGCGGGTGGTGGTAATATGGGCCTTCCAACCACAATATTAGCTTGTTCCTCTTCTTTGTCTATGACATATGCTATGTTTCTCCATTTGTTTGGTGTTTCTTTTGTTTCAAAATTGATGCTTCTCAAACTACTAATTATATTGGTTTATTCTCCTTCAATGAGTTCAAAGTTTGGTTGAATGATAGCAGGCGTAAGGTCGGGTTGTTGAACTGGAGCGATCAGTCTCCAAATGGTCGTGTGGGATTCAATTTGTCAATTTATCTTGCTTTAAATGAGTTTCTTTTTAACACAAACACTTGTCTTGATTAAGTTTCAAATTAAATGTCTATGTCAAAAATATCATAAATTTCACAAGGTCCATTTTGTGAAAATCATGAGGTTGAAGCCATAGTTGCCTATGTTAAATTTGGGAATTATGGATTGCGATATAAACCAAAATGCTTAGAAGTGTCTAAGAATAAATTCTTAGGACAAGCATTAATATCAAGGTTTTATCAAAGGGTATCCATACTTAAACCAAAGGGTTTGAAATTTTGAAAAGACTTTGTTGGTGTTTGTTTGCAATTTTTTTAAATCAAGCAAATATTAAACTAACTCACAAGCATTTACCATCCTAGGTTCAGAAGATACTACTTACTAAATCCCCACTTAGATTTCTCCAAACATTAAGACAATGTGAACAACTAGAGATTTAGTGACATTGGCTCCCCTCCATAGCACACACTTCTTGGGACCACCAAATCTCAAATCCTTAAGATCCACAGATCCAAAGGATTTTTTTGTTTCTACAATGAATAGTAAAATGTGGGGTGACTTCAGAACGACTGTTCTTGCACCAACAAGCATAAAGGTTTTTGGCTTCTAAACAATTGATTCTTAGTAAGGACTTTCATTCAAGGTGGCCATACACGCGGTAAGATTAGCTCAAGATTATTTCAATCAAGAGGCCTCCCAGTCCTTTCCTAAGAAAGGATTTTGACGTTTCATGTGGACACTAGGGTTAGCACTTGTCAGTATAACACATCCACATGTGTTGCTTATGACTTTTGTCAAAAACACATTTTTGATATAGTGGTTCAAAAGAGCTTGGGTTTAGCTCGTTACCGCTTGGGTCGTTCCCACCTTTCGAAGCGAGGTGGTAGGCCCTCTAAAGGTATACAAAAGCAAGGAAGTACGCTTGTTGTTTGATCTCCCAGATCACATGACACAAGGAGATACCATATACAATGCCTTTTTGTTACACTAGCATGGGGTTTATTTTAAATCCAAATCAAAATATGTGGGTGGTTATACAAAATGTCAAAGGAATGCTTTTGATTCTCAAGATCATCGAGTGGTGCAAGAGAAGAGCATACACATTCTGACAAAAATGTAAACCACAAGACATGAAAAACACTTATTAATTTTAACCCGCAAAGAAAAGGTAAGTTAATTTTAAGCACCAAACAAAATATGGAAATTGTATTGTTCAATTTTAAGCCAACAAACAAAATGATGTGAGGGTTCAATTTTAGCCAATTTGAGTGTTCATTTTAAAACCCAATTGAAAGCTAGTGTGGTACTAAAGTGCGAAATAAAAATCATGATAAATGGGTTATAATTTCCCCAAAAGTGTGACAACACTTGTTATAATTATAATTCAAATGATAGTATTATGCTTCTTCCCTTCAAGTTGTATTTGTCCAAACCTGTAAAACCTAGCTAGCCTAAAAAAGTGAGAAGTTAGTGATGTGTCAAAAGGTAGATAAAATAAAATAATTAAAGCACATGCTAAAAATTACTCACTATTTTTGCTTACCAGAGAAAAGTGTCTCTATTCACGATAGCATCACCATAAATCAAATGAGCATCGCTCTTCAGTAGGACAGTGACGACGATAGCGTCGCTATTTTTAAAATCTTGATACTTCTAAAAAGTATTAACATCGTCGTTTATTTTAATTAGCACCAATTTTTTAATTAGTTGTCGATGTATCAGATGGAAATAACATCGCTATATGGTGGCGCCTTACAAAGGCGTCACTGAAATCTCCTGGAGTGTCGTTGTATCTATAAAAACCAAAAAAATGAACTTCAAGAGATTTTTTTTATCAAATGTGATAAGTTAAGCCCTCCTTCTAGCACCAAAATGTGGCCGATAGATTAGTATGGGTGGGCTACACTTAATCCATGAGGATACGAAGCATAATTGTGCCACTAAATGTCAATCCCAATAGAGATCATTCAACAAAACTAAATTAGGAATTCATTAAAAAATTAATATATTAAACTATGAAAGCTTTAGAAACACCTATTCTAATCCATTGAAACTTATCCTATTGGGGGAGTGGTGTCGCATTGATGTGGAACAATGAACCTTTCCCAATCCCTTTGATAATGAGCTTATTTCAATCAATTTTATTCAAGAAAACTGATGAAACCATTGTGAGATGTGTGATGAAACATGATTTTAAATGCTAAGCTAACATGATGCAAGATATTTTAACATGATTTATGCTAATATGATCAATATGTGTGAGTGCAAAGCTAATCTAAATGGATTCTAAGCTAAAAATATTAAAACCCTAATTACCAAATAAGCTACATGAATGCATCTATGTTACCATGGAGGCCATTAATGGAAGCTAAGCTAATTAATGCAAGTAATTAAGCTAAAATGATACTAAATATTTGTTAAATATGAGTGTGAGTGTGAGTGATTTCAACAACATAAATTTTCTCTGAAAGAGATGGATCCATTTGTCTCCAAATAGTGATCTATTTATAGGAGGACAAAGGAGAAATGAAGGGTTGAGATCAAAAGGTTAATCAATGGTCACGGATGAAGGAAAGATGAAACATGGATCATGGATTCTCATCAATGGATGAGAATAAATGATCACATGGATCAAGGAAAGAATCAAGGGTTCTCATTCTTTCAAACAAATACACTTTTAACTTGCACAAGAAGTCATGTAAGTTTGTTGTAAAAAGGAATATTCCCTTTTTCAAATGAGTGAGGAGAGAGAATATTCTTTGAAATATTCTCATGGGTGAGGAAAATAGATATTTATCAAATTAAAACAAAGTTTAATTGTGCAAAAGAGAAAGGAATATTCTATGGGAATATTCTTTTTGGAGGAATGTGTAGAGGAATATTCCCTTGCAAGTGGGGGGAATTAGATTTAATTAGGTAATTTGATAATTAAATAAGGTTTTAATTATGAAAATTAGGGGAAACATGATATTCATGAAATAATTTATTTATTTAATGAAAAGGGGAATAGTGACATGATATTTAATTAAATAACTTAGGGTTATTTAATTAAATAAGAGGACTTTATGGATAAAATTAAATAATTTGATTTATTCAATTTAATAGGACAAAATGTTAGCATTAAATTAATTAGGTTAATAGATGCAAATGACATAATTAATTAAATAGCTAGGAAAATTTAATTAATTAAGCGGAAAGATGATGGATTTCAAGACGAAATGATGTTAGTATACCTGATTCAAGTGTATGATATCATTCAGGACATTTTTATTTGTCTACAAGTTGAATATGAAGTAAACCACTCCTTGTGAGGAGTCATATGGTAGGAGCAACCTAAATCAATAAGCCAAGCATCATCACTAATAGTGTTAGATTTTTTTTAAAAGCATCATAATCACCATCTTCTGAGGACTTTTTTCATGGAAGCATCCAAACTCTTTTTCTTGTTTCTACACTCCTTCACATTCCCTCTCTTACCACAATTTCAACACCTTACTCTGCTCTTCCCAAGGGTTTTAGAACACCCTTTAGACTTGTCTCTCTTTTTGTCCCCTTTAGGTCCTTTTTATTTGGACCTTCCTCGCATATATGCAAGACATCTTGGGAGCCCGTATTCATGGAATTTGTTCTCATCTCTTTTGAAAGAAGTATTACAATGAGACTATCCATCTTTAGTTTTGTACCACCACCACTTATGACAACAATTAGGTTTTCCCAAGATTATTTGGGTAAAGAATAAAGCAACAAAATACATTTATCTTCTTCTTCTTCTTCTTCTATATTAACATCTACAGATGCAAATATGAATTATAATCATATTAAAAGCATTTAAATGTTCTAAAATAGAATCGCCATCCTTCATTTTCAAAGAATGGAAATATCTTTTGAGATACAATTTATTTGTTATACTTTTAGTTTGGTAAATTTCACCTATCCTCCTCCACAACTTGAATACGATAGATTCTTTTAAAACATTCAGGAGGAAAGAATCTGCAAGACACAATCAAATGGTTCCTTATGCCCTCTTCTCCATTTTATTCCAATCTTCATTAGACATTGATTCTAGTTTCTTTTCACTTGAAACTACCAACCACTAATCTCTCTCTTCAAGGAGATCCTCCATCTCCAGCTTCCACATCATGTAACCAGTTCCATTGAATTTCTCAATATCTAGGCAAGAGGTAGAAGCCATGGTTTACAATTTTCTTGAAAAAATTATAAAACCCACAATGCACAAGCTCCCACTGCAACAAAAAAACCTTCAACACTTAAGAGAAAGGTGTACCTATCTCAATAGAACCATTAGCTATTATACCAAATGTTGTAAATTCAAGGTGAAACTTGTAGCAATGGAACTTAATAATGTGTTAGTAAATCTAAAATATGTATTCAAGATTACTAATTATGTGATTAACAATTATAAAAATGAAAGAAAATTAGTAATACCACAATTCGAGAATCACAAGTGTCTCAAGATATATGTGGAGAAACCCTTGCGGTAAAAAATGCACACCCAAAGAGATGCAATGTTTGTATTAGTCTTCAAGGAAGTACAACAATTCAAAAATTCTCTCTAAATTTCAGAAGCACTTCATTACTCTAACAACCTACAAACAAACTCTACAAACCATCATCTCAATGCTCCAATATATAGAAGTTTGTGGGAGAGAATACCACAAATGGTATCTTGAAACAATTAAAACCACTTAGAAAAAACCATGCCCCAATTAGTAGACAACCTAAAAACATGATAAAAAATATTAAATGATCACATGGCCCTCACAAGTGCACCTAACCTATAGCCAATCAAAATCGGTCAATACTGAGTGCTCCATAACTCTTTGATGGCTATGATAGCTAAAACCTAGAAAATGAAAGCTTGGGCACCCAACCCAAGATAACATGAAAATAACATGTAATTTTGGGTAGTCCTCACCCAAAATTTGGATGCCAAAAAGGAATATGCTCTTGAGATGCTCTATAACTATCACTGTAGTGGGTCCACCTCTTTGAATACAATTGCATTATCATAGAAAAATAAATAATAAATATTTCCCCCTCATGTCCTCTAGAACACTTTTCAAAGAACGTGGAGACACATAATTATCAACTTAAGATAACAATTATAATGTCACCTATCCTAACATTATTAGCATAGATGTTTTTGATTGATTAAGTAGGGAAAGTGCCTTAATCCCTAACAAAAGTAGTACAATAGTCCAACAAACAACCACTAGAAAAAACAACAAAACTGAGGAAGCATAACCGAAAGAGAACCACTACCCCAAAACCCAACCAACCAAAAACTACATTACCCTATACCAACTACATCAAACATTATATATTTATCAAGTGTCCAATAATGATATAACCAGTCCATAATATCAACCATCCATAAAAAAAGGTTATATAAGCATAACCTATATTGAGTGCCCAGTAAGTTACTAAAGCTCCAAATAGAAATTAACTTAATGCAGTCTTGGAACATAAGGCCATTACCACTAAAATACCAATTAACAAAACAAAAAAGACATCATCACAACAAGAAATAGAAAGCAAGAAAAACAAGAGCCGAGGACTAGGCATCCTCAATTAGGCTCCACACCTTTATCAAGTCCTCAACTAAATCTTCCACTCTATTTTTGACCTCCATCTTTCCTAACAGATTGGTTGCATCCTTATATTCCTTCTTCCTTTGTTGTTTCTTAATTTTTCCTTGTCTCAAGATGGTCGACATAACCGATTTTTTCATAACCGCATCCACAACCCTGCACAAATTTCGCACATCATACTCAAGAACCTGAAACTTGCTTCTATTGCCCTCATTATGTACCATCTTCTCTAGGATCACCAATATTTCCTCAAGCCTTTGCACTCTGGTTAATTCCAAGCCCATTTGATAATCCTTTGAGCTCTCCGGCTCCATTGTGGTTGTTCCTTTATCCTCATTCAATTCAATGTCCTCGTCAACATCCTGCACCTCGTCCTACTGATTGATACCCTCCTCCTCTTCTTGACTCGAGCCATCCACCTCCTTCAATCCCAAATCCTCTTCCTCTAGAGAGTCAACACCACCTAGGCTATTTGACACACACTCTTTAGAGGATGAATCATTTTCCTCCCTAGCATCCTTCTTCCCTTTTTATCTCTCTTCTAAACTCTTTTCCTCCAAACGTTTGGATTTTTTACTGTTGTTCGACCCCTTGGACGCATCTAGAGAAAGGCGAGTGGATCTACAACACACTGGAGTTTGAGACCCACATTCATGGTTTTTTTGTTGTCATCTAGTATGGTTATTGTATTAGGGTTAGCACCCAGCTCACGGATCAAAAATTTCCATTTTTTATTTGTAATAGGAGAAAAGTGGACGGCCTTTCTTTTTTTTGGGGTAATCTTAAGAAGAGTTGACCAAGTGGGGTCCTCAATATTAGGTGATATTTTCATAGGTTCTTTAGTCGGGGAGTGGGTTCGCCTCTCAATTAGTTCAATTTTCACAGAGCTCTTAGGATTAGGGTTCTCAATCAATTTATGAAAGACATTTCTTTGCGGGGTGGTAGAAAGGACATATTTGCATATGACATGAATCAAGCCCTGGTGTAAAGGAGGGTTAGCATCGTTGGTAAGAATTTTTTTTAGGGAAGAGAGGAGGAAAAATGGTAAATTTATTTTTCTTGGTGCTCGATATGATTCAAAATAGGAAAATGATAACCATGGATGGATTGAAAATGACCTTCTAACATAAAATACTTCATAACAAAAAAATAGACATTATGGTAAGGGGTGAAAGAAATTCCCTAGAGTAACCATTCTGAAAACATTGGGATTTTTCTTTAGCTTCAAAAAAATTATCAATGTAAGTTTGATAGTTCCTAGTACTTACCTTTGCAATCTTCTTCCCCTCATACACTAGACCCATAGCTTTGGCTATAAGCTTTGCATCAACTGTGAAACGAATACCACCCAATTCAACTTCACCATCTTTCCAGGAATTCACAAACTTGTAATTGAGTTGTTCATTGCAACCTTCCATGGAAACAAAATATAGAGTGAACCTAACCCACTCAAATAAGCCCCACAATTCCACATTCTTTTGCAGGGAGTCATATTGACCCGATTTTGTCCTCTTCCTCGAGCCTCCCATGGTGTGATCTTTAGATTGAAGATCTTTAGGAAGGAAAAAATACTTGGCTCTTTGACCTTCCTTGTTCAGCACAGACGCAACAAGAAATTCAAAAATCTCGATTTTGATAGAGACTTGGTGGATTTTCATTTATTTGGCCAATAGTTTGAACCTTCTGGTAATGTGTTTAAAATAATCAATTTGCATACAACCAGTCTCATTTTTTGAAGCATATCATTAAATGAAATGATAGCTCCGCCACCTTTACAAATTATGATTACTCTTTATTTAATTCCAACCTTCACGTCAACGCTAACACATGTCGAAATGTCTTTTCTCACATCAACCACCAGATTTTTAGAGCTATGAGCAATAATCACCATAATCACCATTATTCATTTCTCCTTATTGCATGAGGTTTCCAAATAAGTCTGTCCTTTCATTTTATTTATTTTTAAATCTTTTAGATTTATTGTACACCTTCTTTTAGTAATGTACCTCCCTTCCAATCTTTTCAACATCCCCAATAGCTAGAAGAGAAATATGGTGGTGGTTATGACAGCCGAAAAATACTGCCAAATCCTCATATCTAAAACAATCATTTTATCCATAAAGAATTATTCCGATCTCCCAACCTATCTTTAGATATAATTTCATTAATTTGATTTGGTAAATTGGTGAAGTCCTAGTACTTCCATATCAAATATTGTAAGCCAAAGTTTTCCATCACATTGGAAACCCTATTTCCCTCCTATAAATATGGCTTATCTTATAACTTTGAAAGGATTGTATCATATTTTTACAATCATCTAGGATATCTTTTATTTCTAAAGGAGCATCAAATTTATTATTTAAGTAATCAATTATTAACTTTGAATCTCCTTCCACCATCACCTTAGTATAGCCTTTATCTTTTAGATAACATATTCCAGCCTAAACAACATAAGCCTCTGCCAAATTATTTGTTGTTATTCTCGGACCCTTGTTGTACCCTGCCGCATAAATTACTTGATGATTTCTAACAATTCCTCTTGCTCCCGCCAAACTAGGATTTCTCTTGGAACACCTATCAAAGTTGCATTTATTCACCAGATACCACCCCCTCTTCTTCAAATTGTCAATGGTCAATATCTTGCCATGCGTAATTTTCCAACAAAAACAATTAATTTTGAGAATTAAATTCTTGCTCCACACTGTGTTCCAGTTAAAAGATTCCTTTTGGAACAACTCAAATTCCACCAAATCATAAATAGATTTAACCAAAAATATCCCCGAAGTACTTTTTGTCCAAATCCACTCATCATCCCTATAGACTAAGAAGAGATTAGGATCACCAATCTGCCTTAAGAGGGAATCCAAAGCAACATCCCAATTTCATTGTCTCTCCACTTTGGTCTTTGCCCTTCCTAGTTTATATAACTATAAACCTTTTTTCAAATATTTCTTTTTAGCCTGATTCTAATTTATTGCAGGTTGTTATTTGCAGACAAGGGAGCATAGGAAACCCACACATCCTCCCATTATCCTATTTTATGACCATTTCCAATTCTAAATTTTGCTCCTTTTATTAGAGTGCCTCTGACCTTTAGCAAGTTATTCCAAAACACTGAACCATAAGGAAGTTCCTTTTTTCTGAGGAAACAACTTGCATCCTTATTTCCCAAATACTTAGCCTATAAAATCTGCACCCAATCCTTTTCTCCTTCTAAAAGAAACCATCCCATTTTCCCCACAAGAGCTTTATTGAACACTTTTATTCTTATGCCTAATCCACCATTCCTTTTCGGAGTGAAAACAATATCCCATATTACAAGCATCATTATTTTTATCTCTTCCAAACCTGACCAAAGAAATCTCCTTTGTATCATTTTAATTTTCTCAGCAATGTAGGCCAGAATGTTAAAGAGAGAGATAATACACCGAAATATTCTATAAGGAAGCTTTTAAAAGCTGAACTTTCCCAATAAAAAATAGTAATTTACCCTTCCAGCTAGCTAGCTTCTTTTGAATTTTTTCCACAATATAATTCCAATAACTACTATGAGGTTTTCTTGAGATTAAAGGTAAGCCAAGATAGGTAGCTGGCAATTCAACCTCTTGGCACACAAGGATATTTATAACTTTCTCTTTGATCATTTGGATGGTATTAAATAAATATATCTTGCTTTTCTAGTAATTGATGCGTTGGCTTGAGAGACAAGCATATCTATCAAGAACTTCTTTCCATTTTCTTGCTTCCACAATAGATGCCTCCCCAAGAAGTATAGTGTCATCAAAAAAAATTTTTTGTGAGGCTGGGAGGGAGGGATGAAGTAGCACAAAATCCTTTCAACTTTCTATTAACAAGTTGTTTTTGAATATTTCTACCCAAAGCTTCAATGACTATAACAAAGAAGTAGGGAGACAACGGGTTACCCTGTCTCAGACCATGACCACAAGAGAAGAATCCATGTGGAACTTCATTAACCAAGACTAAATGCTTAGGGGTAGTGACACAAGATTTGATAAAGTTGAGAAATTTACCTCTAAAACCAAATTTCTCAAGAACAACCAAAAAATTCCAAGAGACCCAATAAAGATTTAGAAATATCAAGTTTCAAATCCATACCTTGTTTTTTACTAAGGTCCATAGAATGTAAAAACTCATGACTGTAAGTAGCCGCATCCAAAAAAAAAATTCCCTGGACAAATCCCTTCTAGTTAACAACAATTAGCTTATTCAAAACTAATTTCAGTCTATTAACCAATATCTTAGAGAGAATCTTATAAGTGGTGTTACATAAACTAATAGGTCTATAGTCATTCACAGAAGCAACTTCATTCATCTTAGGGATTAGAGCAATGAAAGTGATGTTCATATAATTTAAAAGTCTTCTAGCTCTAAAAAAATCCATGATAGCATTGAACAGGTCAAAAGAAACCATATCCCAATAAACCTGAAAAAAACTTGGAGGAAAGCCATCCGGCCCGACACTTTAAAAACACCAAAGGAGAAAACTACCTCTTTAACTTCTTCCAAAGAAACAACTTTGGAAATTTCTTTCAAATCTTGTTTCGAGATGACATTTGGAATTACTTGCAAAAAATCCTCCAATTCAAAATCATCCACCATAGGCAATTCAAGGAAATTTGAGAAGGAAACAACTTCCTTTGCAATATCCTCCTCCCTCTCTAGTCTTGTCTCATTAGGGGAGTCTAAAAATCTGATCGGGTTTCTACTTCTGTGTTTTAAGGTGGACTGATGAAAGATATTTGTATTTCTGTCCCCTTCCCTCAACCATTGGATTCTTGATTTTTGTTTCCAGAAAATTTCTTCATTTTTGTTTATTTTATACCATTGAACTCTAAGGTCCCTTTATTGGTCACAAATTTCATCATCCATCATCCCCAATTCCATCTAATCTTGAATCTCTTTAAGTTTAATACTTAAGGATTTTTTGGTGGTAAAAATATTCCTAAACAAATACTTATTCCAACCTTTAACTTTCTCTTTGATTATTTTCAGCTTCTAAGCCAAACAGTACATGGGAGTACCATCACAAGGAGCCTTCCAACATTCTTCTACCAAAGATTTAAAGTCTGGATGAAGAGACCGCATAATTTTATATCTAAATGGAAATGGTCCTTTTTTAATATTATCTTCCCACTCCAAAAGGAGGGCACTGTGATCTGATCCATTTCTAGGGAGAGTTGTTAGGGTGAGATTTTGCAAAATGTTCCAATTGGAGGAGATAAGGAAATGATCTAGTTTAACTTGAATTAAATTTCTGCCCTATCTTCTATTAGTCCATGTAAAAAGAGATCCCCTCAAAGGAATATCTATAAGCCCCCAGAGTTTAAGAAATCCAATAAGTCCATCATGCTATCAGAGAATTCATTAAGACCACCACACTTTTCTGAGGGATACAATGGGGAATTAAAATCCCCCCAAACATCTAAAACTCCTCCTTTCTATTGATAATAATACCTTCCACCAGATTCCAGAGATCAAGTCTATCTAGTCTTGAGTTAGGACCGTAGATATTGACCATGTTCCCCCTTCCCGAAGTGATCATATCTTTCATAGAAACTAATATAAGACAATTCTTATTGCAAAAAATTAGCTCTCAAACAAGCCTAACAGGGCTCCAACAAGTTTCAATCCCTCTAAAGGTGCCATCAACATTGCTTACTTCAAATTTGGCACTAGGCCAAATCCATTTAATCACCTTTTCAAAATTTTATCTTTTCATTTTTGTCCCCTGGATTAATAAAACATCTGATTTCACCTCAGCCAAATAGGCCTTCAACAAATGTTGTTTGTAGGGACCATTAAGACCCCTAACATTTCAAGAAAACAACCACATCAACTTAATAAGGAGAAGCGATATCATTATGATAATACTAAAGGATGGGAGAGGATACCCACCTATTTCTTTATGGATTTACTCCCAGCCAAGGAGTCGAGGGTTCTCTGCTTTCCAGCAGCCACATCCTTAGTTGTATCTTTGTTCCTCGATTCTTTCAAGGGAGGTCTACCTACTTTATTGTTTCCTCCCACATCTAGTTTATACTTCTTCCTTGATTTTTTATTTATCCATTCATCATCCACAACACCCTCATTTTGGGGGGAATTTTCATTCAACATACTTTACTTGACTTCTTTGTTTCCTTCTCTTGTTTGTTTTTTGGTGTTTGATCTCCCAAACCAGCCCAAGAGAGCTCAGGAGAGGAGGTCAATAACCTTTCCATCTGAATTTCTATATCACCTTCCTCCAAGGACTCCTTCATTTGTTCCTAGGGTTTGACATAACCTCCCTCCTTTTCTTGTGGTAGCTTATGCACATTCTCCACTTCTTCCTTATTATTTTGTGGCTCAAGGTACTTTTCTAGAGAGGGTGAGGATGTGAAACCTTCAACACCTTCCTTCAGAAGGGCCATTTACATATTGTTGGTGGGGGCACTATCAATCATAGGCTAACCCTCTAACACAGTCACAATTTGAGAAGGTTCCAACACCTTAGTAGAAAGAAGCAAGGCCAAGTTAGGGTTTGGTGTGATAGGCTCCTTTAGCATGTTCTTTTGATCCAAAATTTTCAATGGGGAACCGGATTGTGCTATCTTAGCTTTAAGAGGGAGTTTTCTATAGGTATCTTGTAAATGACAAAACTTGTTACATCTGTGAAAAAAATACATGGCCTTTTCATATTCCAACGACTGAACCCATTTGCCAAATTTTGATTTTAAAGTCATCGAGGTAGGAAGAATTGTATTGACAACCACATTCACACACATTCTTGCATATACCAGTCAAGACTTAAGAAGGGTTACTTTATCCACCATAACCAAGGTGCCAAATGAATCTGCAATACCTTTAAAGAAATCTTGGTGCCAAAATTCCAATGGTAAACCAAGGAGCCGAACCCAAGTAGGAGCTACCTTACCCAGGTCAGCAGAGGCATCAAACCCTAGTTTCCACTTGCATAGGGATACAATATTCTTAAAGCTTCTATCAAAAGCCCAGGGTCCTCCCATGAGGACCTTAATCATATCCTTAGAGATAAAAAAAGTAAAAAGGAATAAACCTTTAGGCATAGCACTGATAGAAATTCTACCCTTGAGATTCCAAGTGTCAGTAGCCCATTTACGTACCTAGTCAATATTGGGATGGGCAATAATTTTTTTTCCAACCAGGGACAACTTTAGACCCTCAATTACATCATTCAAGATTACATTTGGTGCATCCACTTCATCCCCCTCAATAGTATAGAAAGCGAAAAAATATTCCTTAGGCGCCTTTGTCAAAACCTTTCCACCCACAAGCTTATCCACGTAGGACACAAAGTCCTCACTAGCCAAAAAAGTGTCCTTTCCCCTGGGATTTGAAACATCCTTCTCCTTGAGAATGAACCCATTGGAAGATGAAGAAGAGGAAGCAACCTTCTAGGGAGGAGCATAATGCATAGGTGAAGGATCCCTATTGGGGCCCCACTTGGCTGGATCACCAGGGAGCACAAAATTATAAAAAATTGAATCCAGGAAGCACACACAAAATTACTAAGATTTCCCTGTTCTTGATTAGTTTGATGTATTAGCATAGATGTTAATGAGAAGAAAAGGCATCAAATATTTTGGAAGTCATTATCATTCTTATTATGAGGATCTAGGAAGAGGAGAAAATGAGAATTCATAAGTCTTGGAAGTGAAAAAACTTTTTTTTGCAAAGATAAATACATATGATATATGCAAGCAACATTTAAGGATTATTGTCTAGAGAATGCATACTATTGATAGTCGTGGGTTATATTGAGAAGAATATACAAGAAAGAGAAATTTTTTAATCTATAAGCAAACCATGGATATTTGGAAAATCTTGATAGGAGTCTTGTAGTTGTGGACTCGAATTTTGGAAGTGAAAAAGTCGAGAAATAATACAAACATGAATACAAATTCTATTTTCATTCTTTCATTTAAAAAAATATATAGATAAAGTTTTATATTTGAAAGTTAATAATGAGTTTATATATCAAATAGATGTGAAAGAATAGAGTAAGAATAGTTTGAATATACAAACCTAGGAATGCAATATTTTAAATTCTCTATTTAGGATTATATAAGATAGTAGAGAAGAGTTTTATTCCCTTGTTGTGGTAAGTTGAATAAAATATTCTATTTACTCAAGAAAATAAATAAGCAAACATATATATAGATGAGAATGAAAAGATTATTCTGTAATATATTTATAAATTAGTATGATAAGTTTGAAGCTTACATTGATATTTTAACTAAACGAAACTAGATTAATATTTAGAGTTATTAAAATGGTTTAAACACAATAATTATGTACTTATTCTTGCAAAAGAAATTTTCAATATGTTGCAAATTTATCAACATTATAAAATATACAAAAAATAAAATTATTTATTAAAACAAAGCAAAAGAGATCCTAAGTCTTAAATGCAAAGAACCAAGGATGTAATGGGCCTCTTTTCCCAAGTTTGATTAAAAAGGGAGATAAAAAAGGTGAATAGATTGACTATCAACCATGAAGGTGGGCCAATCAGACCTAGATCTCCTTCTTTGGAGCCTTGGGGATGGACTAAAAATTATTTGATATGTTTAATGTTGGTAGTTTTTGTCATTGATGTCAAAACTTAATGAAGATTGTTGGAAGTTGTTGTCATTGACGTCAACACTTGAAGAGATTGTTGGTAGGTGATGTCAACACTAATTATTGGTTGTCATTGTTTGAAAACATTCAGTTGGTGATATCATTAATATATAAATGATGTGTTGCCGAAGTTCATGATTGGATGATATGCTCTATCTAAGAAGAGTTGTTGAAGTTCATGGTTGGATGTCATGTCAAGGAAAAGTTGTATTGTGCATTGTTGTTGGTAATGATATATTAAGATGAGTATTAGAAGCATTAAGATGAGTATTAGAAGAATAACTAATTATGGAGAGATGTTGTTGAGGGTCTACAATATGTCTTACGCTTTTTCTTGTTCCTGATAAAGTATGTGATTTTGAAATAGAGTTATAGTCTTCGTAAGTTGCTAAAAAAATTTGGTTCAGGAGGTCATATTGATTAATGATAATAAGTTTCCACAATCCATATCATAAATTGGTTCAGGAAGTCATATTGAAGTATGTTAAACACCCGAAATACTAAGAAGGGGGATGAATCGATATTCTTTGAAACCAATTATGTATGTGCCCTTTGCCCTTGATATAAACACATATACATGAAAATAACAAACTCCAAAAAAATTGACCAAATCCCCCTAGCAGCACTATCCATCAAACCAGATAAAAAATGACATTAGAAAACTATCTCTACCTTCTTCATATACATAATGAAATCTAAAATGCACAGTAATGGAGGAAATATATATAGATTATGAGATGAGGATTGTCAGGTTTGGTCGATTACGCTTGATCCATGATGAATCAAAGCATAATTTATCCTCTAAACCTCAACCTTACTAACAAGATCATTCAAATTGAAAGCTTAAACTAAGAATTTATTGAAACTGAAAAATACAAACTACGAAATAAATTAAATGCCTACTCTAACCCATTTGAAACTTATCCTATTTTGGAATTGTTGTTGTGTTGATGTGGAACAACGACCCTTTTCCAATCCCGTGATCAGTGAGCCTGTTTCAATTGATTCTATGGAAGAGAATTGATGAAACCATTGTGATAAATGGATGAAAACATGATTTATGCTAAATTAAACATGATGCAAGCTAAATTAACATGATTTTATGCTAAGATTGATGTAATTATACAATTGCTAAGCTAATCTAAGCTAATTCTAAGCTAAAAGATTCAAACCCTAATTTATAAACAAGCTAAGATGGATGCATGGAAGCCATTAATGGAAGCTTAAAGCTATTATGCAACTAAAAATGAACTAAAACAAGCTAAAATTGAGTAAAGTGAGAGTGTGAATGTAAGTGAATTAAAAAACATAAGTTTCCAATTGAAAGATGGATCCATTTGTCTCCAAATAGGGTTCTATTCATAGGAGAGAAAATGAGAAATGGAGAGTTGAGATCAAAAATATTAATCAACAGTAAAAGATGGAAGGAAGAAGAGGCATGGATCATGGATTCTCATCAACGAATGAGAATGCAAAATTATAATTAATAAAGGGCTCACATTTGTTTCAAACAAACACACTTTTGACCTGCACACATAGGTCACAAGGTGACTTGCTCAAGAGGTTACAAGATAACTTGCATTTGAAGCCAAGTGAGATGATTGGAGAGAGAATATTCTTTAGAATATTCTCATGGATGAGGATAAAGATATTTTGTAAATTAAAAGAAATATTTAATTGTGCAAAAAAGGAGATAAGGAATATTCCCTTTTTAGAGGAAAATTAGATTAATTGTTAATTAAACAATGTTTAATCACACAATTAAGGGATTTGGAGGAATAAAGTGATTTTCATTAAATTAAATGATTTAATGAAAGGGGGAAAGGTGAGTTGATATTTAATTAAATAAATTAAGGTTATTCAATCAAATAAGATGACTTAGGGAATTAAATTAAACATTTTGATTTATTTAATTTAATGAGATGAAATGTTAGCGTGAAAGGGGTTGAATTAACCCGATTTGATAAATTAGGTTAATAGACAAAAATGACATAATTAAATAAATAGCTAGGATAATTTAATTAATTAAGAGAAAAAATGATGGGTTTCAAGAGGAAATGATGTTAGTATCTATTTCAAGTGCATGATATTATTCAAGACATTTTTCCCCTCTTTGAAGTGAGGTATCTGTTGCTTCGATTCAAAGAATAACGCTCCTTGGATTAGAACTACTGTCCAAATCAAAAAATTAAAAAAATCATGATTTTTTAGATGCCCCAGCGGAAGGATAAAGTTGATTCCCTGTCCCCTCAAGAAATCCAATGAAAATTTTGAATTTTGGGTTGATTTCTCAATAAAGGATAAAAGCTAGCCCAAGGGGTCCAAAAAGGCTCTGGGATGCAAGAATTATGCCAAAAATACAAAAAAAATGATGCAAAATTAGGTTTTGGTTGGAAAAATTGGTGAAAATGATGATAAACCTTAGCTTGAAAGTGGAACTAGGGCAAAAAACCCTAATTTTCTAGCATAAATAAGCCAAGAAGGGTCACTTTCAATTCATTTATGCATTCACACCTTGAGGATTCTTGTTTTTTTTGAGCTCTGACCCTTTGACGAAATGGCACGTTGAGAGCTCCCATGACACATTTTCGATTGAGTTTGAGAGCACCAGTGACTTCCAGGCTCAGGACCAGCAGTATGTAACTCAAAACTTGATTTGAAATTTGACTTTTTGATGCATTTATTACACTTTGAATTTCAAAATTTGGTGGTGTCGTTATAAAGCAACGCTCATTTTGCAATCGGTGACGCTGAAATGAATTATAGCGACACATATATATATGGTGACACTATTCATGATTTAAAATTAGGGTTTCTAATTTTAAATGGTGACACACGCTTATTTGGCGATACACTTACTGATTTAGAAATTAGGGTTAAGGTTTCCAAAGCCTAAATCATGATGCCTATGTATTTGGTGACGCATCTTACAATTTTCAATTTGAAATGCCTTCGAGCGTCACAATTTAGAATTTAAATATGGCGACGTTATTGAAAATAGTGACACTATTGTGATTATTTAGCTAAAAATTCCAAATTGAGTCAAATTTCCTTGATTTCCTGATGTTGTGCACTTTGTGGGTGCAAGAGATCATTCCACAATTGATGTCGTGTGAACATAGACCCATAGTTTTGGATCGACTGGGTGATTTTCCCGAGTTATGCCAGGAGCACCTGAGAGATATTGACCTTTGGTATGTTGCATACACGCCCATCATTTGGACCCATTTAGCTATGATGATTGATCTGTGTGAGAGATGACATAGTGAGACTTCATTGTTTCACCTTCCGACAGGTGAGGCGACTGTGACCCTAAAGGATGTATGGTGTATTCTATGTTTGCCGATACATGGAGATTGTGTGATATATGATATTGATGCCTATCACGAGGTGATGTAGTTGGAGAATATTGCTCTTGTGACATCACAGATCAAACTCAAGATGTATTGAGGTCACGTTCCCATATTCAGATTGATCATTGCAATCATCATTTTAGGTTTGGTTTCTTTAGACCAACCCAACTAAGGATTCAGCCCAGGATGGGGCCTAACATGGCATATGATGTTGTATAGGAGGACATAGTTTGCATGGGGGCCAGTGATGTTGGCCTCACTATATCATGATATGCATGAATTTGTTTATTGCGACGACAAGCCCATTGGCGCAAGGGTGACCTTGCTTCATATTTTGGCATGGGAGCATAAAGCTATGCTTCGATTGATAGTACAAATGGTTGATGTTGAGCCAAATGATCATGTGATCTAGCAATATAGAAATGTGATCACTCTATGACACACTAGGTAGATTGGGCTCCCGTAATAGTAACGGGTTATTGATGACATGACAATTTTTTGATGGCGACCTTGGCTACAGATGCTAGCATGTTATGATGATGCTCATTAGTTATTCTTCACCAAGTAGACCCGATACATGCAAGGTCACAAGCATACCATCATCGAGAGATATTTAGCAGACAGGGCAGGTTGAACTTTTGGAGAGCCACAAGACAGGCAAGATGACGCATATAAGGCTATTTTTGCTAGGTTGGCTCGAGAGGATCACACATGGGGACCTACTATTCCAGCTCTAGAGGGTGCTCCTCCATGAGGGAGGCCCAAAGGGAGAGGTGAAGGAAGGGGCAAAGGACAAGGATAGGAGCAGGTTGGCTAGGATGGCCATGATAGACAGGTGTTGGGGGCCCCACCAATTGGGCAACACGTTCCTTAGGTTTAGTCGTAGGTTGTATAGTAGTAGGTAGCACCGTCACTGCCACCAGATGCCAAAGATGCATAGATACAACAACTACAATAGTAGGTACAGACTTTGACAAGTGAGTGGGATTAAGCCCATCAGTAGATTTTGGTTATTACTGTTGAGCGGGACCAAGCCAGACAATAGGTGGTGGCCATGACCATAGAGAGAGACCACGCTAGGTAGCAGTTACAAACTATGACTACTAAGAAAGATCATGAGATTGGTTGACATCAGGAGATAGAGGCCATGACAACAACTACATAGGGCCAGAAAATCTCAGTGAGATTATATAGAGAGGTCATGATAAAGGCCACATATTATAGGATGCATTACCACCAGGATGTACCACAGGCACTTAGACAACCTGAATTTTCATAGTGTAGTGATGCACGACTGAGAGCTAAGGAGCAACCAAAGAGGCATGCCGGAGAGGGGAGCAACCATCAAGGCTAGCTTTGATATATAAACACTTTTTGATATTTTTTGTCTGATTCTTTGATACAGATATACATTCATGGGCTTGTTTTTGATAGACTTGTGGATATGGTATTTATGATCAATATACATACACTGATCCAGATTTTGTACCATGACACTCATTTTTTGATATATATATATGATACAAATGTGGATTCAATATGATGTATTCATCTTATTTCATGTTTATGATATATGGATGCAACGATGTGCTTATATTTGATCATGTATGAATGCAATTTATTTATGCCTATGCGATATGCAATGCTATGGATGCAATGTTATATTCTTTTTCAATATTTTTTTCACGATATGCTATGATGTACAAACATTTAAGCTATGATCATGTATGCAAATGTTATGGATGCACTTACTTTTATGTATTTTCTATGCAATTTTATGATGAAATGATGATGTATGCATATGGATGGATGAATGGTTAATGCATGCTTATGCTATATGATATGCAATGATTTAAGATGCTTAGAATAAAAAATCTATATTATTCAACACAAGTTAAATGATGATGCAAAATGTATGATGTGATATGCAATGATTATACTGATGGATGTTTAATGATTATGAGATGCATGTATGTTGATGATTTGTGGAAGCATGATGGATGCATTTGATGATGTTTTTGTTGACTGTCATGATACCAAGTTAGCATGAAGAGAAGATAGAAGAATAAAGAATGTCTTGACCATTTATTTTGATGATTTCTTCAAAAAATCCAACAAGTCCATAATCCATTGAGACTTTATTAGAGATGGCGAGGAGACAATGTAATATGAAAGATGAATGCAAGATGATGAGGTGCTCACATATCGAGATTGGGATTTTTCGTTGTTCCTTATTGTTTGATATAACACATAGACATGATGCATCAAGGTATTGATAACCAGGATGACATTGTATCTAGTGTAATGGACTTTGACTCTGCCAACATATAGGATAGTTCTTGTTCACATCTTGACATACATAAACCTCATTGGAATGTAAGTCAGGTGTTTAGAATATATTGGACCAAAGCATACACAATAGTCAACTATGTACCCCAAACAACTTCTCTATACATAACTAAGAAAGTATGCACCAAGATTATTTTACAGGAATATCCATAAGCACAACAAACAAAAGATCATGATTGATGCCCCATTCCTTTCTCTCTAAATCATTTTGATAGAAATCATCAAGAGGTCCTTAGAATGGGTCATTAAGATAAATCACAAGAAAATATTAAAAATGAACAAACAGTGTTATCTATATCTCTTGTTTGATTAAATAAAGCTAAGTTGATTTTTGATACTG
This sequence comes from Sequoiadendron giganteum, assembly GCA_007115665.2. Lineage (NCBI taxonomy): Eukaryota > Viridiplantae > Streptophyta > Pinopsida > Cupressales > Cupressaceae > Sequoiadendron > Sequoiadendron giganteum. Next base: position 612,405,941 of record CM021103.1, on the reverse strand, counting down.
ATGCCCATTGTAGGAAGGATACATCCTAGGACATGTAGATTATATGGTTGTTTGATGTTAGGATGATGATGAGCTTTATTATAAGTTATTGATACCAACTTCACTAACGCATTTACCTATGATTTAGACTTTAGATTTTGACACTTGGGTTCTCACTTTACGACTTGCTACACTTGCTTTCTACTTGCCCTGCCAAAGGTTGAAGGTGAAACTTGATTTATTATGGGTGAAATTTTATTACAGGTGAAAGCGAGATGAGATGGGTGGTTTTGGGTTTTTTTTTGGATTATTTCAATGTATTTGGTATTTTGAAGATGTTTTGAGGTTATTTTTGGTCTTTTTGAAAGTTTATGAATGTTTAGGTTTTTGATTATTTGAGGATTTTTAGGGTTTTCCAAAATATTTGAGGTTGTTTAGGTATTTTGAATGTTTTCTAATGTTTTTGGTATTTTATGATATTTGAATGTTTTGGGAATTTTGGGAATTTTCAGAACGTAACCTAAAAGACCTATCCTAGGGGTCTCAGGGGCTGATCAAATATAAGTCTTGCCTACATTATACATGCAGAGACCACGTAGTTCGATAGACCCGACTTATTAACAAGATGAGAAATACATAGGTGATGGAAATTTAGTTTATTATGATGGACTCCTAAAAGACCGACCTAGGGTGTCTCGGGGGAACATCAATGATGGCCTTGCCTATGTTCAAGCTCAAAGACGACGTAGTTGGACAAGGGAACTATTTTTGGATTTTTGCCTTTCGACCTTTTTAGGGATTTTTATGTTTTCCGGATGTTTTAGATTTAGATTTTATAATTTTCAAATGTTGTTGGATTTTAGCTATACAGGATTTTGCAAATGTTTTTGTATTTTTTGATAAACATTTTACAAATGATTTTGGGATTTTCGATGAGATTTCCAAATAACCTCAAGATATATAAGAACTTGATATGATCCATAATGAATTTCCCCTAGCATGACATGTTAGACTACTTCAATGTAGATAGGACAAATTGAGCTTTGAAATATGCCAAGTGTTAGTTACCATTTTAGGATCACAATAGGGTTCCTTTTCTAGTCCATTAGATTGCATTGATAGCTTCACCACCTCCTTAGATACTCACTTTTGCAGATTTTAGGAGTTGACTCTTACCACTCATTGTCCAAAATTTGCATTCAATAGTAGGTTATCATTGGACCCCATTACCTTTGTCACTTTTTCAATCCTTTTGTGAATTATTTCCCACTTAATAGTCTACTGTGGAAATTTCACTTTGTCCTTGTTAGTCCTTTTACGGTCCATTGGTCTTCCAAAATTGAATCATTGCACAAACTTTGTTTGCCCAAGTTTGTCCTCTTTAGATCTCTCACTAGTAAGTACATCTTAGGATCATTTATTGTATATCATTTGGCACCTCCATTTAGTGTCCCATCACTTCCATTCACAAGCCTTTAGTCTTACTTGCATTTCATAGAATCCTTTAAAAATCCAAAAAGAAACCAAAAACATAGTCTCATACTTAGATCATTTTATTCATCATCCCAAGTTGAGCAAAACCTTGTATGGTTGAAACTAGATTACAGAAAAAGAAAAGACTCATGGATTCCTTTGGACAAGACACCAACTTTCTGGGATTCACAACGAGCACAGATTCATTTCCTAATGCCATAAACAATCCTTGTTTCGACTTAAATCCTTTTAGTGAGATGAACATCCCATCATCTCCATCGCATCTTTTTGAACCATTTATCCGACGGGATGAAAATGGGAACGTCTTTGAAGAAGACATACAAGCTGCTGCCCAAAACCCAGAAGTGGCCTATTTTGTGAAAGAAATGGTCTTAAATGACTCTTCTAGATTCCTAGCTATGCTCCTTGACCAAGGGGCTAAGTTACCAAAGGGATTTGATCTTAACGCGCTTAGAGCAACTTCTCCCACTCCAACATCACATAATTCCTCCATGGGAGCCTCTTCACAAAATATCATCAACACAATCAATGCTATCTCCCTTGGTCACACTACCATCACAAATAACACAACATCCATTGGGGGATCATCTTCCCAAACCAACACCACATCACAATCCATTCCCCAACAAACATCCACCATCTCTTCACAAACAATGGGGGCAACCACCTCAAACCTCTTTGGAACTACATCTAGTTCCATGAGTACATCAGCAAACCTATTATTAGGTTCTTCAAGTGCCATGACAACCAACTCATCCAACCCTTTTGGGAGAAATAAACGAAGATTTTTCATACAAGGCACCCAAACCACCTCCTCACAAGTTAATACGAACATTCCTGTGACCCAAAACACTAGCATTCCTCAAGGCCGCAATCTCTTATTTGGGCAAGGCAATCAAGGCACTCAAACCTTCACTCCTTTTGGAAATCAACAAGCTCAAAATCAACAAGGCGCTCAATCCTTCACTCCATTTGGACATCAACAAAATCAAAACCAACAAGGTCCTCAAATTTAGTCCAACACGGCAGGATATCACATCCCCACTTATGCCTCTCAAGTCCATACACAATAGTACATCCCTCATCAAAACACTCATTTCCAACAACCACCTCATCAAAACACTCGTTTTTATCACCAATAACCCATTCCAAATCAAAACATCTCATCACAACAGTAGGGGACTCAAGCTGCTCCTATCACCAACATGGGTGATGCTACCAACCATCCCATGGTGGAAGCACTCACACTCCAACTCGCTGGTCTTCAAACACAAGTGGAGACATTGCAACAATCCAATAAAAAGTCATACATGTCACATGACTTGTGTCCATATCCATTTGAAACAACCTTGTATATGCCACCCTTTCCTCATGGATATGTGGTACCTCATTTTCCCAAGTATAAAGGCAAAACAATTCCCGTCGAACACATAAGAGAATTCACTACTAGTTGTATGGACATTGCATATGAGCAAACTTATCTCATGAGACTTTTTTCTAGAAGTCTCGCAGGTCATGCACTAGAATGGTTCTCGCTATTGCCTAAGGGAATCAAAACATGGGATGAATTGGCAAACAGGTTTGTTGAGAACTATGCCTACAACATTGACACGGATATCAACATTGCCTCCTTATGCAGACTTACCCAAGAGGATGCAGGAGAGACTTTTATTCCATTCTTTCAAAGATGGAGAACCTTAGCAAGCAGATGTCCGGTAGAAATACTTGAAAAGGAGAAAGTCACCATGTTTGTACAAACTCTCCTTGGACTCCTCAGGTATGGCTTGCAAGTCCATTCTTGCACCACTTTTGTTGACCTTGTTGAGAAGGGTGTCCAACTCGAAAAAGCCTTGATCGCCAAAGGCGAGTTAAAATATGGTGGCAAAACCATCAATACCACTACAAACAATAACCCAAGTAGCTCAAGTGACAAAAAAAAATACTGGGTTAAGAACAAGCATATCACCAACGACGGTGTAGTTGATGCAAAAACTGTCAATACAACAGGTCATGCACTCACAATCAAAGTAGTACAAAATCAAAATGCACCTGTAACTACATTGGCACCGACTGCCAATGCTATCTAAAACAATTATGCGCAAACTAATCAAAGGCAGCTGCGTCAACCCTGACACTTCCCAAAATGCACATACACCCCTTTGGGTGAACCTATTGAAATTGTCTTGAAGAAACTAATTCAAAACGGCGTCATAACACTGGAAGAGCCAAAACCGTATGACCCTGGTCAGTTCAAGCCGTCATGGTGGGATGACAATGCATTTTGTGATTACCACCATGCCAAAGGGCACAAAACCTCCTCTTGTCATCAATTGTGAAATATGGTGCAAGATCTCATTGAGAACCACACCATTGAACTAGGTGGTCAAACATTCATGTCTAATGCGGATCATACTATTCACAAAAACCAACTGCAGGATCATGGGAAAGCTTCCTCATCTGACATGAATAATAACAACAATCAAGCCAACCACATTCATCCAGCCTACGAGAATTTTTGTCCTACATACAATTACCCCAATGGTACGACCATTAACAATCTTCGTGCTGCTGATGAAGATGAGTGTGTTAATACCATTACCATTAAAAAGGTCCCGGAGTGTAACGTCACCACGCGTAAAGGCAAGGTCACTATCCCTGGTCCTTCTACACGTCAACCTAAGATCACCATACCTAGTCTATCTACAAGACAATCAACCCCTAAACCGAAGTTCAATCTTATTGAGAAATTGAATAAAACACCCGCTCAAATATCCATTCTCGAATTGCTCTGTATCTCACCCACACACAAGGCCATCTTGGATAAAGTTTTGCAAGAGTCGTCCATCCCAAACAACATTGATGTCAACCACTTTGAGACTATGGTCGGATATCTAAATTCGCCTCATCACATCACCTTTTCGGACAGTGACTATTCCTCGCCCAAACCATCTCATAATGATGCCCTCCACATTGAGGTTTTTGTCCACAAGCATAAGGTTAGACGAGTCTTAGTAGATGGCGGAGCAGGATTGAACATCTGCTCTCTAAAATTGGTTGAAGCTCTTGGTTTCTCTGATGCATGTGTAGATGCTAGCAAAAGCATCGTCATCAAAGCATACGATGATGAAGAACGCACTTCTAAACACGTCTTTACAATTCCACTCCGAGTGGGACCAGTTATCATAGATACAACATGCCAGGTCCTGGATCGTGACATACATTACAACATCTTACTTGGTCGCCCTTGGATTCATGCCCTAAAGGCCATTCCATCCACATATCACCAATGCTTGAAATTTCCTTTTGATGGTACTGAGATCACTATCACAGGAGATCCCGATACATTTCAATACTGTACCAACCTGCGAGCCATTGCTGAGCACCAGGTCCCCATAAATCGGGAAGCCTCATCTTCCAGCTCATCCAAATATATTGACCCATCGAAACTCATAAAATCACCCATTCCATCACCTTCTCTCACACCGTCTTCCTCGACCTCCATACCAAGTAAAGACTTTCACATCCAGGACATTGGTTGTGGAGAATTCAAATTGAATACGAGTTACTGTATCACCACAATAGCGAAGCCACCTAAAGTCTATGGTAGACCATGTTTTGCAGTTGAGCCCGAAACAATTTTCAAAGTTCCACCAAAAAGTGTTTTTACACGATGGGGCGGCATGGGTAATGAAGTCATTATCGACATAGATAACTGGATCTACAAAGACCCAACAAAGTTATCTCCACTACCATTACATCTCTATGGCAAAGGCTATGATATATGAAAAACCCTAGGTTTCGACAGCACTAGCGGCCTAGGAAAGAACAACAATGGAAGAAGGGAATCTATTATCGTGACTGCAAGACCAAGAAATATAGGGCTAGGGTTTGACCAATTCAGAACTGACGATCAACGTACCCTTGAACTTTCAAATAAGGTTGTAACGGCTACATAAAGTGTTGAGACATGTGAAGAATCCCTTACCGAAACTGACTCAAATGAATGGGAATGGGGATCTGACAAAACCTTGAGTGACTATGATATTGATGAACTATTCCTAGAACCTGGTCAACTTCCTTTTGAAGAACGATTCCACCTGGAATATAACATTGACCCTATTGACCAACGTTCCAAAATTAAGGAATGGGTAAAAAATTCCTTGGAATCCGGAAGAACAAAAGGTGTCATCGGCAACACCTGAATCATCCCACCCCACTCCTGAGCCCACCCATGAGCCTAACTTTTTTGAGCCCACTATCCATATTTCTGAAGTGCCAACCACTAGTCATGATGATTTTGTCCCGTATTACGATTTCGAATTTGATTCATCTGACTCGGAGTATGGTCCATCTATTGCATCTGACACGGAAGTTGAAATTGACAACTTTGCCTTTACACTTGAGGCTTCAATTTGCACACTTTCCACATCCTCCCCATCCTTCACCAACACTGACGATGGGATCTCCCTTGTTTACCCACAACTGATTGACTGGGACCAACAAGCTCCACCAGTGATGGACATTTTTTAGAATGATGAGGCAACTGCAGAATTCATGGGACTCCGCGAAGGTATGCCATGGGGTGATCACAAAACAGGGTTTTCCATTGATCTAGATTGTGAAGCTTATTTCGGGGAGATTGTGCAATCCTCCAATCGCAAAAATACAAAGAATAAAAAATAAAAAGAAATGTCTTTAGGTGAAAACCGCAAGGCACCTTTTGACAGTAAAATAGTAAAAACAAAGGACGTATCCGAAGGCGAAAACCTCTCTAAGGCGCCTAAGGATGGAGGATTGGACTTTCTTCCTGTAACACAGGAAAAATCAGCTATGCTCATTGAAGACACAACAGAAGTTAACATAGCCACACTAGAGAATCCCAAAATGATTCTCTTGGCCGCATCATTGTCAGACGAAGAAAAACCTGAATTCAAACAATTCTTCAAAGAAAGGAAAGTTAACTTCGCATGATCATATGCTGACATGCCAGGCCTTGATCCCAAATTAGTACTACATCATCTCCCTCTAATCCCAGGAATCAAGCCAGTTAAACAGAAGTTGCGAAAAATGCATCCACAGATTGCACTACTTGTCAAGGCTGAATTAAAGAAGTTATTGGATGCTGAGTTCATAAGGTCAATAGATTATGCTGACTAGATATCCAACATTGTCCCTGTCACAAAGCCGAATGGACAAATCCGTATTTGCACGGATTTCAGAGATTTGAATAAGGCTTGTCCAAAAGATGATTTCCCATTGCCAAATATAGACATGATTGTAGACCTTACAGCAGGATATGAGATGCTATCTCTCATGGATGGTTTCTCAGGCTATAATCAAATCCAAATTGCAACGGAAGATCAACATAAAACAACATTCACTTGCCCATGGGGAACATATTGTTGGAACGTCATGCCTTTTGGCTTAAAGAATGCAGGTGCCACATACCAGAGGGAAATGACAACAATCTTCCATGACATGATGCATATTCTAATGGAAGATCATGTGGATGACCTCTTGGATAAATCTTTGACACGGAAAGATCATCTCAAAGTACTAGATAAAATTTTTAGACGGCTTGAAGATTACAAGGTTAGATTGAACCCAAAGAAATGTGTCTTTGGAGTCACTTTAGGCAAGTTGCTAGGATACATAGTTTCAAGACAAGGCATTGAGGTTGATCCCGCAAAAGTAAAAGCAATTCTGGACATGCCTCCACCAAGGGGAATCAGTGAGTTGTGCACACTTCAGGGCAGATTGCAGTCTATTCACCGCTTCATAGCACAGTTGGCAGACAAGTGTCAACCATTCCAATATCTGCTATGCAAAAGCAATCCTTTTGTATGGACAGATAAATGCAACATAGCCTTTGACCAAATTAAAGAATATCTATTAACACTACTAGTGTTAATGCCGCCTATTGAGGGAAAACCATTGATCCTATATGTCTCTGCAATGACAAATGCACTGGGGGCATTATTGGCGCAAAATGACCATGAAGAAAAAGAAAGAGCCATATACTACATCAGCCACACACTAATTGGATATGAGCTCAACTACACAACCATTGAATGGGCATGCCTTGCATTTGTCTTTGCGGTGTAGAAACTAAGACACTATATGTTGAGTCATCAAATGCATTTGGTAGCAAAGATTGACCCATTAAAATATCTCCTGAGTCGAGCAGCTTTGACAGGTCGTCTGGCGAAATGGGTCATGATATTAAGCGAGTACGACATATAATATGTGGAGAGAAAAGCAATAAAAGGTCAAGTAATAGCAGATCAGCTGGTAGATGCACCAATCCAAGCCACTCATCCACTGATAACTGATTTTCTTGATGAGTCCATTTTTCACGCAAAACCAGCTCTACCATGGAAACTATACTTTGATGGGTCCCACACTGGTCACGGCTCAGGAGCTGGCATATTATTTATCACACCACAAGGGGATTCAATTCCTAAATCATTTCGAATCGCTTTCCCTTGTACAAATAATATTATAGAATACGAGGCATTGGTCACAGGTCTCAAGATAGCAATTAAATGGAAAATCCAGACATTGCTTGTATTTGGGGATTCTCAGCTAGTCATCAACCAAGTAAATGATGACTATGACACAAAAGATGAGAAGTTGCTTCCCTACAAAAGAATGGTGGATAGTTTCATGACGTATTTCAAAATGATTGCATTTGAACAAATCCCAAGAACACAAAATAAGGCAGCCGATGCAATGGCTACTATTGGATCTCTCTTAGACATTCCTAAGAATGTATCACAATTTGAATTCTTAGTGGAATAGTTGTTGATGCTTGCATACGATATTCCAGAGTCAGAAATGGTGTGCGAGATTGTTGGTCCCAGTTCACCTTGGTACCAAGACATCTATGATTATCTAAAAACCCAAAACCTCCCACCCAACTTGTCCAACAACCAAAGAAAGTCCTTTATCCGAAAAGCCGCTAGACATACCATCGTCAGTGATACCCTATACCATCATGGCTTTGATAACACCCTTCTTCGCTGTCTCGACACTGATGAAGCCCAAACAACTTTACGAGAAGTACATGAGGGTATATGTGGATCTCATTCGAGTAGTCCAACTTTAGCTAGGAAAGTGACCATACTGGGGTACTATTGGCCGACATTGGAAAAAGATGCTTTTCAGTTTGTCATAACATGTCAGAAATGCCAGGTGCATAGTGACCTAATTCATGCACCTGCACAGGAATTGAGACCGATCACTTCTCCATGGCCTTTCGCACAATGGGGACTCAACCTCGTGGGTAAAATCCATCCATCCTCTTCTAATGGTCATAAATTCATAATCACCGCCACTGAGTACTTTACTAAGTGGATTGAAGCTGTCCCTCTCACTTACATCACCGGTAAGCAAATATCCAAGTTTATTCTAAATTACATCATTTGCCGGTATGGTGTCCCACAATCCATCATCACAGATAACGACAGTCCATTCAAAAATCAGGATGTTCATGAACTCTGTGAGCGATTCCACATCCAACACCATGTTTCCACTCCATATTATCCACAAGGTAACAACAAAGCTGAGGCGTCAAATAAAACAATCCTTCACATACTGAAGAAGATCGTCAACGACGTTGGCCGAAATTGGCACCTACAGCTCAATCCTGCTATATGGGCTTATCGTACTAGCATCCATACCCCTACTGGAGCCATTCCATTTTCCTTGGTCTATGGATCTGAAGCCATATTGCCCATCGAGGTCGAAATTCCTTCTCTCTGAGTCTCCTTGAAAGGAATGATTGATGATGAAGAGTACAAACATACTTGCCTACATGAGTTATAAATGCTACAAGAAAGAAGACAAAATGCCTTGAATCATCTGTAGGCATATCAAAATCGTCTCTATTGAAGCTATAACAAAAGAGTAATGGTGAGAAAGTTTGAAATTGGTGACTTAGTCCTAATGCAGAATCCCAGAAATCAGGCAGACCGTGAAAAGCCTGGAAAGTTTTAGGCTAATTGACTCGGTCCCTATATCATTACTGCCGCATTTGGTTCCAGAGCTTATCAGTTGGCCACACCTGATGGAGAACAATTGACAGGACCCATCAACAACTTACATCTGAGAAAGTTCTACACATAGCATCAAAGGGCTTGGCCAAAAACCTACAAAATACAAAAAAATTGAAAAAAAATAAAAAATCATCCCTTGATGAGAACCTAGCAAACAGGCGTCTTGGTGACATCAAAAAAATAAAATAAAAAAATAAATGGCAAAAATAGTAAAAAGAAATGAATTCATCCAATAGTGAAAACCTGGCAAACAGGCGCTTTGGATAAGTACCATGGTGAAAACCTGGCAAACAGGCGCCATGCGTAGTCGATCGTTGCTTCGCCATCTACTGTTACTCAACTCGACCTTTATCCACTCATCATAATCACAAACGCCCGACACATTCACGACATCCGTCCTAAGTCCTGTTGATTCCGGCCATGGTTAGCATTCAGTTGACATCATCCCTTGCATATCCTTGTCTTTTGTCTGCCTATCTCCATATCATTTGACTTGGGTATTCCCCGACCTATCTAGGGGCAAGACCTTTATCATGCAACTGTAGTGGGTACCGCACATGATCCCGCATTCTTTAAAAGTCCTGAAAAAATCTTAAAATTTTGAAAAAGTCTTGAAAAAAGTCCTAAAAATCTGAAAATGTCTTGAGAAAATACAAAAACATCCAAATCAATGTCAAAATCCAAAAACAGAGTCAAAGTCAATGTCTATTTGATCAATTCAATCATTCATGTCAATCAATGTTTCATCTTAGTCCGAACTACGTTGTCTCTGCGCATTTGCTACGTAGGCAAGATTCATCTTTGAATCCCTGAGACATTAGGTTAGTCTTTCTAGATTTGTCAAAATAAAATCATGATTCAAACTTTTGTCCTTTGGACAAGGTCATTGGTCATGTCGAACTACGAGGTCTCTGAGTGCATGACATAGGCAAGGCCATCACTCAATGAGCCCCCGAGGCCGCACTAGGTCAGTCCATTAGGGTTCATGGCACAACATTTTAACACACATCAAGCTATCTTCAAATCAAGTGAATCTTCTGTTAATCTCAAACTATCAACCTATCGGCAATCTGTTTCACCAACATCTTCAGTCAATTCAGCATGTCAGTAATGACATGTAATCAAATTCTATCAAGACAATTTAACCTGGCAAAATTTTGGGTTCTTCTTCAGATTCGTCCTTCTGAAAAGCAACTCTCGTCATTTCCTTATGCTTTTGGATGTATCCTTCCTAAGCATCGTCATCATCATCTGGCATTTCGATGGATTCTCCTAACTCCGAGAATCGATCTCCTTGATATCAATGTCATTCAGGATGTGTCCTTGAATTTGATATCGCTTGACATTAAAACAGTTGGCAAACACTTGGCAAACTTTTTTTTCTTTTGATGATTATCATGATATTAGTTCCTTATGTCCTAGGAACCACGACATATCATGATGATTATCTTTGTCTGCTTATCACTCTACTATTAGTTTCTCCAAGATGTCCTGACTTCAGGATTAAGAGAAGCAACGACGTAGTATGGTGATTTTACTGTCTGTTTTTTCCTATCATGTGGCTAGTTTCTCAAGGATGTCCTAAATGTCGGGATTTAGAGAAGCAACGACGTCTCATGATTGGTTTGTTTTCTGGAAATTGATCATGACAAAGTAACTAGGGGCAAATGTGTTCCTTGTATGAGTCATGATCATCCTTGTTTGCGTTTGTTGATCTACATGAGGGTTCGACCTTGCACACTATTGATCTACGTCATATCATAGTGTTTGTTGGCCATCATGACATTTTCACCCAATGATGATTAAAGAGCAAATACTAGAATAGCACTATAGCAAAGCTTTGAAGGATTTTTTTTTCGCACTGACATGCATATCTTTCTTCGCACTAACATCCATCTTCGTCGTTTCCTCTCTCACTTTCTGATGATATCCTGTGACATACACAAAAAAAAAAGGTTGCATACATAATCATACAAGCATTTCATATTCACATTTCACAACTGCATAAATCAAATACCATAATTCACATTTCATAATGCTATCATCCATCTCACATCATAAAACCAACATGTGCATCAACATATAAGCATCATAAATAAACATTTGCATTAGCATATAGGAATCACATCATCATCACATTACACAATGCATACATAACCACATCCATAATTGCATTCATAAACATAAGCATAACATCCATACATCTCATAAGCATCATAAAAGCATCACATAAAGCATTAGAATACCATAACACATAACATCATATAGGCCACATCAAAACTACATCGCGTATATATATAATCTCAAAAAAAGTGTCATGTCACATGATAGAGTCATATGATATCCCAAAAATAGAGCTCGCAGGCTCGAATATCAAAATATACAAATGTCTAAAAACAAGTCCTAGGATGGTCCTCCTCCGTCCCGTGGAGGTGAGCTGCGAGGCAACTGTGATTGATCCACCAAATGGAATGTGACCTGAATAGGAGTGGTATCCTGCGTCTAACTCTGTGATCCTGAGGGATTAGTAACAGGAGGCTGGCTCTGCTCTGCCTGGTGTCCTGACGACACTGATATGTGCCCATGTGCTGACCTGTGACTGTGGCCTGACAACTTCCTATGCGAGCTATGTGACCTATGGCCAGATGACTACCCCGATGCGGTAGACCCCCCAACACTGGTGTGACTACTGCTATGAGACCTATTGTTGTGTGTCTGACTGCCACTACCTATCCTGCTATAGGATTGGGACAACCCTGGGTCCTGTCTATCTAGTGGAACAACCTGCTCATATAGTGACTTGTATTGGCCCCTTCTCTCTACTACCCTGGCCAACTCTCGGGCCATATCCCCTGTTGGCCCAGAGCATAACTTTGCAAACTCTGAAACCCACAGCTCTGACTCCTGTCGTCGAATGACGGCCTGATCCCTCTCAACCCGGGTGACCTCTAACTCTACTGCCAAGACCTTGTTCTAAGACAAGGCCACATCTAGTCTACTCTGAAGATCAGTGATCCTCTGGTCAATCGTGGCATTTGCAGGCAAAATGAGTGATTTGTCACCCTCATCATCCCTAGAGATCATCCGCTCTCGTAGCCTCTGATCTGCCTCATCCTCCTCCTCCTCCTCCTCCTCATCCCTATCCTCCTCCACCCGGACCTCCTCCACATCAATATCTAGATGTTGTCCCCCAGAAAATGGATCCTCCACCACCTCCTCTCCACCTCTAACTCTCACCTTCACCTCCTCATCCCCACCCCTGACCTCCTCAACCTCCACCTCCGCCTCCTCATCCCCACCCTTGATGACCTCAACCTCCACCTCCTGCTCTCTCTCCTCCACCTCCTCCTCTCCACCCCTGACCTCCTCGACCTCCACCTCCTGCTCTCTCTCCTCCCCCTCCTCCCGAATGGGTGACAAGGGTGCACCACTAACTCTCTGCCTGACTCTCCTAGGCTTCCGCTACCCTCTATCATCTCTCCTCCTCCTGGCACCCCTGCCATCTCCCCCACCACCCCCATCTCCACCTCCCCCATCATCACCCCCACCTCGACCTCCGTCTCCTCTGCCTCTGCCATCTCTCCCTCCATCTCTACCCTCGACACCTCTGCCGTCTCTCCCTCCATCTCTGCCACCCCGACCTCTCCTTGGTACCCGTGGAATAACTGATCTCCAATCAATGGGCGGTGGACCATCCGGATCTGTCAAAGGAATGGGCCTATGAACCTACCACCAGGCGTCAAACTTGGCCAATGTGCCCGCATCTGCTGGACCCCCTCTCCATACCCACTGAATGGCCACCAAGCTGTCAACCTGTTGCTCTGCTACAGTAACTGATATGGGCGGCCCCCACATGGTCTCTTTGGAAGACCGAGCATACTCTATCATGCCTACTGGCACAATCTGCTCCTCACCAAACTGTCGTAGTACCCGCTAGGCCAAGTACATCTCAATGATCCACTGTGTCTGTACTATGCGGCCAATCAGATATCGAAACTGTCTGCAAAAGGGTAAATGGCCATCCTCATCTGACCATTGAGCACAATCTCTATAAGGTCTCCAAACAAAGCTGATCATTGTATCAATCCGATGACGCCAATACCCGGTATCTCCAGCACGAGTCTAGCTAATTGATCCTGCATACAGATAAACATAGGGCATCCCATCGCCCAATTGTTGCATCTGTACTGGCGATCAGAAAACGGGAATGCGCTCCCATACCCAAATCATGAGTAAGGTGGTCCCGCAGCTAATACTATGACCCTGATGGTAAACTACCTCATGCAACTGATGGTATAACATGGCCAACAAATAAGGCCCCCAAGCAAAAATTGTCCTTTTTCCTCACATGCGAACAAGAACATCCCCCCATCCAATGGGAAATCCATGGCCACGATGATCTGGGATCAATAATCCGATGATCAAGATCATAAGAATGGCATCGAACCTAGGAAACCGGTCGGCTACAACGTCCCAGCCGATCTCATAACCGTCCATGGCCAACTGTGCACCGTCGGTACCCTCATACATCTCTGACATGGCATGTCGCCCTTGGTGTGGATCATAGACCACCCTCTCTCCGCTAATCAGAATCCGAAGAATACGGTACACATCCTCCAAAGTCACTGTCGCCTCTCCAGTAGGCAGGTGGAATGAGCAAGTCTCAGAATGCCACCTCTCACAAAGGGCTGTCAACAAACCTCTATTTGCCCGAATAACGGGCATGTAAGTAACATGGTACAGGCCTAGGGCCATCAGCTGTTGTCTTTGTCTATCACTGAGATGATCTCAGAAAGCATAAGTCGCTGGTCGGAACTGACGAGTATAAATGGGCACAAGCCGACTCTGCACAAGGTAAGCCCAAGGATTAGCACATTGAACAACATTATGGAAAGTTTACTACTACTGGCAAGTCAAGGGTACATAAAGGTTAACCTCGGCACAAGGTCAACAAAATTCATCTCTAGTCAACTACAATTATGTCGTGTTGACCACAAATGCGTCGCAACCAGTCAATTGCGACTCTGCGCATGGCAAATGCGTTGCAATATATCAAATGCGTCGTTTTGACCATCAAATGTGCAATCTTACAACGAATGCGTCATTCTGGATAGCAAATGCGCAATCCAACAACGAATGCGTCGTTATGCTTGTCAATTGCGTTGCAAAATTTGAAATGCATCACGAATCCATCAATTGCGTTGCAAATTTACGAATGCGTCGTTCCCCCTTGCGGATGCACAATCGCACAAAAACCTTGCCTGCCCATCGCACTTGCGTAGTGATGCAAGCAAATTCAGTGAACGCGAAGGCGTTTACGGCTTTCGCGACAGCATTTGCGTCGCATCGCATTTGTTTTCCCCCCATTTAACCCCCATAAATGCATTAAATTAAAAATTTGACAAAGGGGATAGGATACTTACCGGTGCCCCTGAGCCCTCGGGTCGTCGGAATGTGCGCACGCGGTATCCACGGTGTATAGTCGCTGGAATCACCATCGTCCCTCAGAGCTCTGATTTCTGAAAATTCTATATGACAAATGAGAAAATGACATTTGGATTGACCTTTTCAACCTATTTATAGGCTGAAAATTAGGGTTTTGATCTGGTAGTTTTTACTGGTGACCGGCATTTTGGCTAGCTTAACGTCCTCTATTTTTGGAACCGTTCACGCCATTACTTTTCTGATTATTATTTGAATCAGTCGGGATATTTTCCAAATTTTTTTGACTCTAGGTCGAAATTCGAAAATTTTCCCGAGGGGGCATAAGCACTCCGTACCTCCGCTGGGGCATATTCTTGACTTGTTTTCTTTGCCACAATGCAACAAGCTGCATTATGACAAAGAGGGGCAAATGTAGACACCTAAAAATGACCTAGGCCTGCGAGCACTATTTTACCACTTTTCGTCCTAGCATAATTGACATTTTAATTATGTTCCTAACTCACCTTCAACTATTAATTAAATAATTCATAATTATTTAGTTAATTCATGATCTTCTATTCTTCCTGATTAATAAATAAATTAATCTTTCTTATTTATTTAATGCGTCACTAATTATCTAAATTCAACTCATAATTAAATAAAGTTCACATTTTATTTAATTAATCCTTATCATTAATGTCCTCTTGATTATTAAATGAATATATTTTAATATATTTATTTAATGTCACTAATTCCTAAATCCTCTCTTAATTAAATAGATTCATTAATTTATTTAATTAATTAACTAACTCTTCTAAATTATATAATTATTTAATTATGGCATGTGACACTTTTATATTTTTAAGTAAAACAAAATCATTTAAAAATATCTCACATACTTAATTGATTCTTCATTTAGTAATTAATTTCAAAAATCAATTGCTTCTTACCTCACAAAATCCCTATTTTGAATTAATTTAATTCAGAATGGAATTATTCCTCTACAAATCAATTAATTTCTAAAATTATTGATTTTCTAAAATCTCATCCTCTTGTCTTCTGATTTTTACTAATTTCATCTCAACTGTCACATTCAATCTTGATTTAATTTATTTAATTAAATCTTATTCACACATGTGGGCATTTTGCCTTAACCCTAATTGAGAGTTGCCTTATTGAATCTTGACCATTGATTCTAGGGTATTTTCTCAATCTCTCATCTCATCCGTCCGTTCAAGATTGCATTTTCTATAAAATGACAATCTTGATCCCATTTTTGGCCATCTCTTATTATTTTATCATTTGTTTTGCTTAATATTTTATCATTGCACTCTTTCATTATCACACATAGGCTTATTAATTGCTTGCACTTTAGAATTAAATTTCTTGTGTAAACAAACATTTAAATCCTTCTATAGTTTTGCTAAGGCTAGGCACATAGAGTTGCTCACAAATCTGAGGGCATTCATTTCATAGCAAGCTTGAGGAGGTACAATGGAAGTCAGTCATGGAGTATCAAATGGGTGAGAGCTTTCTAGTTTCTTTCCTTTATTTATTATTTCTCCTTTGCTTTTCATTGTTTGATGTTTTCATTAATATGCAGGTACAACTAATCAATTGATTCTATCTTGCAGGAATTTAATCGTCATTACACCAAGTAGTACTAAAGGGATATGATACTTCACATCATCAAGCTATGATAAGGATGCAAATGGGAAATGGATGAATGGTGGTGCAAAGTATGATAGGACAAACTGAGCTTTGGAATATGCCAAGTAGTACTAAAGGGATACAATACTTCACATCATCAAGCTATGATAAGGATGCGAATGGGAAATGGATGAATGGTGGTGCAAAGAATGATAGGACAAAAGAGCCAAAGAATAGATGGAGGTGCTTTATTTACGCAAGGTGCCTATTTTCTAGGTTTTCACCAAGGTACTTTCCCAAAGTGCCACCGAAGTGGTTTTCACTAGAGGATGATTTTTTATTTTTATTTATTTATTTTTTTTGTATTTTCAAGTTTATACCCTTCAAGACTAGGCATAAAACTTTTTGAGATGCAAGTTGTTAGTTGGCTCCTGCAAGGGGTCACCTTTAGGTGTTGATAGCTGATATGCTCTTGATCCATAACTTGTTGTGACAACAAAGGGACCCAACCAGTTAGGTTCAAACTTTCCTTTACTGTCTTGATCTGGTAGATTCTTTTGATTCTACTTTAGGAAAAGATCCCCTACTTGGAAAGACTGACATTTGATCTTCTTGTTATAGCTTTTTTTCAGTCGGTTTTGATATACTTGCAAGTGATTAAGGGCATCAAGATGATGCTCATCCAAGAATTCTAGCTCATTCAATCGAGATACTTTGTATTCTTCATTGGTGATTAGGTTTTGTAGTGACACTCAAAGTGATGGGAGCTCAAACTCAATAGGCAAGATAAATTCTGATCTGTAGACTAAGGAGAAAGTGTTGCACCTTTTGGCATGCAGATATTGGTTCGATAGGCCTAAAGAGCAGGATTTAACTACAAATGCTAATCATGGCCGGCTTCGTTGACTGTTTTCTTCAAGATTTTTAGGATAGTTTTGTTTGTAGCCTCAACTTGTCCATTGCCTTGGGGATAATACGAGGCAGAGAATCAGTGTTGGATGTTGAATCTTTGACATAGCTCTTTCACATCCTAATTCTTAAAAGGTGTCCCGTTGTCTGAGATTAGGGTTTATGGGACACCATAATGACAAATGAGGTAGTTTAGGATAAACTTTAAAATTTTCTTCCCTGTTATGTAGGTCATAAGAATGGCTTCTACCCACTTAGTAAAGTACTCAGTGGAGGTTATGATAAACTTGTGGCCATTAGATGAGGTTGGGGTGATTTTTCCTATGAGGTCAAGTCCCAACTATGAAAAAGGCCAAGGTTTGATCATTGGTTTTAATTCCTGAGCTGGTGCATGAAACAGATCTCCATGTTGTTGACATTGGACACACTTCTACACATATACTGATGAGCTTCATTTTGCATGGTTGGCCAATAGTAGCCCATCCTCAACAGTTTCTTAGCTAACATCATATCACTAGAATGGGAACCACATATGCCATCATGTACTTTCGTTAAGCAATTAAGGCTTCCTCTTGGTTAAGACATCGTAGTAATGTTCCTTCGATGCTTCGACGGTAAAGGGTATCACTTAGGATCACAAATCGAGATGCCTTTTTTACAAAGGTATTTTTAAAGTTCAAGGTAATATCAGATGGAAGAGTACCTTTGCTTAGATAGGTAAAGATGTCATGATACCATGGGGATCTAGGACCAATAATGACACATGCGGATTGGATTCAGGGATTTCAAAAGTTAGTACGAGAATTTTTTCTACCAATAATTCGCATTGGAGGACGTTGTTCAACATGTCTAATAATGATCTGATTGTTGCCATGGAATCTATTGCTCTATTGTTCATATGAGGAATGTGCTCAAAATTTATGTCTATAAAAAGGTCCTTGAGATTCTCTACCATCCTCTTGTAAGGATTGAGCTTGTCATCCTTGGTTTGATAGTCATCATTGACTTGGTTGATAACTAGATGTGAGTCTCCATAGACTTTCATCTCTTGAATGTGCCAGTAAACCACTATCCTTAGACCTATGATTAGGGCTTCGTATTCAATAATGTTGTTAGTTCAAGGAAATGATAGCCTGTATGAATTTGGAATACAATCACCTTGAGGGGTGATAAAAATAATTCTTGCTCCAGATCCATGTTGGGTGAATGATCCATCAAAGTACATCTTCCACTAAGCTGTGAGGTTGATAAGGAACACTGATTCATCAAGAGAATTAGATATCAAGGGGTTCTCTGCATAGATAGGTGATTCTTCTACTTGGTCTATGATCACTTGTCCTTTGATTACCTTGTGCTCCATATGCTCTATGTCAAATTCAGTATAAATCATCACCCATTTGGCCATTCGCCCTGTGAGAGCTACTTTGGATAACAAGTATTTTAATAGATCTATCTTTGCAATGAGCTTGATTTGATGTGACAACATGTAATGCCTAAACTTTTGTGAAGAAAAAAATACTACTAGGCATGCTTTCTCAATGTGTGAATAATTCATTTCATAGCCCATCAAGGTTCTACTGATATAGTAGATAGCCCTTTCTTTTCCATTTTCATCATGTTGTGCTAGAAGAGCTCCTAGTGCTGCTAATGTTGTTGAGATATATAAGATTAGTGGTTTGTTTGGTATTGGTGGCATGAGCACTGGAGGTGTTAGTAGATAATCTTTGATTTGTTGGAAAGCTTTATCACACTTGTCATCCCATTTGTAGGTTATCCCTTTATGAAGAAGATGTGAAAAGGGGTGGATTTTATCTGATAGTTGCGCTATAAACCTTCTGATGGACTACAATCTTCCTTGTAATCCCATCATCTACTTTAGTGTTTGTGGTGGTTCCATGTCGAGGATGGATTTTACCTTTGCTAGATTAATTTCTATCCCTCTTTGTGAGACAATAAAGACAAGAAGTTTCTCTGATGTAACCCCGAAGACACACTTTTTTGGATTCATTCATACCTTGTATTCTTCAATTTTGTCAAAGATGGATCCTAGGAGTTGTATGTGCTCACTCCTTTTCCTTGATTTTTCCAAAATATCATCCACATAATATTCAACTATTTTGTGGATCATGTCATGGAAGATGAGGGTCATTTCTCTTTGATATGTTGCTCCTGAATTCTTTAACCCAAATGGCATCACATTCTAGCAATATGTTCCCCATGGGCAAGTGAATGCCATTTTATGTTGATCCTCCTTGGTGATTATGATTTTATTATAGCTTGAAAACCGTCCATGAGTGATATCATTTCATGCCCCGCAGTTAAGTCCACAATAAGGTCGATGTTGGGAAGAGGAAAATCATCTTTAGGGCATGCTTTGTTTAAGTCTCTAAAATTAATGTAGATTCTGATGCACCCAGTGGGTTTTGAGACTTGTACCAGGATTGATACCCACTCAGGATAATCTATCGGTCAAATGAATCCAATGTCAAGAATATTTTCTAATTCTATTTTCACCAAGAGTGCTATATGAGGGTGCATCTTCCTTAACTTGTACATGACTGGATTGGCTTTAGGATAGACTGCTAAGTGATGCAAAAATAATTTAGGATGAAGGCCTGACATATCTATGTATGACAATGCAAAGTTATCACTATGCTCTTTCATGAATGTTGTTAGGTTCTTCTGTTCTTCATCTAGAAAGTGATCTTGGGTGCTTCTTTTGTTCCCACATTAACTGGAGTAGCCTTTTCTGCTAACACTGTTGACTTTTCAGGATACATTGCACTAAGGGGGATATTGAATTCCTCATCCTTGGGTGCCTCAGGGAGGTTTTCACCTTCAAATATGTCCTTTCTTTTTACGATTTTAGGACCCGAGAGTTCCACAATGTGGTTTTCAATCAAGGATCTACATGTTAGTTGTATTTCATCAATTTTGCAACTGAAGGATTCAATCATCTCTCCATAGTATGTCCCTATGTCTAGATCTATGTCAAAACCTAATTTGTGATTTGCCCATGATAGGTTTTCGTGGAGTCCCATGAATTTTGAGATCACTTTATCGTTTTCAAATAAATGAAGAATTAATGGACCTTGTTGGTCCATGTCAATAAGTTGCAGGTATACTAGGCGTAGTTCGGTTGATTGACTGCTTGGAGCAAAGGATGTAATGGATATCATGAAGAGGGAGTTATTTTCAAATAGGTCATCAACATCAAGGGGGAAGTCATCTAAAGTCATATCACACGGTGTAGATAATCAAGAGGAAGCCTCGAACTATTTAGTGGAAGTACCTTTGCTAATAAGGGTGACCTTGCTAGTAGTACAACCTAGACCAAGATTCTTTAATCGTTTCTTAGGAACGATAGGTTCTAGCAAGACATTGTCATTCTGTCCTAGCTTCTCATTCTTGTTATAACACCATGCCTTCATTAGTTGCAAGCCTTTATTTTCATCTTCCATGGGAGGAATAGGGATAGGTCATTCATCTTGATAGATGAGTTTAGAGACATCCTCCTCATTGATGTTTTCTTGATTTAGATCCCCCCACTTGGTGAAGGTAGTAGCTGCCAGATTGATTTTTTTAGGCTCTTTGGTGCTAGATGTGGGTTTCCCATGAGATTAAGGAGCAAGAGGTAGCTATCCTAGGACAAAGGTATCTTTCATTAGCTTATAGTTCCCACAACCATCATCCTGGATTACTGCTTTGATGTCAGGAATTTTCTGCACAATGGGTGTTTATGTTTCTTAGGTAGATGTAAGGGATGGCAAATCAAAAAAATAAGGTAGGTGTGGGTGTAGGCCCTTCATCATTTTTAGGCACTTGGGGTATCTTATAAAACTTGGCTTCAAGATTCTTATAGTATAGAAAGGCTCGGGATCTCAATGGATTGTAATTTATCTACCCTCGAAAGGAAACTTGACACATTGATGGTAGGTCGAGGCAAAAGCTTTTAAAGCATGAATCCATGGTCGGCCAAGTAGGATGTTGTATAGAAGATCAAGATCTAGCACTTGAAATGTAGTTTCTACAATGATAGGTCCCACTTGAATGGGTAGTGCAATGATTCCTTGGGATGTCTGCTCTTGGTCATCGTATGTTCTGATGGTGGTACTCTTTGTTTTCTCAATGGTATCTTCTGAGTAGCCCAAGTCTATGACCAAATTAAGGGTACAAATATTTAGGCCAACACCTCCATCTACTAAGACTCTTTTAACCATTTTCTTATGAATGTAGACCTCGAGGCGTAGAGCAGGATTATGAGATGGTTTTGATGGTAGGTCTTGCTCAGAGAAGGTGAGAAGGTGATTGGTAATATGTCCTACCATAGCTTTAAACTAGTCCATATCAATATCCTTGGGGATAGATGACTCTAATAAAGATTTCTCTAAGATTTCCTTATGTGGGGGGGATAGCCTCAATAGTTCTAAGATTGATATCTATGTTAGGGTCTTCTTAAGTCGGTCTAAGAGATTGTACTTGCTTGGATTTGATGTTGGAAAAGTAGCATGTTCCCTAGACTGAGATGGGACTCCTTGGATGGTGACCCTTCCATGTTGTGTGGTGACTCCACACTCTG
Source organism: Sequoiadendron giganteum (assembly GCA_007115665.2). NCBI lineage: Eukaryota > Viridiplantae > Streptophyta > Pinopsida > Cupressales > Cupressaceae > Sequoiadendron > Sequoiadendron giganteum. The sequence goes on along the minus strand of CM021103.1, from coordinate 612,383,849 downwards.
CACTAGGTCCTTTGATGGTGACAATAGTAATGACACTATCACAAGATGCGACCACATTTGAATAGTTGTGTTGCACGTTTTTGTAATCCTTAGCTTTTCTGTTGTTGTTCCCTTTGTTACGATCTAGCATAGGGTTCTTGGATATCTTAAGATCTTGATTCCCAGCTGGTACTTCAACAGAGATGGTGTCATTCTCTATGAGGTCTTGGATGATATTCTTCAGTCTCATGTAATTTTTTGTTTTGTGTCCTTTGATTTTGTGAAAGTCACAAAGATCGTTCTCATTGTACTAAGATGGTTTCTCTTGCGGTTCTTGGTAGTTTTCAAAGTTGGATAATGTTATCAGATTTGACTCTACCAACTTTTTCATGATGGTTTCGATGGGTTCATACAATTGGGTGTACTTGCGATTGCACTTGGGATAGTTATTCTTGTTGGTAGTTCGCCTTTGTTGCATCTCAGTGTTGTTGATTTGATTGTTTTGAAGGAGTGTTGTTTGTTGCATCTCAATGTTGTTGATTTGATTGTTCTGAAGGAGTGTTGTTTGTTGCAAAATAGATTGAATGTTAGCAACTTGATTGTTGTTGGGTCTAGGAGCACTTAGGACCACCTTAGAATCTACCACACCATCACTTGTCACAATTTTGTTTTTAGCCTAGACACGAGGTTTGTCATTTGAACTGGTTGATGGTCGGTTGTAAGCTTGATTATTTCATTATGAGATTAGAGCTTGTTCGATGTTAAGGGCTTGAGGGAAAAGCTCATCATAAGATGTGATGCACTTCATTTTCAAGTGGAAAGAGAGATTAGGATCCAGATTTTCTATGATGATTCCCACTTGTTGTTCGTTGGGAAGGGTCCATTTGCTCTTACTAGCTTTTTGTCTCCATCATTGCAAGAAATTGGCGAATGATTCTCCTTTAGTTTATTTGAAAGTGTACAACTCTTCTAGACTAATGTCCATGTCAAGGTTGAAGGAGAAGTGATCGATGAATTTATCAGTGATTTCTTGAAAAGTTTTGATGTCGGGAGACAAATGAGAAAACCAATATATAGCAATACCTGTTAAGCTTCGAGGGAAGAGGCACATTAGATAAGAATCATTGTAGGCCACCTCCATACACATGACGTTGATGTTACACCCCAAATTTGTATAGTTACTATTTTAGCAATGCTTAGAGCATTCTGTTTGTAAGGAAGGATTTGAATGAATAAAATGTGTTGAACCTTGTTATCAATTTGAGAATCTTTTTGCACTTTATGGTTGATTCATTTTGTGTTCTTGATTGATGTTATTCTTGGATAAAGCAATGCATAAAAGAGAATAATTAGTCTTGTTTTTATAAATTGATTTATATACTGCAAATGTTATGAGCAACTAACTGCCGTGGTTTTATGTCAATGGATGCAGGAACATGAACTATTCCTCTAGGCGGAGGGGAGACATCACTCAGGAGAGGGGCTTGGTCGGATAACCGGTAAAGTTAATCAGTTGAGCATACACACACTTCACTAAGGGTTTTGGGAACTAAGTTAGATAGAGTTGTCTTGATAAGTCATCCTTAGGCTTAGGAGTTTTTGGATTACTTCTTTGTGCTTTGTGAGTGGTGTTACTTGTTTAATCGACTTTCTGTTTTGTGACCTTTGATGTGAAACGTGAATTGATATGTAAACATAGGCAGGATGTATATGGGTATACATGTGTTGCTCATATGTATGCATCAATAAGTATGACATGGCGATACAGACGTATGATGGGCAATCACTATGCCATACGAAGGTGTTGACATGGCATACATACAGGTACATACACATGACTAACACACCTATAAACATATGCACACTATCTATGATGTTTGTTATAACATTATTATGATGCCTGAGACTTACAGTTAAATGTATATATACATGTTTGCATAAACAAGTGTATTGGAAGTATGATGACTGGCTCACAATACATGTTTTTGAATGATTTATTGCAAATATGTATATGTATATTTAAGTGTAAATAAATGAATGTTTTTATATATATATTCAATATTATATAAATATATGCGTTATTATAGTTTACCAGGAATAAATATATAGATATATATATAGTTATATTTAAATATTAAAACATGTAAATATATATATATATAAATATATTTATTATCGTAAATAAAACTATAATAAGATATATTTAATATAATACGTAATATAAATATAACAATTTATTTATATTTTAAATAAATAAGATCTTGGAAAATAAATGAATTTGACTTCTATAGTCACTTGGTAAATAATATATATTTACCATGAGAAAGTAAATGAATTCGACTTCTATAGTCTTTTGGTGGAAAATCGTATGAAATATGCAATGAGGATTAAATAAATGTTTTTATCATTTGAAATCTTTTGAAGCTTTAATGAATACTTTATTGGACATTTAAATAAGGCTAAAGTCGCGAATTTCCTTCACTATGTTAATACGCCAAAAAAGTTTAAAGTTATTTAGAATGAAATGTTCGAAACTATGAACAAGTGGAAATCCTGCGTAGCTATGAACATACGCGTGTGCGCGGCTGCAGAACCCATGCCCAGGAGACCAAGTCGCGGCTTGCTGTGACTCGAATGCATGAAGAAGACTGAATGATAGGTCAGATGGGACGCATTTGTCATATGAATTTTTCCCTGCAAAGTTTAATCCGCCATTTTAGACGCCCAGGCTGAGTACGCCTGTAGGTGTCCATCATCTGATATTTATCATGTGTAAGTTGAAAAGTTCTCCTTGGTTAAAGGTCGAATCATCCTCTAAATTGCTGAGTAACTTGCTAGTTACCTGCCACTTCATGAATTGACTGATTCAAATGTAAAAGGTGTCAATTCTCATGCCAAAATGGTAGCAGGCATGAGAATTCAGAACCTATATAAAGAGCTTGTCACATTGCCATTTCTATCAATTTACATCTGCTTTTGCAAAATTCTGAATTTCCTTTGAGAGCCACAATTTGTCTTTGTTGTAATCAAACCTGTTTAGAGAGCCAGTTCACCATTGCCATTGCCATATTGAGAGGACTGTGGAATTTATGTGCTGCAAGTATAAACATACCTGCTGTGGAACCTTGAATTGTGAAAAGGAGTAAAAAGCAATACTTGGAAAATACTCCATCCATTCTGTGAATAGAATCTGGAAAACATCGAAAGGAAGTGAGCTCAAAAGAAGAAGCTATAGACTAAAATCGTTAGCAACAAAGAAACAGGCATGATGATTATCTCTTAATACTTATGTTATTTAAAGTTAGATAAATCTACTTGTTTGATTGTGCATTACTTTGTATTGTGTTAAAAAGGAATAGCTTGTTTGTAAAGGAATAGCTTGTCCAAAGAAATAAAAAGGAAATGTTGGAATACTTATTAATAGAATTTACTTGATGAATTATATTTACGTGAATACTGCTTGATCTCCTTATATAAAGGAAATGAGGAGCTAGTTATTAAATACTAGGTCGAGGATGGAATCAGTACCAAGGTAGTCTAAAGCTTTAAAGTTAGTAGGTTAACTAGGAAAAGCTATGTACTCCATGGATAAAGAAATCTAGGTTAGGAGTTACCCGAGGGACCCTTGTTGACTGCATTTCCAATTCCTGATTAAGTAGATGATGTAGGAGGTCTGGGGTGATTGACTACCCACGGTAAAGGACTTAGCCTACGCATAGGATAAGATAGCCTCAAGTCAAACTGAACCTGACTTAGTGTATGTGATAGATGACTGACAGTTTAAATACCGCCGAAACAATTTGGCCAAAGTAGTGTAGTACACCTACGTCCACTTAGACTGTGAGACGATTACACTGTCAGTTCACCGTAGTCCAAAATACATACTAGATTGAGATTGTGAGGACACAAGGATTTAGTTATGTAGGACTTCACACTATGCTCAGTTGGTCATATAGAACCGGTTACCCAACCAATCTCTTCGTAGAAGGGAGGGTCGTCTACTTAACAGTAAACGTGCGGGGGACCGCATTATAAGTCTGTGGTTGGCGGAAAAGCACCTGAGTGATGTTTCTCCTCCACAGTAGACTTCTGATGAACCAAGGTTTGAAAGGGAAGAACCTGGACCGTCTTATTCCTATTTTCTCAAAAGCTTCTAGCTATGATTGAAACTTGTAAGATTCTTACTCTGTTATTTGTTTGAAAGAAAAGTAATGTTGAATTGTGTACTCTGTTATTTACTTGGAAAAGAGAATAATGATGTATAGTGTTAATTATTTCTTTATGATGGAATGTTGCAATAGAATGAAAAGAAAAGTTTATTTACTTTGTCATTATGTATGTCTTTCCTTGTATATATTGGTGAAAGTAGAAATTTTTTATTTACCCGGTTTGGGGGTTGTTACAGTTGAATTCTTTGACATGGTCCACATGACTCCCTCACCCTTTGTATTTATCAAATTTGGGGATTTCAAATCTGGGAGGGAATGGCACCATTGCAATGTTTTGATCAAATGGATAAGGACATAGATTTTGTGTATGGGGCTTCTTTGTCTTTCCCATTCGAAGGTCCTGCATTTCTTGGGATAGCACCTTGAGATGTGAGGCTAGATCGTCCTGTGGGTTTGGTGGAGGAAAATATGGTGGGATAATGGATGAGTTGTATATGGGATTCTGATATGATGGTGTGTTGTATGGGGTGTATGGTGGCGTGAGGTTATGTGAAGGTGATTGAGGTGTTGATGTATATGTTCCTAACACATTTGTATTGATGATGTTCTGTTGAGGATTATAGTAGGAACCTTGTTGTTGTTCTTATTGTTGTTGATGTTGGGCATACTGTTGAGCTAGTAAGGCTTGTTGTTGTTGTTGTGCTACTAAGGATTCTTGATAAGCTTGTTGTTGTTGTGCGGCTAAGGCTGCTCTTTTTGTTAATGTTGTTGTGTGGCTAAGGCTGTTTTTGTGCAGCTAAGGATGCTTCTTGTTGTTGATGTTGTTGTTGTACAACTAAGGATGCTTACTGTTGTTGTTGTAGTTGTGTGGATAAGGCTACTTCTTGTTGTTGTTGTTGTGCGGCTAAGGCTACTTATTGTTGTTGTTGTTGTTATTGTTGTGCAATGAGGGCTTGTTGATAATCTTGTTGTGCTTGCTGTAAGGCTAAGGTATAAGTTTTCAATATAGGACTAGTTGGTTGTTGGGACATCTATGATGGATTGATGAGAGGTTGGGAGTTTCCTTGGTTCAACATTCCTTGTCAAATGGTGGATTGAGATGGAGGAATGTCGGTTTGAGGCCCCATTTGATTTTGCATAGTGAAGGGGACTGTGGGGAAAGATGAGGATATTTTCATTAGATTTTTCAATGGTACTGACATACTAGGACCTTGAGTCCATTGATTGAAAAGATTCTCGTGATCCATGATTGGAGATTTCCCTGTGCTTGGGATGCGGTCAAGCTATTTCCTTGATTGATGGGGTTCATAACCAAGGTGTTCTTTTTATTTGGGTCGATGATAGATGGGTTGGATGTGTTTTGCACCACCAATGGTATAGATGAATCCATGGGAGGATTGGGTAAAGATGTCCCCATTTGCATTGAGGGTTGACCCTATGATATAGTATTGTCATGCCTTAGTGTACTATCTTGAGATACTTGGTCCATACTACTTTGTGTGATGGTGGGAATACTTGTGGTACTCATGGATGTGGATGAAGAGGGATGTCTGTGATAGGTGGAGGTTGTGGTGGAGTAATGAAGATCAATAGGTTTATGTAGATTCTTTGGATTTTTAGGGATTGGAGGAGCACCAAAGGTACGTGTCCAAGTGGTTGTTGGAGGTAGAGGATTGGTATCAAGGGTACCCACAAGTGTACTAATTTCAAATGGAAGAGTCAGAACAAAGTCCTAGGCAAGGCCAGTTGCAAGACTAGGAGTAGATGATTGATTTATCCCTGATGGTGGAGTTGTGAAGCCTTGTGCCAAATTTTGTGTGACAAATGATGGGGAAATAGGAGCCATGTTTTCAAAGGCTTGATCTTCCATGATTTCCTCCCTAGTAAGCTCAAAGGGATTTTTTGTGATGTCTTCAATCTCATATGGTCCTATCGGAGATGATGGTTGTTGTGATGTGGTGACTTGACTTCTTGGATCCAATTCTAGAGGATTTGGATCACTTGAGGTAAATGTGACTTTGGTTTTCTCCATGATTCTCGTGTATTGTGATCTTGTCTTTACCATTAACTTTGGGTCACTGATGGGAGAGTTGTGTTGAGATTTGTAAAGTTTGAACTCTCTAGTTGGCTCAAATCTAGGTAAAAGGGACACTCTAAGTATTTTTGGAGCAATGATGATATTCAAAGATGAAAAGATGGGTGATATGGAAAGTGATCTTTACAATCATTTTGGGACAACACTTTTTGGCTTGAGTTTGATGTTAGGATGAAGGATGTTGATGATTTCAAGAATCTTTAGGGTAGACTCGTGACCTTCAAGATAAACTAGTTCAAGGATGATAACTAGCTTAACTAGGTGCATAGAAAAGGATACATTTCACATACAACATTGCCAAGTTAGAGGTTCGTTTGATTGATTTTTAAGTCAAAATATGTTGGTATATTCAAAAGTTTTGTGAAGTTTGGTGAGGTGAAGGATGAAATTTGATGAAGGGGTGGATGAAATATTTGACCCAATGTTGACTTAAAATGGTGCTAGACCTCTAAAATGTTTAAATCCTAAAGACCCAATGTTAACTTAGGTGAGAGGATAAATGGGGATGTTTAAACTTGTTCACCTCCTCCTAGCTCGAGCATAGTAGTTTCTTAACAAGCGGTTATGATTGAGGTAAAGTATTACAACCCACTTCCTACCAAAATTTGAATTATGATGTCTATGTCTGTAATGACGGAATGTAGATCATCCCCTATGAATTTTGATTGTGTGATGGATCATTCAAAGAAGCTCAGTATCATAAAAAAGACCATGGTTTTGACTCCAAAAGAATGCATATAATTCTGGACTATACCTTGAAGCGTGTCTCTAAAAGTTTGCTACCAACTTGTCTCTATTCTTGTGAAGTGCTAAAAACTATTTCTTGAGAGATTTTGTTTTAAGATGTCTGAGCTTAAAATGACATGTAGACCTTATTTTGGGGATCTTTATTTTGTGTGAGATCATTAAAGAAGAAAAATATATTTATTGTCACGCGAGAGGTGGTAATATGAGCCTTCTAGCCAAAATATCAGCTCTTTGTTCTTCTTTATCTAAGCTGGTTGCAATAATTCTCCACTGATTAGATGTTTCCTTGGTTTCAAAGGTGAAGCTTCTCAAATTGTTAATGATATCCATTTGTTCTCCCTCAATGAATTCAAAGTTTTGTTGAATGATAACACCTGTAAGGTTGGGTTTTTGAATGAGAGTGATTAGTCTCCAAATGGTCATGTGGTATTCAATTGTGTTAAGTTTATCTTGTTTAAGTGAATTGATTTTACAAAAACTCATCTTGATTATGTTTTCAAACTAAAATGTTCATGTCAAAAAAATCATAACTTTCACAATGTCCATTTCATGAAAATCATGAGATTAGAGCCATAATTACCTATGTTGTCTTTGGGAAGTATGGATTGAGATGAAGTCAAGATATTTAGAAATCACTAAGGATAGAAACCCTTAGGACAAGTAGTAATACCAAGGCTAAATCAATAGGCATCCATATTTGAACCAAAGTGTTTGAAAGTTTGAGGAAGATAGTGAATGTTTGTTTTTGTAATGTTTTTAAACCAAGAAATGTATCAAATTGACTCACAATAATTTACAATCCTAGGTTCGAAATGGCTATACTTTTTGAATCCCCACTTGGATTTCTCCAAACACTAAACAATGTGAATAGTTAGAGTTTTGGTGACACTGGATCCCCCTTTCTCGACACATACTTCTCGGGACCACCAAATCTCAAAATCCTTAAAATCCAGAGATCAAAAGGATTTTTTGTTTCTACAATTTTATCGTAAGAATGTGGGGCAACTTCAGAACGATCATTCTTGCACCAAGAAGTATTAAGGATTTTGGATTCTAAACATAGGTTTTTAATAAGGGCTTCCAGTTTAGGGGGTGCAATGATAAACTCTGTCAAGAGGTCTCCCAACCCTTAGAACAAGGGCTTTATGCATCATAATATACTGGGGGAGAGCTATCATTTATTGCATCCCATTGATCGCAAATTTCATTACAACCACACATTTATATCGTGGTTTGGAAGAACTTGGCTTTAGTTCATTACCGCTTGGGTCGTTCCCTCCTTTCAAAGTAGGGAGGCAGACCCTCTAAAGATAAACAATAGCAAGGAAGTACGTTCGTATTTTGATCATCTTTGCTTGCATGAACAAATAGAGAACACACGCCACGTATTTTTCTCACACTCACCAAGGGGTTCAATTTTAATCCAAATTGAAAGATGTAAGTGATTTTCCGGTGTTAAAGAATGTTTCTATTTCTCAAGGTCACCAAATAGCATGAGAGAATTGCATACGCATCTAATAACAATGTTGTAAATCAAGACACATTAAACAATTGTAAATTTTAACACCTTAAAGCAGTAATGAGTTTGTTTTAAGCACCAAATAAAATATGAAGTTGCCTTGTTCAATTTTAAACCCAAAAGAAGATGATGACATGAGGGTTCAATTTTAGTCCTGTTTGAGTGTTCATTTTAAACCTAATTGAAATTTAGTGAGGTCTTAAAGCATAAAGTAGAAAGCATGAAAAGTTGGGTTATAATTGCCCCAAAGCGTTAAACGCTTGTTACAATCATAGAATTTGAAGATAATAAAGCTTTCTTCACTTTAGCTCCATGTCGTTCAGCCTACAAAACCTTGTTAGTCTAACAACCAGAACACAATTAGAAGTGCATTAGTGATTAGATAAATCAAGGAAATTAAAGCACATGTCAAAAAATGATCATAAAACTTCTTACCCTAGTTGGGTGTCATTGAACACGATAGCATCACAATTTGAAGTCTGGGAGCGTCACTTTGGTGAAAATGGGTGTCACTTTGTAGCAAAAACAAAGAGCAAGATAGTGTCGGGATTTGGTAACGTCGTGATTTGAACTCTGAAAGTGTCACCATTTGAATTTTTTGATACCTCTATATTAAATTGGCGTCACCAAATTTAAATCAACAGTAGAGCATTTAATTGGAATTGGTGTTTCAAATTGCAATAACGTCGCTATATGGCAACGCTCTTCAAAGTGGGTTGTTGTTTGTGATTTGGGCGTCACTGTAACCTACAACAAAACAAATGAATAAAATTCGAGCTAAAAATTGATTAAATTATCTGTTTTCCCTCCTAGTGCCAGAATGTGAGACGAGGATTGTCAGGGTGGGTTGATTATGCTTGATCCATGATGAATTGAAGCATAATTTATCCACTAAACGTCAACCTTACAAACAAGATCATTCAAATTGAAAGCTTAAACTAAGCATTTATTGAAACTAAAAAATACAAACTACAAAAGCAATTAAATGCCTACTCTAACCCATTTGAAACCTATCCTATTTTGGAATTGGTGTCATGTTGATGTGGAACAACGTCTCTTTCTCAATCCCTAATTAGTGAGCTTGTTTCAATCGATTCTATAGAAGAGAATCGATGAAACCATTGTGATAAATGGATGAAAACCTGATTTATGCTAAATTAAACATGATGCAAGCTAAATTAACATGATTTTATGCTAAGATTGATCTAATTATGAAATTTCTAAGCTAATCTAAACTAATTCTATGCTAAAAGATTCAAACCCTAATTTATAAAAAAGCTAAGATGGATGCATGGAAGCCATTAATGGAAGCTTAAAGCTATTATGCAACTAAAAATGAACTAAAACAAGCTAAAAGTGAGTAAAGTGAGAGTGTGAATGCAAGTGAATTTAACAGAATAAGTTTGCAATTGAAAGATGGATCCATTTGCCTCCAAATAGGGTTCTATTTATAGGAGATAAAATGAGAAATGGAGGGTTGAGATCAAAAAGATTAATCAACGGTCAAAGATGGAAGGAAGAAGAGGCATGGATCATGGATTCTCATTAACGGATGAGAATGCAAGATTAGAATTAATCAAGGGCTCACATTTGTTTCAAACAAACACACTTTTGTCCTGCACACATAGGTCACAAGGTGACTTGCTCAAGAGGTTACAAGATAACTTGCATTTGAAGCCAAGTGAGATGATTGGAAGAGAGAGAATATTCTTTGAAATATTCTCATGGATGATGATAAATATATTTTGCAAATTAAAAGAAATATTCAATTGTGCAAAAAAGGAAATAAGAAATATTCCATGGGAATATTCCCTTTTAGAGGAAAATTAGATTAATTGTTAATTAAACAAGGTTTAATCACACAATTAAGGGATTTGGAGGAATAAAGTGATTTTCATTAAATTAAATGATTTAATGAAAAGTGTAAAGATGAGATGATATTTAATTAAATAACTTAGGGTTATTTAATCAAATAAGATGGCTTAGGGAATTAATTTTTTTTTTTTTGATTTATTTAATTTAATGTGATGAAATGTTAGTGTGAAAGGGGTTGAACTAACCCGATTTGATAAATTAGGTTAATAGACGAAAATGACATTTAATTAAATAGCTAGGCTAATTTAATTAATTAAGCAAAAAGATGATGGGTTTCAAGAGGAAATGATGTTAGTATCTGTTTCAAGTGCATGATATTATTTAGGAAAATTTTCAGTGTCTACACAGATTAACTGGAAGAAGAATTTAACACCTATTTTTCAAGGTGTTCTTGCCAGTCCTTTTTGCCTTCTTCCCATCCTTTCTTGGCTATGCCAAGCATATGGAACTATGCTTCAAACTCTATGAGGACTTCTTCTCCATCATCTAAAGTACTAGGTACCAAATTCATCTTTATAGCCTTCTCTACATTAATCAGGGCACTAGAATTAGGTGTGAAATTTGCATTCACCAAATCCCTAAGATGTCCAAAATGCACTATTATCTTTTCTTTTTGTTCTTACAGCTAGAAGAATTGTTCATACAGGTTCTCAATTGATAGCCTTGTCCTCTCATCAATATCATTCATCGGATCACAGGCACTAGATGCCTTATCAATCTAAGACTCAATGGAGTCCATCTCATCCTTAATGCTTTTTGTGGAGCTAGGCCAGTTCATGCAAAATTGGAATAAAGCCTTAGCTTCTACAACACAATTTTGCACACCCTTAAGGTTGTTTTGAAATTTATTATTTGCAGTAGCACATTTATTTGTTATATCCATCAAATTTTTATCATCCACTCTCTTGTTGATCTCCTTCACCAATTTCTCTTCCAATACATGAGAATATTCTTTGAAAGAATCAAGTAAAATTTTAAAAATTTACATACCAGATAATGAACTGTCAATACTTACACCTGGTATACTCTTTTGTATCACCTTCATTGCTTCATCTATAAGCTCCATACTATTTTTATGTGTTTGCAGGATTTCTTTCCTTACAGAGGCATGAAATGCATCACCTAACTATAATTTTAGAAAAGGAGATATTTTATCCATATCAACCTGGCCTTGTTGCATAGGAAGTTGTAGTAACTAGGCAAACACAACCGGTTTTTCAATGTCTCTAAAGGTACCGAAATATTATCGAACCAAATTTACATTATCTTTTGCATATTTCTTTTCTAAAACCTTTTCATTGTCACCAATGTTGCTATTTTCCTTTTCATCATTCTTCTCAAAATTTTCAGACTCTTTATCATCCTTCTTTTCAACATTGTTAGACTCTTTATCATCCTTCTTTTCAACATTAATTGATTGATCCTTGTTATCTAGAGAAGGAATGTGTTCTATGTTTTTTGCCTCACTATTCTATGGGTTTTATTGTAGAACCTCTGCGCCAATATTATTTTTTGGCTCCAAAGGAGGGTAGTTATGTCTTGTAGGTGTATCCTCCTATGTCTCTTCAACGTTCTCTTCTACAATAGTATTTTATCCTAACCAAGGAGTGTCACCAGTAATATCTTCTTCTATAGTATTCTCTTCCGCATCCAGAAGGGTATCATTATGCTTATTCTCCTCTTCTGCTCCATTCTCATGTTTAGCATCATCATGTTGTACACCTTCTAGTATATTGACTTCTAGAGTAGGCATATCATCATGTGCTTCCTCTTCACTATCCAGACCCATGCCTAATTATTTTCCCAAATCAACAACCTTCTCCATAGTTTATTTTTGGAGTCTCTCAAGATCATTCTGATCTTCACTCATAAGGGAAGTTACCCTTTATTTGGTTTAGAACTCCTTATTGTACAATTGATCCAATATAGCTTTATTTTCATCAAATAATGTGGTACTAACCTTCTCCAAATCAAAAGATCTCAACTTTTCTTCTTCATCGATGGCTTCTTGTCTTTTGGCATATAATACATTCTTTAATTCCTTAGGCAACTGAATTTTTATGTTCTTCATGTTGACCTTAAATGTAACTATATACTTGATAATTGGCTCTTCTATTGTTGCCTTATCAATATCATTCGCAATAATGTACAATGTAGTAGTTTTTTCTAACATTTCATACTCTACAATTCCATAAAATAGAGCATCTAACCTCATTGAACAATGTTTAGTTACTCCACAGTCTTTTTTTTTTCTTTTCTTTTCTTTTGGTGATGACTCTGTTTTCTTTTCTCTCATCTAAATTCTATATCCCCCCTTTTCCTTTTCACTTCTGCTTCGTTGCTCATGTCCACTCTATCGATTTTTGCTTTCTTTCCACTGGACTCTTCTTCAAATGTACCAAATATTTTTTAAATCATGGGTTTTGTTTCTTCTTATTCATCTTCTTCTTCCTCATCAACATTAACACTAACAAACTTGTCTCTCTTAGCTTTTTCTTTTATTCTCCTTATTTGCGAAGGGTTTTGTTGCTTTGCTAGAGCTTCCTTTTCTTTCATTGACACCTTTGTCTACTTTGTCAGAGTACTTTTCTCTTTCACAAGGGCACTTGCAGATTCTTTTCTCTTCTCTCCAATGACAAGTTTTGTCTCAAAGTACTTGGGGGCAACTGGAGGGGTGGTAGTTGTTCTACCAAATCTCCTAACACTAGATGATCCTTTCAAAGCACCAGATAAGCCTTTATCTTTTTCTACTTGTTCCTTCTTAAGGCCTACCATCTCTGCAACTTGTGTAGTCACTTTCTCAACAATCTTCTTTATTTGTTTATGCTTTTGATCCATGTGCACCTACATAGAATTCTCTTCATATGTGTCATATTATTCTTTAGGTGTGTCTTTAGGTTTTCTTAGCATAAGATCAACCAAACCAACAATTACATTCTCTTCAACTTCATATCCCATTTTTGGGATCCATATAGTTCTAGGCTCAACAACCTCCATTATGCATCAATCCCTACTCACCATGAAAATAATGTCATTCTTATATTTTTCCACCACACTTTTTAGTATCCTTTCTTTGTCTTGCATATTCTTCTTAAAGGTTTTAAAAAATCCCCATAATGCTTCTTCATGTGTATCTGTATCACCTAACTTCCTTAGGTGGTCTCTAATATGATGTGCCACCAGCTTGTCCTTTAACCACACTATATTCTTTGTTCTAGGAATCTCCCTTAGGAAGTAAAATAATAAACAGATAATCAAAGTACCAAATTTGAAGGGGTACTTTGAGTCCTTGGTATTTTACAAGTTTTCAATCAATTATCTCCTTAATAACTCACACAAATCATAATCCACATCTTTCACAACCATCTCATATGATGTGTTAATTTTAATTGTTGATACAAAATTCTCTCTATTAGTAAAGTATATCTAGTATCCAATCATCATATCAACATACTTGACTGTCGGATCTCTAATATCTTTGATTGTTAAAGCTCTCTTATCATATTTCTCTCTTGTTAACTCCTTCACAACTTCATTCTTTACTTATTTTAGCATTGAAACGGGTTCGGTTGAACATAAACCTATAACAACCCTAATCGCCTTCTTGGTGATTATGTGAGGCATATGAAACCAAACAAATATATCATGAATTATGCTCAGAGCGTACCTTACCCATACATAATTATGGCAGAAATTAGGGAAATAGTTCCACACATTGAGCTTCTTCTCCATCAAGCTCTAGAATTTTGGTTTTAGCTCAAATTCATCTCTAGTGAGTTCCTTAACCCATATATCACCCATTTTAGAGTGATCATACTCTTTCAATTTCTTATGTATGTAAATTCTCACATCCTCGATCTAGAGCACACCATATGGAATCTTTGAGAACGCACCATATAGGTCGGTCTCCATAGATTTTTCAAGGTGTCACTTGAATTTAGGTCAAAGTCAATTAGTAAAATTAATAACACATGGGGTAGCCATTTTCCAACACTTTAAAATACTTCTAAAAACTTAGGGAAAGATAAAAATTGTAAATACCTTTGATTGTTCTCTGGTTAGGGTTTTGTGTGCAAGTACTTTGGAATGCTTCACGTCACTCTTCACCGCTCTTCTCACTTCTACTCATTTGTAAATGACTTAGTTTGAATGTGAAATCACTTATAAACCTTTCTACATAACCTAACACTAGTAGAAAAACAACAATAAATGACTAAAAAAACTACTAAAAGTTGATAACGTGACCATTAGCTTGGTAACATGACCATTAGCTTGGTCACATGACCATTAGTAGTTTATTGACAGTCATTTATAACTCGACCAAATTTATGACTAAACCAATTTTAGTCATTTATTGGTTGTTTGTATTGATCAATTTGGCAGTATATTTAGTCATCAATTTAGTCATTAATTATTGTTAATTGGTCATTTATTTAGTCATGGTAGTCATTTATTTATTCATGGTAGTCATTTATTTAGTCATGGTAGATATTTTATTTAGTCATGTTTATTCATGGTATTCATTTATTTAGTCATAGTATTCATTTATTTAGTCATGGTAGTCATTTATTTAGTCATTATAGTCATTTATTTAATCATATTAGTCATTTACTTAGTCATTTATGAACTAATAATTTCAGATGTGTATGTAAACTCCTATGTTTGGAGAATGTTGTTACAATAACTAGTCTATGAAATTGCAAACCAAGAGATAATTTTGTTGTGATTGAAAGATAAAAAAATTCAAAGCTCTTATGTTATACTGGAAAATTAAACTGAAACAATCATAAAACTTCAACAAATTTTCTCAAATAATTGAAACAACATTGGAAAATAATTCACTGTATAATCAAACTATTTATAAAATATGTTACAAAGAACTCTATATATAGAGTTTTGAACATAGAATATTTCGCAATATGCAAACTATTGATTTATTATACTTTTGAAATTGAAAAAAAATAAAACTAAAGCTAAAAAGCCATTAGTGTGAATGCGTGTCTTCAGTGATGCCAGTGTTGCACATGGGGTTTGTTGTAAATGCATCGAGTAAGGCACTGGATTTACATTCTCTCCTTGCTCTGTACCTGTCCACAATCCAAAAATAAAAATATTACATCATTTTAGGATGATTGATTGGATGGTTGATTAGATGATTAGATTCATCTTCTAACTTTTCCCATTTTATACTCCAATAATAAAATTGCTCAATGTGAGCAAAATATTGCTATCCTATGATAAGAAAACATGCCAAGAAGAAATTTGAAAAGGAAGTTTCTAACATTGGCAAAGGAAAGCTCAATCCACAAAGCAACACTCCTAAAAAGAAAGAAAGCACTAGCCTTAAATGCCCAATACTATCACCTATAAGAAAATTATTTACCAGAGATTAAAGAATGAGGTTTTGGTGAAGAAAATAAATATAGAGTGAAGATGTTATGGAATATTAATCCATAAAAGGAAACTTCCTAAATCTATGGAAGAATGCAAATCTACTATGAAATAACATAACCAAACATAAACATATTTAGAGAGAGTCGTCGACCAATCTGATCAATTAGCGCAGTTGGAAGAAATGAATAGAGATGCTTGGCACATTAGCCTGGTGATGTTGAGGTTATGAGCTTCTTCATTTTCTTGTTCCTTCACAAAATGTGCATCATGGAACCCATGCTCTTCTCCTTCAAATAACGTTTCACTTCTCTGTTTTGGTGAGTTGCAGCCTGAAAATAAGGTTTCAATGAGAGTTTTAGAGTATGTTTATAAAAATAAAAAAGATTCGATAATGAGCACATTTAGGTTTTTAAAATTACCCATTTTTTGCAACCATTTTTTGTTGCTTTCCCCGTCGCTATTGGTTTTGGCTCCTCAAAACTCTTCATCATTGGTATTCGTCTTTCACTTCTCCATTTTGGTGAGCTACAGCCTGAAAACAAGGTTTCGATGAAGGTTTTAGAGTATTTCTATTAAAATGAAAAAGATCCAATAATGAGCACATTTAGGTTTTTACATTACCCATTTTTTGCAACCATTTTTTGTTGCTTTCCTTGTTGGTATTCACTTTGGTTTCGGCTCCTCCAAACTCTTCCTCATTGGTATTCACTCTTCTGTTTCAGCTCACATGCGGCGCATGATTAGGGTTTATGGCCAAGAATGGGAGATTAGAGTTTATTTTCTCGCTTAACTTTATTTCGAAATGGAATCCAAAATAAATAAATTAGAATACATAATTTCATGCTTATCTTACACAATAAATATAATTAAATATATTATAATATAATATTATATAATAATATTCTATTATATAATAATATAATATTATATAATAATATAATATTATATTATAATTGTGAAGGGTAAAATTGTGCTAATCTAAAATGCAAATGAACAATAATGCAAGAAAAACACAAAGATACCTAACACCTAAAAAAAATGATTAGCCTAAGATAAACACAAAATAAAAATGAAAATCAAGTTAATATACCTTTCTCTATGCTTCCCTTGGTTGGCCCTTTGATGGTTGATAACATGTGTGCTCCTTGATGGAAAAATGATGCAAAGTGCTTAAAGTGCAAAATGAAAATGGCTAAGATGGATATTGCATGAAAATGATGTGATAACAACTTATGTAGACTCAAATGGCTTGAGATCATAAGTTGGCTAAGAATGCATAAGGATCCCTTAATGAAGGAAGAGGGGTATTTATAGGAAAATTTGAATTCTCTAGAGAATTCAACGGTCAAGATTGAGCCACCATGTCCAAGATGGAGGGCTATGGTGAGTTGAGGACTCACAAGCCCTCACATTTGGACATGTGGCGGGTGAGTTGTCCAAAGGACAAGGTGAGATGGAAAGGGTACACATGACATGGAAGAGGCCATGTGGTCCCAAGGTACTTGCAAGTACCTTGGGATGGGAGAGGATTTCTTTAAAAATGTATTCCTTGGCCCCATATGGGGCTGAAAGTGACAAGTGATGACTTTTAGAAAGTCATCCCTTGTCAACATGGGGAATGGGAAAAGTCTTGGAGAAATAAAAATGTATTTTTAATTCACTTTTAGGGAGAGACTAATGGATAAAACAAGATTTCTCTAAAATAGGTCCTTGTCCCTTGGGTATGATGTGACACATGAGATGTCATTGGGAAGACAAATGCATGGGGGGAATAAGTGTGAATTTTTAATTCACATGGGGAAGAGGTCAACCCAAAAAAGGTAAGTACCAAGAAGGTTGACCTAAGGACATGTCAAAAAGGGGAAGTGATTAGGATTATGATTGTGCAAACAGGTGATTAGATTAATTAATGATGGTTAAAAGCAAGTGGCAAGTTATGGAGGACGTAACATTAATCCTAGTTAAGGATATGCACATCTTAATGAAGAATTAATTAAATTAATCCACTTTAGTGAAAGATTATGGAGAATGTGACAAGGAGAGAGAAAGAATGAATTAAAAATGATAAGGATAATTGACCAAATTAAATAAATTGATTGTATTTATTTAATTTGGAGATGAAGTGGGCTCTAGGGTATAAAGTATTTAATTGATTAAATTAAATACCTTAGGAATGTTAGGGAAAATGAACATTAATTAAATACATAATTTAATTAACATTGATGAAGGGTATAAAGGAAAGGTATAAATTTGTCCTTATGTAAAGGGTCAAATTTAGGTGTCTACAATAATATTATAATATAATATTAAATAATATAATATAATATAATATAATATAATAATATAATATAATATAATTATATAATATTATAATATAATATATATTTTATATATAATACTATATAATATATTGTATTATAATATAATATATTATTATTATATTATATTACAATACAACCCACTACCTCAATTCAAAATATATTTTTTTAACTATCCACTTTAATATCATATTGTTTAATTTTTATTTGTGTGACTAATTATTTAGTTGTGTTTTTTACCTGATGATCAAATTAGTCACTTGTGATGATCAAATTAGTCATTTATAGTAGTTGTGTTGCAAAAAATGAGTAGAATTTAGTCATCTTTAGTTGTTGTGACTAAAAGTGTTAGTAATGTAGTAATTTATTTGCCAAATTCTACTAGTGTAAATCGTATTGAATTCTCAATTTGATAAAGTTGCCAAACCCTAACTGTATTGTGCAATCATCTTCAAATGCTTCACAAACTTTCGCAACATGATATTTTCCACTGGTATCTTCTCCAGTAGGTTAAGCATACCAACCTACACCTTATTCCAATGTGCTAAAGCATTAGAACCATTTCTCTAGTAGGGTTAAAAGATCTTTTGTTAATGCTCCTCCTAAGCCAAAGCTCTCAACTTAGTTTTGAGAGGAAACATCTACACTAGATGTTGGTACAGACTCAGCCTTAACCTCTAACTCTTCCTTCTTTTTCCAAATCTTGTTCATCTCTTTCTTCATCTCTACCAAATCAACCTTTTTCATTGGATTATTCTTCTTTAACGGATTATTCTTCCTCACATTCTTGCTTCTGTAAAACTTGGAAATGTGTCATGGTATGTTGTAACTGTGGCATATGAAATTATTTTGAACAAGCTTACTTCCATTCATTTTGGATCTGCATTCAATACTCTTATACCCAAAACCATTGCATGTATAGTAGTAGCCATCGAAATATTGAAACATCATACCATTTTTATAGCCATTCATCATCTAATTTTTTCATTCACTATCCTTACAACTGAGTCTTTTGTATGTAAAAAACTGATAGAGAAAAGATGAAACATTATAATTCATTCAACTTCTACATTCTACATCTCTATGTCCAAATTTATTACAATAATAGTAGAAACCATTAAAATATGGGTACCTTTGTGTTTTGGTTGTCCGATCAGTGGTCTTTTGAAGTTTTTCTTTTGATTCTGAACTTGATTGCCATTGTTCTTCCTGTCTTCAGTCTTCATTTGTTCATTATTCTTCTTTTCAATGTTTGGTGTCTAATTTGCTTTTGAGCTTTCTCCTTTTTCAAACCCTAATCCACCTTTATCCTTAGATCCTTTTTTATTTTGAATAATTTCATCAAAAATTGTAGTACTCTTCTTGAATTTATCTTCTTGACACTTTTCTTTTTCTAGACCTAATCTCAAGGTCACAACTTCTTGTTCAAGCTTTGAACATTCTTTAGAATTGCTTTTCACCTTTGCATTTAGACACTCTTTAGCTCCTTTCCTTCTTCAACTTGCACTTTCAAACTAGTAATTGTTTCATTTGCTTGCTTCAGTTGCTCATTAAATTCCTTACATCTTTACCTAAACTTCTTGATTTGATCTCTTAGCTTTTTGATGCATTCATATACTTCCTTGATATTTTTCTTCAAATATCTATTGTCACTTTCAGTATTTTCCATATCTTCAAGGGCTATTCTGAGTTCTCCATTCATTTCAACCATGTAATCTTCTTCAGTGAATCCAATAGCAATAATTTCTTTTAAAGGAGTATGATATCTTTTAACATCCATGTGTTCAACCTCTAAGATCTTCCTCAAGTGGTTAAACTTCTTCCAAGGAACAAAGGTCTAATACCAATTGTTGAACACCCAAAATATTGAGAGGAGGGGTGAATCAATATTCTTTAAAACCACTTAAGCATCTAAAAATTCATTCCACATAGCATACTCAATTTACAATAAGAAAGTAAAGCATGAAAACAATCATCTATCACATGGACACCATATTTTTAGGTGGAAAACCCAATAGGGAAAAACCACAGTGAGGATCATCTCACAATATATTATAACCAGTTACAACATATTACAAAAATGCTCACTGCAAGTGGAGTTACTCATGTCCTAGTAGACTCATTGCCCATAGAATGAAGAAAATATAGAAGAGAGGGATGAAACACAACCAAGATTTGAACTATTACAATTGCATCTACAATATGCATGAATTATAGTTCCACTGAAGCTCAATATATAGAGTTTACTCACTTCATACCACTTTGGTCTAACACTCTGATATGCTCTGCACTCTCATCACATTCACACAATCTGCATCAACAACACTCACATCATCACACTACAACACTGAAATGTCCTTATACTTATACCCATTACATGCACAAAGACCTACAACATAAATTAGGTTGTCCTAATTAGATGTATCATGAAAAATAATAACTTGTCAACCCAAAACATACCTCACACCACAATTAAAACTTATAACAAGTCCAAATAGGTCAGTATGGACCTATAATATCTCCAACATATTGAATCAATACTCATTTAAACTTCTCACAACACAAACATAATAGGCCAGCATTGTGGGTGACCTAACATCACAATTCACCAATAGATCACCCTCAAACTAACATGAAGACCTCCAAAATTCATGCCATTTGGAACTTAGGTGAACCTAACACTTGTAAACACCTACACAAATATGTAAGACCAAATATTATTTCACGATGAAGTGCATACTGATCAAAACCCATACTCTGCACTGGCAAACACTATCACTAGCAAACTCGATATTTTGTTACTTAACTTCTACACCAGAGGGAAAAAAGACATGAAACTTTGGATTCAAATTAATCTGACATCCAACAAAATTTCCTTAGAACCACAAAGCAAAATTATTCAATGCAGACCAACGTGAACCAAAAAATTGGATGCTTTATACATTTAAAACCATGTTTTGACACTTAGCTAATTCTTCAACTAAACTATCTGCACTAGATCAAAACTTCTTGCATCTATGTATTGGATTATTATTCTAATGCATGATCATGCTTCACTAATCGGTCTACACATCAATATTCATACCAAGCCACAATGTTGACATCAATGAAAACACTATATCTACATATTGTGCATCCCATGCTCATGTTGCCAACAAGTATATCAATGACAAACTCCTAAAACTTTCAATAAAGTCTATTTGAGAGAATGCTTTGTACTCCTCTGCTATTGAAAATATGATCTTACAATTTGGTATTCAATGCTAGTGTTATGTGTATGTTTCACTCCTATATTTTCAAGTCACCTATGTGCTGAGGAGAGTTATGTGAATTACAAAAGGTTGGTTGTGTTGTTGGTTATCTAGACTATTCTAAGAAATGCTTCACATTTCTCCACATTGATGTCTTTACTCCTATGACTTGGTGAATGTGCTCTCAATGTTTGTGCTATATCTCATTCTCAATTTCAATTCTTGAAGTGGTCTGCAATTTTTTCTACTTGTAGTGAGGGAAATTTACACCTTTACATTTTCTCACTATGTTTGCCTCCCATTAATTATCAAACTTAATTAAGCCTCTAATTGACCTAACTATGCATTTAAAAGCCTAATTAATTTTATTTTCCAAAAGGGGAACCTACATTAAACAATTGCAAACATTAATTAAATCACCTTGGAAATTGAGTGTCCTATATTTAGGCCTAGGACCCATCCACCCAAGGGTGAATGAGTCCTCCTTAAGTCTTAGATCCCAACTTAAAATATTTTTTTGGTGATAATTTAATGATCCCAATTTAAATTGCAATTGTTGGCTTTTGATGTATAATTGTCAGGAAATTAGAAAATCACCTATAAATACATAGTTCTTTTTATCAATTCAAAATATCTAGCATTAAGGCAACTTTCACAAGAGAAAATATTATTGGCAAGAGCATTGGGGAGCATAATTATCAGTCATCTACAACAAAAATTAAGATCAAGATCATCATTTCAAAGTTATTTGCATTCATGCATGTTTTTGGAGCTAACATCGTGATGTAGGTTTCAAGTTTCAAGAATCAATTCAAGCATTGAGATCCATTATCAATCAAGCCATTTCATGCAAGATCAAGACCTTAGATAGATGTGTTAGAATTCAATCCTCGAAGGATCTCCATTCAAGGGTTTGGTGATTTATAACATATTATTGTTCATTCATTATTCCTTACATTTTATTATTCTTTCATTTCAAGGTTTAATTACCAAGCTAGAGTTTGACCAAGGCAAACCCTTATCCACCAAAAAAAACATTTTTCTCCTCTCTTTGTGTATGTGCAGGTTCATAGGTGAAGAATTATTGAAATTGAAGATCTCAAAAAGTGAAAAGTTATCAAAGTTGCAAGGTTGTCACAAAAAGTTGTCAACACCATGAAAAATTAGATCCTAAATTCATTTTTTGAAATTTTAGTAGTGAAACCTATGGGAAAAGGTATCTTGGATCTATTTCCAGAGGACCACCAAAATTGAGAAAAAAATATATACAAGGACTCATTCACCATTTTTGGATGCTCAACAACCACTTTTGGTGATGGGTACACAGTGTCTTACCTTTCTCAAATATGATAAAAGTTTTTTGTTTATGTTATAGTTATGTTTTAAATACATGATTTCAACCTTACATTGCATAATTAAGTTCATTTAATGTTTTTAGTTTATCTCCCAAAAGTGTTGTTCAAGCAAATTTTACCTCGTCCTCTATCATAAGGAATTTGTAAGATCTCCAATAGGGTTGACTCACCTAGGGTTGAAATTCAATCCTACCTTTGGGGATCTCATTTCCTAATGAAATTAATAGAAAGATAGGCCCACACACACCATTTCCCATCCATTTTTGTTAAACCCTATTTTCTATGTTTCATTTTGGCGCATACATTCTCCATTTTCTCATTTTGTCATCACCCATTTTTCTATGTTTCACTACTAATACTACATCATCTAGTTATGTATTATGTGTATCCTAAATGAAGTGTTTTGTACCTGTTTGATTTATGATTGTTGTTGATGGCATGATAGTATGAAAGAAGTGTATGGAAGTTTTTTTGAATGTTCAGGGAACATCCCCATGTGATCCAAACGATGCTAATTGGTCACTTTGGTGTACCACATTGTGTCTCAAGTTGGCTTTCTAGGTTATTTATGGATATCTGGCCAACAAGGTTCGCTCCTTTACTTGTGCCATGTGCTTGGGGGTTTGCACCAATAATGGAAGACATGTTATGACAGATTTGGGTTCTAATCTATCCTGTTTGGGACCGCATCAAGTTAATTCAATCAGAAGAGTTTTTTTGGGCCAACTAGTAATGTGCTTCATGTTTCATCCACATGTTTCTTTGGTGTCAACTTAGGTTGATGTGCACTTGCGAATTATTTTGGATGACATTGGAAGAAGTGCTAATATTTGTTTTGGTCCTCTCTATCTTTTGGATAGGACTACATTATTTTTGGATGGTCAACTAGCTAAATTCATTGTTTATCCTCTTCTTGTCCAAAATAATTAAATTATTGAAGTGTTGCAATGGATATAAATGCAAGATCATTTTAGATGAAAGAAGATAGATATGTGTACAAGTGTGAAGAAGTGTGTGTGTGTGAATTGTATTGAATATCCAACAAAGATAGTGCTAGAGTGTGTGAAAGGAAAGATCAATTATGCTTTAATGTCTCAGTCAATAGAGTGAATTATTGAAAAATATTGTAATCTCTTATAAAAAAATTGTATCCTACTTTGATATAGTGAATCTCATCATCTCCTTTGTATCTTTCTCTTGAATTTGTGTTGGCTTTAGTTCTACAAGTCCTTTTGTATCTTTCTCTAAGGTAGTGAGCCTCTATATTGTGATTTAACTCTGATCGTGGTTTTCCCTCATTGGGTATTCCATGTACATCTAGTTTTATCCTTGTGCATGTGTGTGTTATTTGTTTCTTTCTCATTGTTGTTGATCTATTTATAAGTAGAATTTTTATATCTTTCATTGAGTTGTTGAAAATTCAAATGGATATATTTATCATTGTTATGATTAAAGGTCTTGATCAGTTTATGAAGATTGCATTGTGCTGATAGAGTTAAGTTCCATAAGAGATTAAGTTTTTAAGTAAGACTAATTAACCCCCTTCCATTCTCTAAAAGTGTTCAACAATTGGTATTAGAGCCAAGTTCCTCTCAAGAAGCTTAACAAATTGAGGAAAAGATCTAAGATGACACATGATGGTTCATACAAGGGTCTTAGGCTTGATGGGACTAACTCTAATTTATAGAAATTGAGAATGGAAGGACACCTAAACTCTCTTGGGCTTAGTGTTTGTAAATTATCCAAGATTGGTTATATTGCACCTACCACTCCTCTTACAAATCCAATTGAAATTAGTTTATGACTGTAATTCCAAACCTAAGAATTGTAGTTTTTGTGGATTAGCTGATTCAGAACTTTTGAAGTTGATGAATTGCAACTTTTCCAAAGATTCCTAGGAAAAGATTAGTAGCATCTATGAAGGAGATACTAAAGTGAAGCAAGCCAAGATGCAGATCTTTAAGAGTGCATTTGAGACTCTGAGGATGACATAAGATGAATATGTTGCAAGTTATATGCTCCAAGCACAAGAAGTTATCTCTAGCATTTTTGGTCTCGCTGGAGAAGTAAAGGAAAGTAAAATTGTGAAGAAGGTTTTGAGATCTCTCCTAAAATCCAACAATCATAAAGTGTATGCCATTGAAGAATCCAAGGATTTGGATAAATACACTGTAGATGAAATGTTTGGTGCTCTTACTGCCTTTGGGATGAGAGAGTTTGATAAAGATGTTCCAAAAAGAGAAGTTTCTTTCAAAGCTAACAAAATATTGAAGATGAGGCTCTTGATCAAAATGAAGACTATGATGAGGTTGAAGCAAAATTTGTGAGAAGACTGAAGAAAGGAACTAGCAAATACAAAGGTAAGTTACCATTCAAATGTTTCAATTGTGGAAGAATAGGTCATTTTGCATCTAAATGCCCCTATAAAGAATCAATTGATGATAACAAAAGAGAGAAAATAAAAAGAGGCTTCTATTCTAAGGAAAGCACTTGTTCCTTTGAACATGAAGATAATGATTCAAATGATGAAAATCTATTCATGTTTTTGAATGGTAAAATAACATTGGAAGATGTAAAAGGTTTGGTACCTTACATAATTGTAAGGTTAATAAAAGATTAATGGTAGTATGGACTACCTTTCATACAAAATAATAAGCTAATGCTTTAGCTATTAACACTGGATTTTCTCACCACATGAATAGTGACATAATTAAGTTCATCAGTCTCAATAAGGTTAATGGTGGAGCTGTTAAGTTTGGTGATAATAAGTCTACAAAAATATATAGAAAATGTGATATAACAATTGATGGAAAGAGCGAAATTGAAGATATCCTTTATGTCAAAGGTTTGAAACACAATCTCCTAAGTGTCATTCAAATGTGCAAAAAAGGTTACAATCTTACCTTTCATGCTAATGGATGTGAAATAAAAAAGGAATGGTCTGAAAGATTAGTTGTTGAAGGAACAAGGATAAATAGTAATGTCTATCATCTGAAAGAGGATAATGGAATAATATGCTTATTATCTCAGACTAGAGAGAGTTGGTTATGTCACAAAAGAATGAGACATCAATTTTGAAAATTTGGTAAAGATTAGTTCCTCTTGAATGCTATAAGGGATATGCCTAATATCTTAAGCCTACAAACACGTTGTGCAAAGAATGTTAGATGTGAAAGCAAACGAAGACTAGTTTCAAAAGCAAGGAGTGCTCTATGTCAATGCAATTGGATTTGATCCACACTAATCTATGTGGATCTACAAGGATAAAGTTTCAACAAGGAAAAAGCTATTTTATGTTGCTTATAGATGCACTAGAATGACTTGGGTTACATTCTTAAAAGAAAAATCAAAATCTTTTGATAAGTTTAAGATTTATTTTAAAAAAATTTAATAATGAAATGGATGTTAGGATCAAATGCTTAAGGTCAGATAGAGGAGGTGGATTTACTTCATATGAATTTGAAAAAAATTGTGAAGATCATGGCATTAGGAGACATATGTCTACTCCTAGAACCCCTCAACATAATGGGTATTTGAAAGAAAAATATAATAGTGCAAGAAATGGATAGGGTCCAATGATGAAATATGCTGACCTAATAGATATGTATTGGAAGGAAGCAGTTCATACTATTGTCTATTTTCTTAATAGAGTGAAGTTGAGGGTCAACAATAATAAGACCCCTTATGAGATGTGGTATGGAAGACCTCCTACTGTTAGATATTTAGAAATATTTGGGAGCAAATGTTGCATCAAAAGAGATGAAGGTGACCTTAGAAATTTTGATTCTAGATGTGATGAATTGTATTGAATATCCAGTAGAGATAGTGCTAGAGTGTGTGAAAGGAAAGATCAATTGTGCTTTAATGCCTCGGCCAGTAGAGTGAATTGTTAAAAAATATTGGAACCTCTTATAAAAATTGTATGCTGCTATGAGATAGTGAATCTCATTAGATCCTTTGTATCTTGCTCTTGAAGTTGTGTTGGCTTCAATTTTGTAAGTCCTTTTGTATCTTTCTCTAAGGTAGTGAGCTTTCTTGCAAGTATTTTTTGCATTGAGCCTCTATATTGTGAGTTAATTCTCACTATGGTTTTTCCCTCATTGGGTTTTCCACGTAAATTTGGTGTCCTCCTTGTGGATGTGTGTGTTCTCTATTTCTTTCTCATTGTTGATGATCTAGTTAGAAGTATAATTTCTATATCTTTCATTGCTTAAGAAGTGTTGAAGTTGTTGAGGATTCAAACTATCATATTTGTCATTGTTATGATTAAAGGTCTTGATTAGTTTATGAATATTGCATTGTGCTGATACAATTAAGTTTTAGAAGGGATTAAGTTTTTAACTAATACTGATTCACCCCCCTCAGTCTCTAGAAGTGTTCAACATTTAACCTAATTGAATTATATGACCAAATATGATAAATATAATATACTAAAAACACATAAAAAGAAACAATAAATTGCAAGCAAATCTAGGGAATACTAGAGATTGTGCACCTATCATAAAAAGTTTCATATGGCACGCAGAGGAGGACGTAGGCACCTAGGGGCATATGGGTCCTTGATGGGGGGTCCTTAAACTAATTTTGTAATCATCTAATGTTGGATTTGACCTTGTGTTTCCTAGCTGCAAAGTTTTCAAAATATCGTCAAATAATTTTGTAGTTGAGTTTTTGTGACTTGAAATTTTTTAGGGATTTGAATGCAACAATAGACAACTTGCCTTCAATATTTCTTCAATTATCTTCAAACCTGTAACCCACACATTCACAAAGAGAAGAAATGTTGGGCCATTTTAGGGGATATCCTCAGTCAAACCCTATGTAAGTGTTTCCACTTCCACAATAGAAATGCCAATGATAAAAATGATAATTCAAAGGAAGTAATGATGATACCATAAAGTGTTGCAACTCCCCACCCTTCAATGGCTTCCTTTTGGTCTAAATTCATGCACATCACCTCAAGGATTTAGATCTTGCTTGCTTGAATGCTTAAATTCTTTGGATACCCACAAAAGTGTTAGCCTTCACAAAACAATGATAACATGAACAGGCATAAACCTTGACATGATGTTGGATCTTGAATTGCTGCAATAAAGCTCTGAAATGTTGCTCTTGACTTGATCTTAACAATAGTATTTTATCATGAATGCTTGATAGTATGTGTTATATTTTAAATGATAAAATAACTAGGTATTTATATTCAATTGTTCTAATTTCCCAAAAAATAGATTTCAAAAGTTGACACTTGAAATTTGAAATTTGAATGTTAAAATAACACCAACAACATATTAAAAATTGGTCCCTAGAAAGATAGGGGGACTCACACACCCATGGGAATATGGGTCCTAGCCCTATCTATCAAGACTTTGAGTGTCATGATAAAAACATTAATTACCTACATTTGTTCAATGCTTGCATGTTAGGGTTTGGGGAGATTGGAGCAATAAACATTAACAATTATATACAAATTAAATAACCCAGAAATGACAATGAAGAATAACACAAAAGAGATCAACACAAAAATTTAACATGGTTCACCCAATATGGAATACATCCGCAAAAACTCAGCCACCCAATGATTTTATTATCCAACACAAAACATATTACAATCTCGTGAATGCCATGTTGCAATATACATCTCAGTTGATTCTAACAAGCCTTTTGGAAGCTTCTAGAATTAGGGTTTTACAAATTCGGTTTAAAAATTAGCTACTGAACCCTTGATGTGTCAATGGGAAAATCTTGGTGTGTTAGCGAGAAAACCTTGAAGTGTTAACAAAAAAATTCAAGGGTTGCACCCCTGAACCCCTACTCAGGGCCCGATGAGGATACGTTACAAGTGTATAGTATTAAAAATTGGTCCCTAGAAAGATAGGGAGACCCATATGCCCATGGGAATATGGGTGCTAGCCCTATCTATTAGTACTTTGAGTGTCGGGATCAAAACATTAATTGCCTACATTTGTTTAATTCTTGCAACCCTTCAAAAAATGATAAAAATAGGCCTTGGAATGCCTAACTTAGGAGATTAGAAGCTTAATTAGGTCCAATAAATTAAGGGGGGTAAAACATAATGTGAAATTGTTAAGGGTGAATTTTTTTGACACTACATTTAGTCCCCACTTTACTAAGAGTATGAACTTATGCTTAGACTCACACTAAAGTAGAGAAATATATGTCAAGAGGGGTCCAATTATCCAAATTTTGAAGATATAGGATGACACAGGATCAAGGGAGATGGCCAAGCCCCCATGATCCAAGATCCCATGAAAAACCAACATAGGAACAAAGAAACACACATGAAGTGTAGCAAGACAACATGCACAAACATACATGTCAACATGAAATTCAAAAGGAGGATATGGAATAACAATTTTTATTATGCTAGGAGCCACACCAAAGGCATTCATGACTCACGCCATAGAAAGTTCTGATATTTTCTAGGTGAATCATAAACAAGAAGACACATGGGCTAGTGACGATCATTTTTCACTAGGTGATCCCCCAAGACAAGGATGAGAAACACACTAGGTCTACTAGGTGTTCCCATAACAAGTTGGCAAAAAATGAGAAACACAAAAGGTCTAGTGAGGATCACTTTTCACTAGGTGTGTACCCACAACAACCATACCAAGAGTTATAATTGTGATAACTCTGATAAGGTACCACAAAATGATCAATATGCTATTCTAATACTACACTAAGTTCAAATCCCGTGAACAAAGTGAAGCAAATAAAATCTCAATGTCAATGCCAATGTCAACACACCACTAAGTCCAACCCCTACGAACAAAGTGAAGCAAAATAATGCCAATGTATGCCCCCACTTTCAAGAAATTGTAAAACACCATGCTATGAGAAATTGATTTAAAGTATAAAAATGCTAAATTTCATACAACAAAATATCACAAGAGCTTATTTGGAAATCCCTATGCCAATGATATGGTTCCAAATAAAGCTATATGATAAGGGGTTGCCCCCAAATTAAATGCAACCAAAATAGAATGGGACACTGAGGGATCCAAAGATTTGGGGTCAATATATGTCTTTATTATAGTAATATAATAGAGCTTGGAACTGACATCATTCCCCAAATACTCATGGAACAACAAACACAATGGAGGAATGACACATAGAGAGAGAATACAAAGAAGATTTTGAGTCAACATGGAAAAGACATAAATGTCTCAATGCCTTGCATCATCCCCAAAAGGAAAACATAATACAAAATAAAATATAAATATTATTACATATTGAAGAATGAAGATACAAATAGAAGAATGGCAGGTTTGTTTCATTTGTATCCTTACACCTATTGAAAAATAGGATAAATCTTTACAGTGAAAATATGTAGATAATTTTATGCATCCAAATTAATAGATAGTAATAAATTAGAGTTGGAAATAGATTACAATAAAGATGAAAACCATAACTCAAGAACTAAGTGGAGAAAACCTTATGGTAAAAAACTCCACACCCAAAGAGATCCAAGATTTGTATTAATCCTTGAAATGAGTTACATTAATACAACTTATTTCTCCGAATCACTGCAACACTTCATAGCTTCAACAACCTACAACTTAACTTATTTTCCTTTCAACTCAAGCACTAAATATATAGGCATAAGAGAAAACACAAATCAAGAATGGTTTCCAAAACCATTTAGTCATAAATCGCAAAGAAAAGAAACTTCCTCTTCCAACTTGTGATTTTATCCATTTTTTAGTGATGTGCACATACAACTAAAAATTTGTTTTATCTTTTTCCAAGCTCACATTTAACTTACCCTTTTTTCATGCTCTTTCTAATTTGACAATTAAAAATAGTTTGCAAGTTGTCATAGTTGCATTTAGAAACTTTCATGACAACTAAAAGATAATTAAAATTTTCTAGTTAATAATTTAAGAAAACAAAGCAAGGTTGAGACATTTTCTCAACATTATCCCACTTGTCGAACACCTTGCATAAAGCATAAAGGGAAACTAAATAAATTAAGCTCTCTAGGAATCATGATCACCATATTCCAACTAAAGATTCTTCATGACCCCAACAAAAACAAAGAACTCAACACCATGAGCTCACAAAGGGTAAGATACAACCACAATCTCCAAACCAAGAAGATACAAATGTCACACATCTTTTATCAATATAACTAAAGATGTCATAACCCTCACTGAAATTTGAAGCTAGAATCCAAGATCTCCTTATGAAACACAACAACAACAAAGCAGCAAGGGTCATCCAAAGAAAAATCATAAACACAAAGACACGTCAAGAAACATAACACAAGAGATCACATCACATGCAAGAGAAAATAAAGAACACATGAAACAAACATAAAGGAGTACCACACATGCGAGCCAACCTAAGCAGGTCGTTTGCATCTCAATATTTCTCATCATAAATGGAAGGCAAACAAATAGCTAAAGGAACTACAACAAGTATCATACTAGGAGCATATCCAAATGCAACACGTGGTGGTTCACTCTCATCAAGATGATTATCATGGTTTCCCCCATCTAAATTCATTTTCATTGAAAATAAAATATTAGGCTCTTTATGCACCAATGGTTGGTAAACCACTGTCTCATGAGGTCTATACACTTGTTTCATCTTAAGAGGCACAAAAGGAATCATTTTATTGTCTCTTGGTCTTTTTTATGATATGGTTGTAGAAGTTGCAACATATTTTCCTTGGTTACTTGGAAGGGTCTTTGGTTCAAGCATAGGTTCATCCATGATGGGCTAGGGATAAGGAACAACCATGGACCTATCATTTTTAGCCATATCAGTAATAAATAACTCTGCTATGTGCTTTGCCTTGAAATTTTGATATGAATTGAAAAATAAATATTCACA
Organism: Sequoiadendron giganteum; assembly: GCA_007115665.2. Taxonomy (NCBI): domain Eukaryota; kingdom Viridiplantae; phylum Streptophyta; class Pinopsida; order Cupressales; family Cupressaceae; genus Sequoiadendron; species Sequoiadendron giganteum. The sequence continues at coordinate 612,352,288 of CM021103.1, read as the reverse complement.
AGGCTTTATAGGTTTCATAGGTTGATGCCAAAAGAAACACAGTGAAATTTTCCTATGAGAAGACAAAAGATTAAACCCACAATAATGCATTATAAATATCTCATTTCCAAAGGGAAACTTTATGCACTTGTGAATGACCTACGAGATGTCATTCATGGATTATAGTAATGGGTAGCCTAACTTCACACAAAATTTATCCATTAGGATGATGGAGAATGAGATGTCTAATTATTTAGTTCAGACTTTAAGAGGAAGCGTAATGAAACCTATTGTAGGGTGAACAAAACCATCATGATTTTTAATCCATGCTTTTGATTGTTCATAAGAATCTTGATAAAGCTCATTCACAAACAAGAAATCATCAATGAGTATTCCTTGTGTAGTTTTGTCATTGATACGGCTAGAAATGTAGAGAGGACAATTGAGTGCATGTCTACATACATTATTATTAGTGAAAGCAATGTCAGATAATACAGTGGTTTGGCCTTATGAGGTTGCACATCTACAAATATAACCATTATTTGTAGACCACCCTCATTATTATTATAATCATTATTCTTGTTGTTATTTGTATCAATATCCATCTCATCATTATTAACATCATGAGCTTTCATAAAGTTGGTTGAATGATTAGGAATTCGATTGGTAAAGATTTGTAAATTTTGGTTAGGTGGGGTGACAGACTTATTTCGTTTATCATTAACACAACCCAATTGAATGTGATTAGAATCAATGAGGTCTTGAGCTTGATGTTTAAGATGCATGTATCATTTTGTACCATGTCCATTTGTGTGGTGATACTGACAAAATGAATTTGGATTGAAACTTGGAGGTACAGGAATGGTTGTATCCATAGGTCTAACTAAGGGTAGGAAAATTAGGTTCTTACTCAAAAGTTGCAACATGATTGAATGAAGGGAATCATGTAGTGAGGTAAATTGTCTATATTTTACTCTAAATTGGTATGGGGTTGAACTTATGGTAGAAAATTGAGGTTCAATATGATTGATTATTTGAGAAGGATTTATCTTTATAAATTTCTTGTCTTTCTTCTTGAATGGTTGATAGTTGTTGTGGGGTATGGATTCACATTTTTAGTATGAGCCAATGAAGATGCTTCTTCATATCGATTAATCAAATGTTGATAGTCACAAAGAGTTGTACACAAATATATGAAGGATGGAAATTTCATTAATAAGATTTTACCCCTTATGTCAGATTGCAAGTTGTCAATAAATACTCTTTGGATATTTGCATCAGGAAGAGTAAAATTGATCTATGATAAAGGCAACTGATAGCGGATTATGAACTCTGTAACCTTTTCACCTTGCCTTTATTTGCATTAGGACCAATGTTGACTTGGAAATGGTTGAGGAAAGCATAAAAATCTCATTAAATGAGTGGATTGAGTTACACAAAAATGAACAAAACCATTCCAATGCCATGTATTTCAATGACCTAGGGAATAGTTTGGCCAGGAGCTTATCCTAAAAAATGGAGTCATTACACATGGTGGTATATATCGATATTTGATTGCTAGTGTCCCCTTTACCATTATACATGTCAAATCGGGGTATCTCTATATTTTGTGGAATTTATGCTTTAAATATTTCAAGTGGAAATGGGATCCTTTCAATATATTGTGATGGTTTCCCATTTGGTTTTGGTTCAAAGATGAGATTTTTTTTTAAGCGATGTCATGTTTTGCAAAAGTTGGTTTATGGCATAATCATTACTTGACATGTTTTAGGAATGAGGTGAATATAGTGGAAGTGTGTATATGTTAGGTGGGCTACTATGTTGCAAATTTATGAGTGGGGATGAAACTTGAGGTGTGACATGTGAAGATCCAAAACCATAAGGATTTCCAATGGACATACCTATTGTTGGATTTATATCAATGCTTTTTTGTGTTGTTGAAGCAATAGTTGGATTTGTGTATGTAGGAATAGAGGCTATATTTATAGGGAGGGAGACTTGACTTCCTCCTTGACTTTGAGTGTATCCCAAAGCTTAAGTCCAACTAGCCATGGTAGGTACATTATTATCAACTAGATAGTCTAGGCTACACAAAACCTCTAATCCATGAGCATCACTAATAAATTTCCTCATGCTATCTATCATAGGGATGACCAAACTAGACAAAGATTCAGTGCTCACATAGTCTTGAAGTCCCTCTAAGTCTTTGTCCATTTTTTCCATTTATCTTTGGGAATATGGGAAACCATAGTCTCAATATATATAAAGGTGGGTGTTTGTAAGGTTGTCATTGGCATGGTAACATCACAAATAGATTCCAAAATGGGTTGAGTATTGACAAAACTTGTCATGAAAGAGTTAGAAGACTCATGATCCAGAATGGATGTAAATCCATCATGGGATACCATAAGTCTAGAATTATGTATCTCCAAATTATTAGCAATAGGACACTAGGTCGTGAAACTCATGCAAGTTTCAAAACTAAGTGTACCCAAGATGAACACCAAATTGTTAATCAAACACTCGGAAACAAGGATCAAACAATAGAAGTAAACAGGAAACACAACAACGAAGATCTTGGAAAAAAAAAATCTAGAAAATATTAGCAGGTCAAGGGCATTCGAGTCCTGGTTTTGAGGGTTCTAGAAATTCAAAACTAACTGTGTATTACACTGTTTAAATATTTTGATTCTACTTGCAAAAAATTGTAACAGTGACTAATTTCCCATAATTTGCTTAATTTATGCCAATTTGATACAAAATGCAAGTATCAATAATGTTGAAGATGTTTGAAAAAATTATGAATGCAAATTTTAGATCTGAAATGCAATAATTTACTAATTCTAAGATTATTTTGATGCAATTTTGAAAATAAACAATGCACTTTCTTTCACCTTTATGAACTAGATGTCAAATGCCTAAGAACGTGAAATTAATAATTCCAAGATAGAGATATGCAAGTACCTATACACTACTATATTTGACTACAAATTCTAATGAATGTTTGGTGATATATCAACAAAATATTGTCGACTTATCAACGCAACACTAATTTAAATTTCATTGCTTTAACAACCAATTTTTATACGTCAAAACCATGACCCAACATCGTCGATCAGTGCCACAGAAAATTTTGGTGGTGTCGGTCGCGAAATCAACGTAACTTCTTCCATCTATCGACACAAAAAATAATAAAACATTGCAAAACGCCCATTTGAAATCGTCGAAAAAATGCCAAACATTCATCCATTTTCCAACGAGGTGGAGCAAACTATTGTTGCCATTACAACGAAAAATATGATGCGTGTATGGAAACCTTGTCGCAAATTTTTGTGGTTCGTTGGGCTATGTTCGTCGAAATTGTGATGAAACCCTACAGCTTTTAAAAAATAATTATTCGTTCAAACATCTTCCCTCCCTAACATCGTTATATGTATGGGTTTTTTTCTTTGCATGAATAATTTGGCTGATGTATCTTTCGGTATAAGTCACTCCGAAAATTATTTGTCTTTCCTTGCATCCTTTTATCGGTGTAGCTTATCTGATGTAATCCTATCACGGAGACTTCATTCTATCAGACCCAAAGTTATTCATTACTTATGATGGTGATACTCCCACCGATGAATTCCATCGGCACAACTTTCACCAATGGTGCCTTATTTTATCCACTATGTCGACATAACTTGAGATATGTTCTCCCAACTAAATGTTATCGGTGTAAGATGTGTCATCAAGCGGTCCATTTTCTGTTGTTTCAATATCAATGTGTTCCTCCGATGAAATATATCATTGTACCTCATGCCGAAATCCCAAGTGAGTCTATCTTTTACTTTCTTGAATAACCATTGGTAGAACAAAAAGAATGTGTCCCCGATACAAGCCTTTTATCTTCATTAGAGTAGTATATGAGATCGGAATTGTCACTTGTTAGGCTTCCGATGGTCGATGAGTATTTTTTCAGGGAAACTTTCATGAGTTATACCGATATGCATTTCTTGTGGTGCTACATTCTCTATTTGTTCCTTTTTAATCAAAATATACAGCCCAATTTCTTTTGTCGATCGGTATGAATGCAATGTGCCTATGTCGATATTTTACAATGTTCTTCCTCGTTCACGTAGGCCATTCTTGCAATGCTTTTATCGATGAAGCTTGCTAGTTGTTGTGCCGATATATTGTATCATGCCAATATAAACATAAAACATGATCAAGGTGACATAGATACTACTTGGCTGATATGTTATATCTCTTCAATTTGAAATGTGTGAACAATGGGTCTTGGATACATATAGTGAGTAAATAGCTTATAAGAACAATGGTAGAAGACCCAATAATGAAGACTTGGGAAAAAATGCCATGGAAATTCTTGGATACATCTCACATGACCTGCAATAATGCAAGTCCCAAAGCATATGGCCATAGTGTTGAAAACCCACACATGGAAACTAGGGACCCAAATTTGTGTCTTAAGGTTGTGGAATCCCTACAAAATCCCTCATTAACCAATCAAAAAGTAAAAAATTGTCTACTAATTTGAAAGGATTAATCATAAAAGTAGTTTTAATAGTTGAGACAGGTGTGAATAAAAAAATGGAAGACTTTTGGTAAAATTTCAAATATTTGAAGATCTCCTTGGGAAAAAATCTAATAGTCACCTTCTTCTCTCATAGTGGAATAAAGTAAAATATGTTCTTAACATTTTACAGGAGAAATTTAGTGTAAAGACAACATACAAGTATGTTGATTCCATCATTGAATTGCACACAAAGCTCACGAATCAAAACAAGTATTGTTCCCGCAACGTATGAAGCCCACTTGAGTACGATTGAGTTCAAATAGAAATTAAATCCACAACTAATGATTTCCAAAAAATACATTCTATTTTTCGTCAATTGTGTGTGTGAGAGAGCGATAAAGTGAGTGAGTGTGTGTGTGTGTGAGAGAGAGAGAGAGAGGTCACTTTTGTGATGGATCTCTAGAAAAATATGTGTGTGCTTTCTCATATGATACCTAGGTGAATAAAATAATAGTTAAACCCAAACCAAAAACCAAACCAACAACATTTAATACATAACTGTATTAATTCTATCCAATGAAATTATTTTATCATCAGTGCATGAAGCACATGAAAAGCGATTACTAGGAGCAATCCATCCACTCACTTATTCCATTGGTCACTAAATAAGAGAATCATCTATAAGATTGCTACCCAGATTGAAAGGTGCCCCTCATATGGATCAAATGGCATGTAAGCAACTAGAGATGATTATTGGGAGCAACTGCGGAATCAATAACCTACCAAACAATGGCATGACACCATCACTAACTACTCATCACATAGTGAATTGTGGATGATTTTAGCATTAACCACATAATTACAATATTTGTATGTTTAATGATTTAATACCAGCTGTGTTACAGGGCTCTCTCCTGTACCCCTCATACCCAGACCTAGTTCGAACCACGTACCAGTCTCAAGCCAATTCTTGTGCTAAAATGGTTGGGCTCTTCTCTTTTGTTTTTGCGCTACATGAGTACATCCCAAGTTTTTCTAATCCAAACTCATATATCCCCAAATGTGGGATCCATCTGTGGATAGCTTCCCCTGCAAAAGCTGTCATCCAGAGTAACATATGAGATGTGTTAAAAAGTAAAATAAGTACAAAGGGTAACATATTGAAGCAAAGAGAACTAATGAAAATCACATAAGCTTAAAAGTGCAGCATAATGAAATATTGAAAAGTGCATTACCTTATTGAGCTTCTCTTTGTTTTGAGAATAGTTTAATATTCTCTACTTAACAAGGCCAACCACGTGATGGTGGAAGCTCATTTGGCCCCTCCCCCCCTCACATCACTCTCAATTCCCCATACCTGATCATATAACATTAATCATTCATTCATCCATTAATAACATATAAAATTTATTCATTAACATATAAAATTCATTCATTAACATATTCACATTCATTATTTCAATTTTTATATATCATCAAAAATATGGCTGTCAAAAATATCAATTTTTAAAATTCATTAACATATTATCAAAAATATGGTTGTCAAAAATATCAGTTTTTAACATTCATTAACATATTATCAAAAATATGGTTGTCATAATATGATTACAATCACTTTTTTTTTGTTTCTTTTTTGCAGCTAAAAAAAGAAGTGGAGTATCGTTTTCTAAATCATTTGTCCCCCCTTCATTTGTTTTGCCCTCTACTCATGATCTTAATATATGCCTAGTCATGTACTCACGACGTGGAGGCCACTACAAGGGGGGTCTACTACAATAACAAAGAAATATTAAATTGATATGTTTTATTATTATTGTTACAAGTATTTCATTAATTAAAAGAACATTAGAGTGGAACTCTTTACCTGATGGGGCCACATCATGTTCTTGATCTTGTCTTATAGCCTCATGCTCAACATGCTGAACATCCTCTAAATCCTCTAGAGTTGAAGCATGAAAGGTTACATTAATTAATACACAAATTGCAATTAAATATGTTTAAAAGAACATTAGAGTGGTCCTCTTTACCTGATGGGGCCATATCATGTTCCTGATCTTGTCTTATAGCCTCATGCTCAACATGTTGAACACCCTCTAAATCCTCTGGAGTTGAAATATGAAAGGTTACATTAATTAATACACCAATTGTAATTAAATATGTTTAAAAGAACATTAGAGTGGTCCTATTTACCTGATGGGGCCAGATTATGTTCCTGATCTTGTCTAGCCTGATCATGCTCAACATGTTGATCACGCTCTACATGCTCTAAATTTGAAACACGAAAGGTTACATTAATTAATACACCAATTGCAATTAAAGATGTTTAATTGTATTAATCCATACTAAATTTTTGTATAGCACATGAATACATCTAGTACCGGGATGCACACCATGACCTTCATCTGCAGGTTGTGCTCCACCCTCACCAGGCTGCATTCCAATGTCATGTGCAGTATTATCATTGCTTGCCTATTTAAAAAAAATAGGCACATAATTACTTTATGGTGGAAATTAATATTGAATAGATTGCACAAGTATTCAATTTTAAATAAACTTCATTGAGTTTATTTACCTATGTGTCAGATGCAGTGGAAGCTTGTGTTTGCCCAGTCAAGAGTCTTAGGCGTTCATCCACGACTCCATAGCCTTGTTGGAAGGCAATCTTCAGGTTCTCTTTTGTGGGCACTCTGTTGAATTCAGAGCCCTGCATTTTTGCATAAGATCGTGAATTTTGCTTCTATGGTGTGATAAAACCAAAATTGTTTGCAATTTATTATTTGGATGCAATATTTCATTTATTAATACTTACAATTCATGTGGCTAATTTCATATAACCACTAGAGCCAAGTTTGTGTTGCCCATTTTTTCTAGTCTTCCCTTTGTTGCCTTCGATGTGTCGAGAAGCCTATGAAAAGTTTAAAATACGTTAGATTATGTAAAAATAAAGAGTAATCAATATATAATTACATTGTTGATAGTATCACATACCTTCCTTGGCTTGATGGTGTCTTTCCTTTTTTCTTCTCAGCCTTCTCTTTTCCATCCGACACTAGGTCCTTCCACTCCCTCTCTGGAATTATGGGGGGACACTCGTACTTTTTGTTCTTCTCTAAATGTGACCTATATTGGTCTCTCACATACTTTAGTTGAATGTGTTATTACCGAACATCACAACTAAACGATTAATGAGCTCATCTTTTAAATCTTGATTTTGGGCATTCCACTATGTACATATGGTGGGCCCGAAGATCTCCAATGTAATACATTTAGATGTTTATAAAAAACATAATTTATTGCAAAATGATCATGGGATCATTAGTCTAAAAAGAGTGATCAATAAGTAAATTTAAATTGGATTATATATAATAATAATTAAAACATTTTAAAGTACCTAGGACCTTCTCTATCATTATGGGAATGAAATCCTCAGTCACCACAAATGTGATTGAAATTGTTCCCGTACTAGTTATACGGGAAGATCCAGGAAATGATACTATAACATCACCAGCACTAATGGCCTCTACATCCTCAGGTGCATGTCCTGATGCATGTTATGGCATGTGTTCATTTCTAGAGGGTGCACTACCTGATGCATGCATGCTATGTGTTGTCGAGATTTCAATCGACAATATAGGCATGGATGATGGGGTCGGATGATGTGATGTATGCGTAGGAAGATCAGGATTGGCACTTGTACCAACCCCTACTCCTCAAGTAGCACCTATAGTACCCTGATCATGGCCAGCAACATCATGAGGACGCAAAAAATCTTGTAAAAACAACACATATTTTAGTTCATGACATAAAAGAGTACAAAATATAAAACCATGAATGAACTTATGTTATAATTAAAGATCTCATGAAAACTTACTTACAAGTTCCATGCTCTCTCAATCAATATTTTAACCCTTTCTCTTATCTCATTTGTTTGAGGCACTATGAATAAAAACTGAAGGATTTCTTCATTGCATTTTTTTTGGGTCTTCCTTATCATATCCAGAGGGTATGCGGAATATTTGATGTAGTCATCACATAATAGTGATTGCACCTCCCTATGGATGCTCTCTTCTATTGTTTGTGTCTTTTCTCGATCATCCGACTACGACAAGAATATTAAAAACATTATAAAAATTAACCCAATAAACTTATGAAAAAAACATAATAATAAAACATTTTGATCGTATCTAATTTGTACAATTACAATGAGGTAAACCTGTCGAGTAGAAGCACCTGAAGATGCATTGTGATCTATGCTCTGGGCCGGAGCCTTCCCCTATGATCAATGTCCCACTATGACAAAAATTAAATATAAAAAATCATTACCGAAATGAAACCAATAGACTTACGAAAATAATAATAATAATAATAAAATGGTATATAGTACATACCACCCCCATAGTAACTGTGTTTATATCTATGCGATTCAAATTGTAATTGATTAGCAACTCTTCCCCTGCAGTTATTAATTTTATCGCACATACGAATACACGGTTTCCCTCATGCGCCTCGAATATGCAATTGGGTTGCTTATTTGTTGACCCAGGTTGTGTATTGTTTATAAACCTCACAATATTCCCTGATGCTTTTGGTCTTCCATAAATATAAATAGCCACTCCTTTATTTTGATCCTTATCTTTTAGATGTATATAATTTCCTGACAGTGCATACCTACGCATACTTCGTGTATATTGAACCAGTTGCATCCATTCTTGGTAACTGTAATAGGGTTCGACATACTCCATCAATTCAATAACTTTGTTGTAACATACCTTTATTTTGTCTATGCAAAATAGGCCCAAACCATGTAATGACGATGGTGCTATGCGATATATCCTCTCGTTGACACAAAAATCAGTGTTTATTGGAGGAAGTTCCTTGGGTACCCATTGTTTCCATAGTTTTTTGTACCTCAAGGGCACCTCGATGTCGCCTATGCTCTCATCATCATAAGAACATGACCCCCCTTCAACAAGAAAAAATTCCATGTGTTTATGGAATTTTCTTCTAATCTTTTGACCTCTAGTTGATCTCCCTCTTTTAGACCTACATGTCTCGCATTCCTCTTCTCTTCCTGAATTTCCCTCGCTCGAGGAAGACAGATCTAAAAAATACATATGTGGTGGTACCTGCACCCATAAGGATGTTGGATGAATTTCTTTCATGGTGATGTGATCCCAAGGTATGGGGATGGAGGATTAAAAACCAAGGTTGTCACTACTAGTCAAATGCATGTGGAGGTAACAATAGTTGTGTATGTATCAATAAACCTTGTAAGGGTCTGATGATCAGAGATCACTTGGTAAGCATGGGAATGGTTTGTAGGGTCACCAACCTTTTTTTTTAAAGCCTTAAGTTTTGGGAACATCTAGAGGAGTCATTGTCTTGTTTCTTGGAGGTTGATTGGGTTAGTTGGTGGAAGGTTGCTATTACTTTTTGTATCTGTCTATGAAATTTTTTGGACCAACTTCCTAGAAGACAATAGTCCCTTTGAGGTAGTACCGGTGTCTGGTTAGTTAGTCTATGAAATTTTTTGGACCACCTTTGATGTGAAATAGCCCCTCGTGCAACCATCCTTTCAATATGTTTCTAAATGGACAGACCCCTTTCCTTTAATGATTAAGCTCCATAGGTTTCTACCCCTATGGTTTTTTGGGTCCCCCAAATAAAATAATAAAATATGGGCCCTACTCAGAAGAACCCCAAAATGTATCAGAGTTTCTTTCTTTCTTAAGAATCTAGTTAAAGAGGCTAATTAGGTCCCTCCCTATCCAGCATTCCTTCACCATTTTCTAGACACCCACAACATCTTCGAACCATTTATAATCTTCTGGAACTTGAAAAAAAAAGGTCCACTTTCATTAGTGTTCTCTTTCGGGATTTCCCTAGTGCTAGCATCTGTACTGTTCTTTTAGAGGTTTGGTTGAGTCAGTGAAATATTCAGAAGTTTTTAATGGCTCCTTGTCTTTTTTTCATCTCATATACTAGTGCAAGAGCACCTTGGCATAATTAGGCCACTATGAAGCAAAGTTTTGAAATTTAATTCAATTTTATTGTTCCTAATTTGTAAATCATGTTTTTAGACTCATGTTTCATATATTTGAGGTCATGTTGAGGTCATTTGGTGTTTATTAAGTCCAAAAGTGCAAAAATGAAAATAATGTAAAAAGTTGTCGACTTAATCAAAAAGGCAATATTAAGAGATGAAGAGTCATTAGGGTCAGTTAGAGGTAGTTAGAAGGCTAAAAGTTAGATATTTTTCCTTTAAAAAGGCCCTTGTATCTTCTAGAACTTTGAGGGTGGTTGAATAAAGAATAAGTTCAAGGAAAATCTTTGATTTTTAATCATTTTTCTTCAGAAATCTTGCATTTCCAAGAATTGTACGCAATTGTACGACATTTAAGGCATGGTAGAATGGTTGGATATGGTAATAATCTCAATCACATTCTTGTTACATCAAATTTCATGCATTTTAGTTAAGATTTGTATGAGTTATTGTGGATTTACTTCAGACTGCTAAAACCCTCAGTTAGGGTAAGCAAAGACAAATAATTATGTTTCTCCTTTATTAATTGGTGGAATCTTATGGTTTCTTGTGAGATTATCCTACTATGAATTTTCTTTCATGTTTCAATGGATTTAGGGAAAAATCATAAAGATAAGGTGTGAGGTAATGAAGTTTCTTGACTGAAAAATTGTGTGTATAGTCTGTGAACAGAGTAATTATGAAGGTTAAGCCCTTAGGGTTTTGTGAAAATTCTTTGTAAATGAACTTTTATGATTTGAAGAGAATATACCATTCAAACTAAACATGTCTCAAGTACTGGAAAAGTGTACTTTGGTCAGGAGTTAGTAAAGCAACAAACCCTTATGCAAATCAGACCTAATTAGGCCTAAATCTATCTGAGACAACAATATTTGAAGCTTGTGTTGTAAAAGTTTTGATACCCTTTTTGAATATGTTTTAGATCTGCAAGGAGGGAATTGAAAAGTGTGGATAGACTTGTGTAATATTTCTTAGATTGTGAATGAAGCCCTGACAAATAGGTTGGCAGACCTACAAGTGTTGCAAACATGGTATGAAGGAACCAATGACAGTAAGAACTTTAAGGAATTTTGATGATTAAGTGTGAGTTCTTGGTTGTTTTGGTTAAGAGATTACCAAGGTATAATTTGATCTCATTTTATATAAGGTTTGGTGTAAGCATGAAGTTAAAAATTCCGTTGCTTTGACTGATCTGTTTAATAATAGCCCTGTTTTGGAGACTAAAATGAAAGTACAGTATATAATTTTGTTAAATTGTCAAAAATAAAGGATGGGAGATGGTTTACATTTGTTTAAAGTGAAATGGAATGGAAATTGTGTGGTCTATATTAGCCTAAATACTATTTTGGGTCAGATTACTTTATGTCGAGTTGAAATTGTGAAGTTTAGGACAGTCATAAAGAGAGTTAATGGTAAAATAAAAGGGAAGACTTGGTAATTGTTTTTTTTTATCAAGATGAAGTTGACTAAGGTGTTTGAAGGTCTGGTAATGGTTTGGAACTCTAAAGCAAAATTTGAGTGTTTGTGTTGAGTTTTGTGAAGGGAAATATAGTTGAATAAGTGTGTCAAAAGAAGGAAAGTTCAAGATTGTTTGTGACTTATCAAATGAGATTGTGTGAGTTTGTTTCCTTCCTCTGACTCTAAATCATGTACTTCTATACATTCTCTTATGGACAGGTACTAGGCATTTTTCATTGCACTCACAGACCATGTATTGTTTTCAGTCCCTTTGATAATTTGTGGACCTCAATATGTAAATTTATTTCATCGAAGTTTAGAAATTTGAACCCTAGTGAACTTCATGTGTTCTTATGTGATGGGAATTCCTTTCAATCTTATAGTAGAAAAAATATGCTAAGACAGATACAAAAACTGCAGTTCACAGGCCAAAAATGGCCACCCAACTGATTGAACATCTCAAAGCTTGGTTGTTCAAACTAACCAGACACCAGTACTAGGTAGTACTTGGGTTTGTCAATGGGACATTGGCTCGAATTGACCAAAATATAGCATGCAACACCTCGATGGGAACAAACATAGTCTAAATCATTGTACTTGCAACAAGATTTCTAAATGTGGGGGAAAAATCACTTGCAGTCATTGTCCCTTGGTCGATTTTCCCTTTCTGAGTACCCTCACCTCTCGCTCTGGCTTTCCTCCTGCCAAATGGTTCCTAGTCTGCCTCCTCAACTCAATGGCCTTGGAACACTCATCTAGTGAAGTCTCACAACTCTCCACTCAAGGGTTGGATACAATGGTTCTCAGTGCAACTCTCTAGTTAGGGTCTCGATGTAGTATGCTATGTCGTGCTCTTGCGCGCGCAGGGAAAAAATTCAAAATATATAGTTTATATATATTCTATGTCAACATATAATTTATATACAAAATATATATGCTATGTCAAAATATATTTTATTTTATTTTCTACAAAATATAATTTTTGTATGGTGTCTTGTTGAGCTTATATAGTTGGTTTTCTCTTTCTTTATAATTTTTGATGATTTATTTCCTATGACATGATTGAATATTATCTACAGTCCTAGTGATTGTTAAAAATGCTTATTATATGTGATGTTTAATCATGATGGATGTCTAAGAATCAGTGATTGAAATACTACATGACTAAATATTGAGCTATTTGATATTTTGTCATTTGAACATCATTGAAGAAATGCTTGCAATCAATGTCTTATTAATGTAGCCTACAAGGTTTCTTTTCCTAGTTTTTTTTTGTCCTATTCTTGTTATGACTTATTTTTTTACATTGGTCTATTACAGTAATGGGGAGCATATCTAGTGAATTGATTCTTTTAGTCTCTTTTATTCTAATCCTTGTGCATAACTAGTTTTCTTCTATCCTATGATTCATTGATTGTTGGTTTAAAACACTCATTACAACTAACATGGATATGAATTATGATGTGGGTGTGATAAGGGATTGTTGAATATGAAGGAATGGCTTAGGAAAGTACTCCTTAATCCAAATGAGTCATTTTCTTGTCATGGAATGTGTTAAGAGACTTTAAAGTTAATATATTCAATCTAGTTAATATTGACGCATCTAAAGCATGCCAAAGGCACTTCGGAGATATGCTATGACATAAAGAAGATTGTTAAGGTGATGTCAAGTCTTGATCCATTAGGGTAGGAAAACATAGATGCATTGGTACAAAAGGTTTCATTCAACTTGGAGGAAATAGATAATTACCTAAGGGAGTAATGTGAGATTGGACCAAGTTTATATTATGATACAAATAGCTTGGGAAAAGGGATGATGAAATGGTTAAGTATGGGAAATTTTAGAGATAAATATAACACCAAGGGAAGAACACTGGAACTAATTTTAGCACTATGGATTAATCCAATACTCAAAATTCCACTAAGAGGCATCCCTTACCTCTTAAATTAATTCCATAGGTGGGTTTATCCTCCAATATAGTGTCATTGGTTAGCTTATCATGTGAACTTCCGCTAAAAGTAGGATTACCATACACTTTCATAACATGCATGTGTGGTTTCAAAAGGTTTATACATTCTTGTTAATTTGAAAGAAAGGCATGTTTTGAATTTTCCAATAGGTGTTAGGGGTTAATTTGACTTGGTTTTAGCAGTAGAGTGACAAACCTTGTGGTTTAGGTTCCATAAACAAAATATACTCATTTTTTTAGCTTCCTATTATCATATTTATATTCAATGAACTTTTTAAAGATCATCTAAATATTTATTGCTAATGAAAATGCACAAACTAATGTGTAATATATCCAAGGTGAGGCTCAGAGAGCCTCGTCTTTTGAAACCATTAACCAAAGAAATGCTAAGAACAATATATGAAAGAGATGAAGAATAAGGAAAATTGTATTATTAGGAAGGACGAGATGCCTTTATATAGCATGACCTCATGTTTGAGTTTGGAAACCCTCCCATATTGTCAATGCATGTGTCTAGGCTAACCATGTCAAGTTTCACTCCATACAAACACAAATTGAAAAAAAATCAACATTGGCCCCATTCACATGTCACTATGCGGGGTCAACATGAGGAAACGCTAATTTTTTGGGAATGAAATAACCAAATATATGATCAAATAATATCTAATCATAAATAGTCGTAGAGTAATTAGGATTTGATCATATGGAAATTTATAGGAGAGCTACAATAGTTGTAACATCATGAATTAATTATGTAATGGCATAAAAATTAAAAAATATCATGAATTAATTATGTAACCATATAAGTCAAATATAATTATATCAAGAAATCAATATCAAATAGATAATATAATCACATAACTCATACATTTCAATGTCATTGACCTTCTTCTTCATCCAACTCTTTGTTCGTATCATCCAATCCAGATTCGACATTGTAAGGATTGGTCATATCATCATCGTCGTCATTGATATTAGTTTCAATAATGTCATCATCCACACAGATATCATCTTCATGAACATTAACTCCTACATCATCATGATCTAGTTACTCTTTCGTCAGGCACATCATCAACTAATTGTTGATCCCGATCATCATCTACATCATCTTCTAGTTCTTTGGTATCTTCTTCTTCCACCACATTATACTACCAACCTTCCTCTTGGATCATGTCTAACAACAAATGACCAACCTGGTTTACCTGGAACCTCTGAGTAAAATACCTACTCACATTGGCTTGGAAGAACATAGGGCTCAGTTCCAGCTCGCTCTATTAGACCTTGTATTAACCATGGTAAATCCATTATCATGTTCAATAACAGTTCTCTCAGGATCATTTTCATTCAATCGTAGCCTATACCATTTGACGAAGAACATAACTAATTTGAAGGACTTAAAGTCACACTCAAGTATATCATCCAAAATCCCATAGTATCGATTTTCTGAGACTTATGGATGTATGTCGCTTCTAGATGAAACATTAGTCACCTGAAAGACTACAGTTATCCCAGAATCACAAGTTTTCTTTGTGTCATCCAACTTTTTGATTCAAAATTTACGACCATTGCACCACATAGCCTTGTGGTGATTCACCTACAATATGTCAAACATGTAAAAATTATTGCATCGTCAGTTGATAAACATATTTATTCTTGGCCCGAATGTATGCAAAGAAAATAAAAATCAACATATATATATACATAAATATAATTGAAAATAATTAAATAATATGGGTGATTAATATATTTATACGTACCTGTTTATCTCTTAAACCATATGCTAAATCAATTTCCCTTGGTGTAACATTGGAATCTCCATTATGATGAGCTTCTTTAACCAATGAAGCCACACCTTCCCATGTTAATGCGCGATCAGATTGTTGACATTGTTCAATCCATATCATCATCCAATCAAGATTGTTTGCGACATACAAATGTAGTACATCCCACTCTCGACCAACTGTATCAAAAATAATGAAATTCACAAATGATGTATAATTAGTTGATTACCACGGTATACGACCTTAATTTATATTTTATGTATTCGAAAACCTAACATCCCACAACCAATGATCTTATTATCTTTCATTGTTGGATGAATTCAAATTAAAGGAGTATGCACAAAGAATTAATTATGACCTTGAAAGGTACATACACTCTTGTAAGAAAAAGAAAAACCTTAGTGGATACACCCATGTTCCTATACTGGGGGAAGATGTGTTTAAGAACAAAGAAGTAGAGGAGGTTATAGAAAATTTCATGGAGTTAGAGAAAAAAAAGAAAAGGTTGCAAGAAATGGATGATTCATCTAAAGAAGAATCTATAGGAGAAAATGAAGCACAATCACAACAAAGAATAGTCTCTCGGATGATGAATGATGAATATGAAGAACTCCCTGACAGGGACTTACAAGTAGCCAAGGAATTATGTGTAGATGAAGATGATAGGCTTACAGCCTATGAATCCTTTATTTCTGATAATGAGTTTGTCAAGTCAAGAGAATTTAAATATTTTTTATATAATTACAAAGGCAAAAGGTTGATGGAATCCATCCCAAATATTACCCTTGAAAATGAAAAGCAATTGATGAAAAGGTTGAAAGATGATATAGATAGTGAAGTGAAGCACATGACCACTGAAAGGGGTAGATAGTTGTTACTTGAAGTTGGTGTAATAGTATTTCCTGGTTGCTACCTCAGTGCCTCTTTAATTTTTTATAGTTTTTTGCATAACAAGGAAGGAGAATACAAGTTAAACATAGAGGGTGTGAAGGAAATTTACATAGGGTCAAAATTCAATCCTGATGAAAATTAAATGTTGATATGGGCACTATACCCACCTCACAAAAGGCCAAAGATCATCGATATCGAAAAAGCCTTTGGACACATGATGACCCTTAAAGTTGGGGAAACTAACCCTGTGGCTTCAGCAGACATGGGCATAAGCATTACCAAGTTCAACAAGGAAAAAACAATACAGTTGATGAAAGAAAGAAATTATTACAAAATGAAAAGTGAAAAATCAAATTTGGAAATTACTGCCATGAAAGATGTCAGAATGTGGATCGCCTCTGAAACTAATACAGAGTTACAGAGTGAATATGAGAAGTTGCAAGAAGAACATCAACAACTAGTAGAAAAGATGAAGGACCTTCAGTTTGACACTGTGGAAACAATGTTGCACAAGAGATTTACAACCTGAAGATATGCCTTGATGATTTTTGGCATGTTCACAAAAATAACTATGAAGCCATTCTTGAGCATGGGAGAGTGAAAAATAGATTGGGTACTAAGATAAATGATATGCAACTACATGAGGGATCCAACACCAATTCCATCTCGGTCATTGACACAATCATGAGAAAGCATGACAAATATGATGAAGACTTATACTCAGAAAATGTGGGGTTTGATGATATTGTGAAGTTGGGATTACCCAAATAATGTGGTAAGAACGGGTTTCTGAAGGAATGAGATAATTGGATGGATGAATGCAATAGGATACTTCAGGAAGCATTGGATACAGTCAAAGCAAAAGGGCTATTGCTGGATGGAGCATGCAAACATATGGAATTGATGATAAAACTCGAATGTGAAGCCTGAAATGTAGTGCATGATGTGGATACCCATACCTTGGAGGAGTATAAAAAACATCTATCAACGGCTAAGTCAATGTTAGGAGAAGATTAAAATTTTGTATAAGTTTAATTAAGATCAGTAGTTTAATTATTTGCCAAAAGACAATCTAAAGAGACACCTTTGTTGGGTCTTCTTCTAATATATATGAAATTTGAATTGTAATATTTGATCATCAACACTTTTTAAGATTTTAATACTTTTCAGTAGTGAAAGACTTATTTTTTGGAGTAATACAATACTAGTACTTTTCTATTTGTGTGTGGAAGATTCTTTCATTTGGACTAGTTCTCTGTTGTTTCTTTTCAATAAATTGAATGCAATGTAAAATGTATTCTAATTAATCTCCTTGACCATCTTATAATTACCTCTCACTTTCCTCAATCTACCTTTCCCCATCAGGTACTCCCCTTCAAATTTTTTAATGGAGTTGGGATCCCAAATGCGATCTACACGGATCTTTGTTGCGAACTTAGGAAGATATTCAGTAATGTACACCATGGTCTGGTATACCATATATCCCTCCACCATAGAACCCTCAGGATGTGCTCTTTGTCTAACCAAAGCCTTCAAAAATTTCAAGTGCCTCTCAACCATCCACATTGACCTTGTGTGTACAAGTCCACACAATTCAATCTCCTCAACTTGGTGTATGAGGTAGTGTTATTGTGCATTGAAAAATGTCGAAGGTAGACACTTTTTCATTTCACACATTAGACAAGGAATTTTTCTCCTCCAATAATTTATATCTTCTTTATGGATTTCTTTAGATGATAACCATCTACAAGTGATTCAAGGCGCAAATATATTAATAAGATTTAACAAAAATATACAATATATTACATAACAAGTAAAAAAATGGAAAATATAAGATCTATACAATGAATTGAACAAATATCACTACTTACCTCATGTATTTTCCAAGATCATATATAACTTGCTTGACATTGTTATCGAAGTTGTCTGGGAGAGATAGACGTAGAACATACTGCAACAATTATAAAATGATCTTTTCATTATTTTTCCAAAACCAGTAAACATAATACACTGAAAAGTACATGCAGTATACAAATATATATAAAATATACCAGAATAATTACCTTAATGAAGGTATGTCAATCATGCGTTTTCATCCCTGACCCAAATTCACCTTTCTTTGTTATGATATTGTTTATGTTCGCGACAAATCCTGTGGGAAATTGAATTTTTCGTATTACTTCTTTTATAGCATTGCTTTGCTACTCCATTAATAACCAAGGAAGGGCGCTTATATTAATTTGGTCTCCATCGCTATTTAATTGAATGACATTTTTCATTGCATGATTGGCTTCCTGAATGTCACTACAAATTTTGACAATTTTTTCTTTGTCATGCCCTCCATCCAATATTTTCCATAATATTTCTGTTATATTCTTTTTGATATGCATTGTATCAAATAAATGCACAATTTGTAGCTGCTCATAGTAGGGTAACCTACTAAATTGTATGGGATAACTTTTCAATCCCTATGAAAGCTGGCCATTAATGCCTTGACGACCTTCATGAAGCATATAAGTTAAAAAAATTAACAACGACAATCATTTTCAATTACAACATGAGTAAACAAAGCACAATATAAAAATATAAATTCCAAACATATCATATATGATAGATAAACAATTTGATTTAATGTATAACCTTGATGATATATTCTATTATATTCCAACTTCCATAAGCAAGGTGTCATTCTTCGTGGTTTTGATGTAGTCTCTTCTTTCCCATTGAAAAGATGTTTTTCAGTAGTTCGATACTTATGATTTATGTGGAGGAAGTGCCTATACTCATCAAACACCTGCTTTCCTAAACTTTTTGAACGGCGAGATTTCATCTTTGGACCACAAACTGGACATGCAAATTTTCCCTTTTTTTGAGACCTGCAAGACCATATATAATTGGATTAAATATGTCAATTTTTATAATTATATATAATGAATAGATTACTTTAAAAACATGCATGATATCTACTTCATAAATTAAATATCATTAAAGTGTAGTCAAACGTTATAACATACCACAAAAATGTGTTAGCCCTGGGGCATCATGAATTGTCCATACTTACATGGAATTGAAATTGTCTTTGTCCTATTGGTCTAGAGACGCCATACATAGTGACGTCATTCCATAACTTTAGTAACTCGTCGATAAGAGGCTCAATATATACATTCATATCTTTAACTTGGTACTTACCTAGTTGAATGAATATAAACATTACATAATTATTATAACCATTTTACTGTAATATATATAAATTAATGTACATGACTATTAAATGAAAAAATATGTCATTATGCAACAAATAAGACAAATGAGATGCTACTACGTTAAAGAAAATTGATATAAACAAATACCTCGAACAATCATTTCCAACATTATGTGCTCCATCTTTATTGACATCCATGGAGGAATGTTATTGTTGATAACAAAAATAGGCCACATCGAGTAAATAGATCTCAACTCTCCAAATGGATTGATATCGTCCATTGCCAATGAAAGCCTGAGATTACGAGGTTCTTCTTTAAAGTGTGGCCATTTTTCCTCCATGTCCCTAAATGCAGAACCATCCACAGGCATTCAAATAATGTCATCTCCAATTCTATTTCGTGCATGGTAATCCATAAATTGAGCTAAGCTTTCACACCTAAATAATCGTTGCATACGTGGAATAATGGGAATATAACAAAGAACCTTGCAAGGCACCTTTTTTGTTAGTTGATATGTTTGATATCTACTGATATGGAATTTTGGGCATTCTGTTACAAATTCATGTTTTTTAGGATATATAATATGATCAGTGGGACATGCATCTATTGCTTGATACTCCATTCCAATATCTTTCATAATGGCAGATAAATCTCGGTATGAGCGAGGTAAAATATTTGATAGTGGTAACAAAAATTCACCAATCAATCTACAACCAAAAAAGTAATTTGTTAATAAAAAGAATATTAATGGTACATATTTCATCCTTTATTTACTAGTGATGAACTAACAACACAAATAGATGAAAAAAGATGACATATATGACCTATCTTAACATCCATGAGATTTCTATGTTGGATAAACCATTCATAACCTTCAAGTTTGCCAACAACAATAGAACGAAGAGAAGAGTTGTTTGGGAGCCTTCATAAATGGGCTTGTATGCCTTCTCAAGTATAGGTAAATCATGAACATCATCAAATTCATCTCAATCATCATGATCAGTTGTGCCATTAAATGTGTCATGGATCAATGTATTTGTACCATCATCTTCAACTGTGTTTTCTGGCGCATGATCATCTTCTTCCATAGGATCATTAACTTCATCTTCAATATTCGCAGCTCCATGTTCCTCCGCTTGCAAAACCACATTCTTCGGGTTGTGATAATCCATATCATGTGCCCTAGGGTGCCCCACCTTTATAATAATGATCAACACAAATAAACCATGATCATGATCAAGTGATTTTATATATATATTAAAAATGTTAAAACGATATAAACATTTACAAATTCAATCAATATAAAGACATATAATGAACAACTTACCAATGGACGATAATCATGCCCCCCTTCAATGTGACCATGTTGCCTACAATTTTTCTCAGTTTTTGTGATTAAAAGTCTTCTCATATTTAATCCCTTGCAATTATTGCAAGGACAATAACATTTCCCATCACCCTTTCTTTTCAATCGAGCCCACAATCTAGCAAGTGTCTCTTCATTTTGTTCTACACTAATATTATCTGACATGATTTTTCTTTACCAAGCTTGAACATTTAGATCTTCAAAAAATATCAAACTCACACTCTAATCATTTTTAATCATAGACAAGTAACAAAATGTAATAATTATGATAATTTGCACCAACAAAATTTGGCCTATAACCTCCGCAAACTGTCACAAGTATAGCAAATTCGCAAGTATAGCAAAACATTGTCGCAAGTATAGATAAATTGTTGAACTCACTTTTTTTATTAAAAAACATTTTTCCGAAACCCCGACGAACGCTAACCATATACCCGTTGACCCACAAATTAAGGAGGCTAACCATATGTCGGCCCACAAATTGATGGAAAGGGATGGTTGACTTTAAGTGTATGTCGAAATAGTGACTTAAATCACGGAGAGTCACAATTTTGATGAACGTAGGGCTTAAATTTTAAACAAAATTGAAATTTTCACATTAAATGCACAGGTACCTAATGATACATCTAATTATACATCTTTTGTCGGAAATTTTCGTCATATTTTGAAGTCAAATGAGTTAGTGATAAACTGGGCAAACAAAGACATACAACTACAAAAAAAATTGTTGATGCTCATGTATAAGGACAGGGTCGCCCAAGGGCATCTGAGTCCTTGATAGGGGGTTTGAAAACTAAAAAGCTAAATATTTAAGTTGTTGTTTAGGGTTTTTTTTTTAAGGCAAACAAGTCTAATAGTGACTATTTTTCTAGAATTTTCCAATGTGTTTCAAATACAAATGTATGATAATGTGTGAACAAAAATGAATTCAATATTGAATGAAGATCTGATCTAAAATGATTGAAAGAAAGCCTAATACAAGCTATGATGCAACCTATGATGCAATATTTTTTTATTTTTATGATTTTTTATGATGCCAATATGAAATCCTAAATAAAAGATGCAAAATAATGCAATGAAAAACCTAGATCTAGGTTGATTGAAAGCAATTTTTAGAAGGTTTATGATGTTACTAGGTTGGGTTCCCCAAAATTAAACAATGGAAAAGAGATCCTAGGTCATAAATACAAAGAACCTAGGATGTAATGGGCCTCTTTTTCAATGTTTCATTAAAGAGAGAGATCAACAAGGTGAATAGATTGACTATCAACCATGAAGGTGAGCCAATCAAACCTAGATCTCCTTCTTTTGAGACTTAGGGATGGACTAGAAATGATTTTCTATGTTTAACCTAATTGAACTATGTGACCTAATATGATAAATGCAATATTCTAAAAACACAGACAAAAAAGGTAAATTGCACGCAGATCTGGGGAATACTAGAGATTGCGCACCTATCATAAAAAGTTTGATTTGGCATGAAGAGGAAGACTCAGATGCCTAGGGGTGTATGGGTCCCTGATGGGGGTCCTGAAACTAATTTTTCAATCCTCTGATGTTAGATTTGACCTTTTGTTTCCCAGTTGCAAGTTGTCTGAATGTCATCTGCTAATTCTATAGTTGAGTTTTCATGACTTGAAAATTTTTAGGGCTTTCAATGCAACAATGGAAAAGTTTCCTTCAATATTCCTTCAATTATCTTCAAACCTATAACCTACACATTCACAACAAGAGGAAATATTGGTTCATTTTAGGGGCTTGCTTCAGTCGAACTCTGTGTAAGTGTTTCCACTTCCACAATGAAAATGTCAATGATAAAAATGATAATTGAAAGGAAGGAATGATGAAATCACAAAGTGATGTAACTCACCACCCTTCAATGGCTTCTTTGAAGGACTGAAGGCATGCACATCACCTCAAGGATTTGGATCTTGTTGCTTCAATTCTTGAATTCTTTGGAGACCTAGAAAAGTGTTAGCCTTCACAAAACAATGATAACAGGAACACACATAAAATTTGACATGATTTTGGATCTTGAATTGCTGCAATAAATCTCTAAAATTTTGCTCTTGACTTGGTCTTGAAAATAGTATTTTCTCATGAATGCTTTATAGTGTGTTATATTTCAAATGATAAAATAATTATATAATTATATGCAGTTATTCTAATTTATTGAAAATTAGATTCCAAAATCTTACACTTGAAATTTAAATTTTTAATGTTTTTGATTAGAGGTAAAAAATAGGTTTTGAAGGGGCCTAAAACCCTTTACAAAAAAGAGCAACTAAAACAAAAGAAAACTACAACTAGTACATATCATCCCAAACACAGTGATCCAATAGTGAAAATTCAGCCAAAAAGGAGGGACACAATCAACAACATTACATATTCTTCAGTATATCTATAGCCTCCACATCACACGCCGCATCCTTCAGGCCCTCATCCATAGCATCAAATAGATATTTAACAGGAGCTCTAGCTTGAGCTTTAGTCTTGTTACGGGTCCTAGCCCCAGGCCCACCCAAATTCACCTCACTAATCAAAACATTATTCTTCTCACCACCCTTATCAACAAACACCTCTTCCTCCATCAGCATACCACCAGCACCAATATCAGTAGCCTCCTTGCATTTTTTGACACTATCAATAGGAGAGGTAATACCAACCGACTCAAAATTAACCCCAGATTTAGTCCCCTCCCCATCCTTATCCATGTTAGCATATATCCTCTCTAGATGATTTTCAAGGGTGAGAACTCTTCCTTCAATATTTTGCTTCATCAGAAGCATTTCCTCCGCCACAATTTTCAGAGAGTTCATCAGATCATCAATATGATCTTGAACTAGGGACTCATTGACTTTACTCATCACACCATGAATTTTCACATTGGTCATATTAAGTTCATGGAACATCCAATTAAATAACTTATAAAAAATTACGAAACCCTCTCTAGCAGTTCCCAAAACATCAAAAATATTTTCTCTATCAATATTGAAAATTCTCTTACCCTCAACATCCTCCTCATGTGAGGAGCTTCCCTTATCCTAACTGGTAGATACTTCCTTCCCCTTCCCAACAACAACTAGCATCTTGATTCTTCGAATAGATTCCACAATCTTCGTAACAACTTCATTTCTTTTCTTCTTCCTTTCTGGGTCCACAACAAGATAATCCTCAGCACCCTACCCCACCTTAGCCACAACCTTCCTTTCCATATGCACACCCAGAACACCAATCAAAGAATCCATAGCACCCTATCCACCTAAAATTTTAAGTGGAGAATTCATCTCCAGCAGTTTACTCATAGACCTAACCACCATCTTCTTATTACTTCCCATCTCCAACTCATTTTTTTGTTTCAACCCTAGAGTAGGGGGAGGTGAAGATACCTCACCAGCCGCATCCTTCTTCTCCTTCATGCTTCTACTCAACATTTCAGCGGTTGAATCCTCACTGCAAGTATCATAACCCTTATTAGGGCTCGACTCCTCTTTTTTATACTTCCCCAAAGTAAGGGATTGATTATCCACTTCCATGGTAGAAAGAGAGTCTAGAACATAGTCAACATCCTCATCATAATCCAACTCCTCTTTCAGGATGAGCTTCCTCTTATTACTTTTTTTACTAGCCATCTCCTCCTCAGAGACCATCTCATAACCTTCCTCTGACTTTTGTTGCTTACCCTTAGGGGTAGCAAGCAACTTAACCACTTCAAATGCTTTAGCATAATTAGAAATTAAAAGGATAAGCCCCACATGTAAAACAAGATTCTTTAGGTTTTTCTTATGTTCCATGAGGCCAACATCCAGAGAAGCCAAAAGATAATAGGGAAAAGAAATCATTTTCTTGTGGCGGAAGTGATTAAGCAAAACAAAATGGTAGGAATTTACCGCAAAGAAGCGACCTTCAAGGGAAATGAACTGCATGAGCTCCTTGGCCACATCCCCCCACAATGCCTTAAGATATTTCCTTTGGCACCCACCACTCCTCGCTGTCCGCAGGTCTTGAGCTTCATCGCCTTTGAAAAAAATTTCATGGCAGTCTACAATTCCTTTTTATCTCTAAAAAATTTATTTCCCTTCATCAACAACCCCATGATGTTGGCTATGAAATCTTCATTCATATCAAACTCCATTCCACCAACTTCAAAACCTAATTGTTCCAACCTTTTGTGAACAATGTAGTAGTTTGTGGGTTGTTACCATGTAACCTCTCTAGGTATGGAGTCAACCCTCCCTTCTCTAAGATCTTCCAAACCTTTGGCTTCTTCTTGACCGCATCACACGAGAAAGGTTCAATGCGGTTCCTATCTCCTCTCATGGCTTCAAGACTTGCAGAGTCTAGGATTTTAATAACTTTGAAAGCAATGAGAAAAAACCTTGAGAAAGCTATGCAAAGAGTGTCCACAATTCATGTGAAAACGGAATAATGGCAAGAGTGATTAATGATCCTGGTGTTTTGTTCCCTACGGATATCATCCCTTGTATAATCAGCTCAATCCAAATCTTGCTTACCACCCTTTGACATCATAACCTACCATGTGATGAAATTCATGCATGCTCTAAGCCTTGATAAATCATCAATCACATTAAATTTGGACATCATGGTTAATAGTTTCAATATCTTCTATAGGTAGGGGTTCATTCAATCCCCATTCCCTAGCACCTCTAACTCCAAGATTTTCAAATATATCAGCAAGTCCATTTCCCTCTCTCAATATATGAGAAATATAATAATCATCAAAGGAAGTAAGAATATCAATAGAGTCTAATCAAATTTTCAATGGTCCATGAGGTGGTAGCACAATTCTTCAAATTGTTAATGATATTGAGAGAATCCCCCTCAAGCCAAACTTTCTTGTACCCTTTAGTTTGTGCCAATTTGAGACCATGATAGGTTGCAGCCGCTTCTGCATTTGAATGTTAAAATTCCACCAACAACATATTAAAAATTGGTCCTTGACAAGGTAGTGGGACCCATATGCCCATGGGAATATGGGTCTTGGCCCTATTTGTTAGGACTTTGACCGTCATGATCAAAACATTAATTGTTTGCATTTATTCAATGCTTGCAACCCTTCAAAAAATGATAAAAATAGGCCTTGGAATACATAATTTAGGAAATTAGGAGCTTAATTAGGTCCAATAAATTAAGGGGGACAAAACATAATCTGAAATTGTTAAGGTTGGCAATTTTCGACACTACATATATGAATAATTATTTTGATATTAGTGAATGAAACTCTTTTTTTCCTTATGTTATGAGTTCACAAGAACTCAAGTGATAGATAAAGAGTCACAAGTCAGTGTTATTATTCGAAAATACTATAGCTTTTAAGAGAATTTTATAGGTATTATGTATGGAAATAGGAGAGTATCTCAATCTAGGAAATAATTATAAAAATATATGAACAAGTGGCAGTAGCCAAGGTTCGAGAATATATGTGTACGTAATGTGGATGTCCATTGTCAAGAATATGTTTTTGTGACCTTAATTGTTTATCAATCATAGAAAATACATTTTTTATCTTAAATCCTTGTGAAACTTGTTAAAAAAATATTCTAACAAGTCAACCATGTGCTAAACCTTAGGTAAAAGGTCATTTCTAAGTCGAGTTAGAGGTGTGTGAACTCATGAATATATTTCCTATGGAAGTGTTTATTTTATTTTAAAACTTTTTCCAAAGTAATGTAAAAGTCTCTACTTGCATTAGTTGGTTCACAATGTTCTAGATTGCACATAATCTAGTCTGATTGGTCATACTCATAAGTTGTTTAAATTTGTTTGGTCAATTGGTTATGTAGGACAAAACACTAGGACCCATATGGCATGTATTTGTCGGTTTCCTTTGTCTATACTCTTTGTGAAGGTTAGGGACAATTCTAGATGGAAAGTGTGCAAGGGACCACTGGTCTATGGTTGGAGGTAAAGCACTTGGGTGATGCTCTCCCTCTTGCAAATGACTTCACCAACACTTGTGAGGTAGATACAGATTTCTAGATATGGAATACTTTATAATATTTACTGTGTATTTTAAACTTGTATACTTTAAATGAAAATCATCTATGTATTGTAAAGGAAAATATTATCTTATTTTCCAAATGGTAATTATTGCATTACAAATTTAAAATTTGTAGCATTCATTTTATTATGGATCATGTAAAATGAATGTTATATGAAAGTTAAAAAAATATTATCATTTTTTAGCTTATAGATATTTACTTTCATGTTAATTCAATAAGTAATTCATGTTTATAAAGTTGAGTGTGTTACAAGAACTATGGGTATCTAAACTTGTACAGGCATCCCACACTTGCTTGCATAACCTTCACATGGTCACACACTATGAAGCAAGAAGAGTTTAGAGAACAAATTCAGCCATTGGACATTATTCTTTGTAAAAAAAAAAACTATCAAACTTGTATTTCCAATATATGTCTCCTACATGAGGAGAAAATACAATTGTGTAGGCATTATGTAAGTCAAAATTAAAGATTTGGAATATCATCTAAATCTTAACGTGAGTTGGAAAATAAAAATTAAATAACAACATACTAATTTATCCTGACCTCCTAAAAACTAAGAAACTAACATTCAATTTTTACCTTTAGCCATTTACATAGAATAAAAACTAATAAAATAATAACTTAAATGTTATGCTACAACCCATACCCTATTAATCCTCATCAAGAGAACTCAAACTAATCCCATTTTTGTCACAAAAACATAACATAATATTAAGTCTCCCCTCCCCCATTTTAATCCCCATTAAGCATTTTATAGACCCCTTAAATTGGAAAGTTAGCCACTTGATCATTTGGTGGTTTAGATATTATTTTGCTAAGTTTTTAATGAATATAATTTTTAAAGTGGAAACATCCTTAAAAATTAAAAACTAAGTGTGCCCCCTATTTTTTTAATTTTTTTTTTTAAACAAGGGTGAAAATTTTATTGAGAGAAAACCATAGAATTGCAAAAAAGGGGACATGAAGCCCCAAAACTTCATACAATTATCCAAGTCAAGGTCAGTGGATAAATCACAAATATACAAAAGGCCACCACACCAACCATCCTCCCAGCACCACAAGGCGTGTAACCAATCTAACCCAGCACACCTAATCATTTTGATCATCATGAAGAAATTGAGCTAGTTGCTGACATTGTTGTTAATCAAGTTGATCCCAACCCCAAATAGACCAATCCCCCATCTCATCAAACGCCCACTTAGCAATACAATAAGCCACTTTGTTCCACTCCCTTGGGATATGCACAAAGGAGATAAAAGCAAAATTTGAGGCCAAATTGAGAATTTGTCTAGCAATCCTACCTAATCTCTAGGAAGGGTTTTGGAAATCCTAGTTGTTTAGAAAAGAAACAAGAACCATTGAATCCATCTCACAAATTACTTTCTTCCAACCCAACTTGCTAGCTTTCTCCAACGCTTTGAGAATAGCCCAGGCCTCCATTTGATTATTGGAATGTACACCTATATAAATAGAGAAGAAAAAAAGGGGACAACCTTTGCTATCACGTCCTACTCCACCAATCCTAGCAGCACCAAGATTACCATGTGTAGAACCATCCATGTTTATTTTATAAACTCCAACTGGCAGTCAACACCACTTACCCACCCGATTCACCCTCTTGGACCCCTTCAACCAGGACCCCCTCAAAGGATGAGTTGAAGAGGCCTTAGAAAGATCCAAAAGGGAAAAAATCCTAGAATCATTCAAGGAAAAAGGCTCATTCAGATCAAAATTTTCTTCTATAGTTTCTTTGAGCATACTTTTAATCTTGAACCAAATTTGAAGGACAAACTACCCAAAGTCCTGAAAAATCTACGTATTTCTCTCTAGCCAAATCTGCCAGATAATTAGGGATGGACCCAAATCCCAAGTAGCCACCGGGAAGGAATCAAAAGCTAGAGGAAGACCCACATTCATCCAAAGATCATACAAAGAGGAAGCCTGGACAAACAATCTCCTCCATAACTGCCACCACCAACCCCAAATTTTAGATGAGAAAGAGCACTAAAAGAAAAGATGGCTAGAGATCTCCTCACTATTTCTACAAAGAAATAAAATTGAAGGGCCACAAAATCCCCTTTTCTTGATATTCTCCCAAGTAAGGAATTTATTTAGACTCAAGAGCCACATAAAAATGTTACACTTGGGCCATCCATTCTTGTTCCATATACGTTTCCACCAAGGACTCTCCTCCAAGTCACAATGTCGACCAAGCAAAGCAGCATAACCCTGAGTCACTGTATATCTCCCTTTAGGACCACTACCCCATGCAAACACATCTTGATCCTCCAAAAAGCTGCAGGGCCTCTCGACAAGGATCGAAGCCAAATAATCTATCTCCTCCAAAGAGCCCCCCTCCCGCCAAATAGTAGAGTGGCTCCACTGATACACTGAAGAAGTCCCCAAAGAGGAAGATATCTTAAAACTAACAACATTTGACCAACTAGCCTCCTTAAAATATTCACTTAAAGCCTAAAGATGAAGGTGAGAAAAAAGTATAGGCAGATGACCATCCCAAGAATACCTCCAAAAGTGGACAAGATTACTTCTATTAATGATCCAGAAGAGACCCTCCTTGATGAGGTTGGAACCTCATTTTATAGTATTCCAAATTATGGATTTTGTACTAATTAATTCCATATGAGGGATGTTTGCATCAACCACCCCACCAAGATATTTTTAATTCAGAATACGATCCCATGGTTGATTAGAAAGAGTGCACCACCTCCAATAAAGCTTCGCTGCAAGAGCCAAACTATTGTGCCTTGATTGCCTAAGGCCCAAACCTCCATACTCCTTAGGCTTGCACACCTGTTCCCAACTCACCAAGCTCCACTTTTGATGCTCAATAGTGCCTGCCCATAAGAACTACCTAGAAAGAGAATCAAATTCTTTAAGAAAACCTTTCGAAGTAGATAAATCCATGAACTTGTACAAAGGAAGAGC
Organism: Sequoiadendron giganteum; assembly: GCA_007115665.2. Lineage (NCBI taxonomy): Eukaryota > Viridiplantae > Streptophyta > Pinopsida > Cupressales > Cupressaceae > Sequoiadendron > Sequoiadendron giganteum. Next base: position 612,322,109 of record CM021103.1, on the reverse strand, counting down.
CTGCAAAACAAATTTCAGAAGAGTCAACCTGCCAGCAAAGGATAACCAATGAAAAGTCCAATGATTGACCTTTGAACAAAATTTGTCTAGGATGTGTTGCCAATACCTCTTATTCATATTTCCAACACAAAGGGGAATGCCCAGATAATCCAAAGGAAGGTTGCCAATCGAAAAATAAAGAATGTGGGCAATCCTAGTCTGAATTAGCTTAGGAGTATTAAAGAAAATGATACTAGACTTACACTCATTTATATTTTGACCAGAAGCAACCATATAAATATCAAGAGCCTTACTAAAATTAGTTGCTTCATCAATTCTTGCCAAACCCATCAGCGTAGTATCATCAACAAACTGGAGGTGCATTTGAGAGTCCAATCCCTAGTTCCAACTCCAACCTTTGATAAGATCCCTATCCTTGTGTCTCCTCAATAATCCTTCCAAGGCCCTCCTCCAAAAGGATGAAAAGATACAGAGACAAAGGATCACCCTATCTAACCCCCTATGAAGTAGAAAAGACAGAGGAAGGTGATCCATTAATCAAAAAAGAGAAAGAGGATATGGTCACACAGCTCATAACTCAAGATATCTAGTTGGGATGGAACCTGAAAGCCACAAGCATATGTTGAAGGAAGGACCACTGAACACTTTCATAAGCTTTAGACATATCCAATTTTATAAACATTTCTTTCTCCTTAGAATAGGACATGGAGTGCACTACCTCCATTGCCACCACAATCTAACGTCTTTTGATGAAACCCCCTTGCTCCAAAGAAATTAGAGAGGAAAAACAAGTTTTTAACCTTTCTGCAATCAGCTTGGTTATAATCTTAAAAGAAACATTACGTAAAGCAATAGGCCCAAAATATTCAAAGGAGTTAGCTCCTTCTTTTTTAGGAATAAGAGCAAGAAAATTTGAATTAAAATCCTTGAGCATCTGCCTATTAGCTTGAGACTCTTTAACCACCTCAATTGGAAAGCCATCAGGACCAGGTGCTTTGCCTCTCTTCATTTGGAAAACAATACTTTCAACCTCCTCCAGGGACACAAGCTTAAGAATAAAATTATTCATCTCCCTAGAAACAACTGGAGGAATGCAATCAAGAACAATGTCATCCTTAGCCATTGCCACCAAATTTTCCTCAGTGAAAAGGGAGGAAAAGAAACCAACGACTTCCTAAGAAATAGCTTGATAAGAAGAAAGTGTTCCCCTTGCCTGGAAACAATAGAATTAATTAAATTTTCATACCTCCTCTCTTTGAAAGAGTTATGGAAAGAAGTTGTGTTCTTGTCCCCCTCCTGAAGCTAATCAATACGAGCCTTTCGTTTCCAAAAAATCTCCTCCTGTAACTCTCATTCAGCCAAATCTCTAGCAAGTTTAGTTTCTTTTTGGAGCAACTCCATAGTCATACCTTCTTTAATTCTAGAAGTGATGCTATCCAAATGAGTCTGAATCTTCTTTTTCTCAAGGAAAATATTCCCAAAAGAAGCTCCATTCCATCTTTTAAGCTTGTACTTAACAAACTGAAGTCTCTTGAAAAAAAGAAAACATGGCAGTCCCAAAGGCAAGCTTTCCTTCCGCCCACCATCCCTCAATCAATTGATGCAGATTAGGATCACAAAGCCACATGAGCTGGAATTTAAAAATAGGGCTTTTGGACATAGAAAACCACATGAATGAGAATTCGATAGGCCAATTATTTGATCCTTTCCATCCCAAAATTTTAGAAGAAGCCCAGCAATCTTCGAGCCAATGTTTTGAAACCAAAAATCTATCCAACTGCTTAGAAATAGAACCTTCCCCACATCTTATATTATTCCAAGTGAAATTACCATTAGTAGGCTTCGCATCCACCAACTTGAGACCAAATATATTATCACACGTCAAGGAAGAAGCAAGACTCAAATGACCAACCCCCCGAATTTTTCCTCCAAGCAACAAATAGAATTGAAATCTTTGGCAAGAATCCATGAAAAAGAGGGAGCCAAAGATCTAATTAATCTAACATGAAACCATAACATAATATTACTTGGAAAATTAGTAGTTGCATAAACATTGGAGAAAAGAGAAACCACTCTAGAATCAAAGTAGGATGCAAGCACTGAAAGGGAATTATTCTAAGCCACCCACCAAAGAGGAGTTATCCTACAAGGATTCCAAAGGCACACAATACCCCCAGCTGATCCTTGGGCTCCAACACTCTAACATAAACCTTTCCTCTAGACTTTAGAAGAAACATTACTCATTTCATCCACAAAAATTTTAGTTTCCTGGATAAAAATAATATCAGGATTGTGATCACGAATCAAATCATGGGTAGCCTTTTTTCTAGGGATGCTACCCAAAACCCTTTCATTCCATGAGAGAACAATCATTTATGATATGAAGCAAAGTGAGAGTCCAAATTCTTAACAATACCTGATTCCACTAAGGACTCGCCCATAATCTTCATCTTTTACATATCCTTTTTCCTACCCACCTTGCCTGAATTATTTGTCGCCCCCTTCTTTAAACTCTTATGATTTATGCCCAACTAGGAAAAAAATTATTTTTACCATCTTCCGTTGTCCCAAATTCTGCACCTAATTCAGCATTTTCCTCAAATTCCTCAAGCACTGGAGGTTGCTCACATAGAGAATTAGCCACCATAACAACCCATGAATCATCACCAAGCTCTTAAGTCCCCACTATTGTCTCAACTGGGATTGATAACTGTTGATGGTGTTTTTATGCACTTCTCAACACAGGTGATACATAGGTGCATTACCTCTCTTGAAAGACAATCTTCCACAATCAAATTACAGAACACTATCCCAAGGTCTCTCGGATGTCAGGTCTTGACGATGCTTGGAATATATCAGTTGTTTGATGTGATTTGTTGGAATCACAAGGTGGACTTATGTGATTTAGAGCTATGTTTGAATTGGATCAATGGATGGAATTCTCTAAAATAAGGAATTACTGCACTTTGTTGCAGGCTCAGACAACAATCTTAGACTCCATAGTTTCGTTGGATTTGGCTTTACAATGTGCAATGAACCTTAGCACAAATTATTTTCTAAAAAAAATGAAAGAGGCAAAGGAGTAGGAAAGTTCCTGGACCTGCAACTACCGATGAACAGTGATCATGGAGGTTCCTGCTGTGGACAGTTCCCTTAAATAGAATTTCACTAAATCTGAATTTTCACAATATCATGAAATCTATGCTATCTTCCAAGGACTGCAGATATTCATCATTCATTCGCCATGGAAATGTGAATAAAGATAAATTTTAATGAGTAGCAATGAAATCAAAGTCCAGGCTAACTTTACACAGTCATCTACCAGCAGCAAATGACCAAAAGTATGGATAAGGGAAGCATACACACAGCAGCAATCTTCAAAACCAGAGACAACATACTAAATCTACAACAACTAATCTAAGGAAACTAAAGCAGCAAAGTAACTTGAAGCAAAGTTTTAACTAAAGGGAGAAGAATCATGAAACATGTGGAGAAACTCAGAAATACACCAGAAAATGACTGTATTTTCTATTATAATTTTTGCAGCATGCCTTTACAACAACTCAACTCCCTTAAAATGAGAGGAGGAGGGCCCTATTTATAGTTTTCAAAAATCAAAATGAGTGGCCAAGATTAGATTTTATTGTGTGGCCAAGATTCACTTTACACTAGGGTTCCACCTAACCCCAAATACATTTCACTTTTAAAACATTCTTTGTCTTATCCCTATTTTGTCTTGTAGTGGCCAGCACTATAGCGATTTCGTCCTGTAGCTGTTTGCTCTTTGTTGTAGCTATTCTTTAAGGAACTCTTCGTCGATGACGGGATTTCCTTCGCTCTTCTTTAATGCTGCATACTCTATAAAGCTCAAGATTAGAGGTTGGAACTTGTCCAACTCCATGATGTCTGACCGCAGAATCTGATAACTCCATTCCTGGGAGTTGCTGACAAGCTTTTTCTAGTCGTCGTCGTACTTAGCAGCATTCTCTCTGAAAGTTTCTAACTGGGCGAAGGCTCGGGCTGCAAAACCCATGAAGTTTGTGGTAACCTCAGCTGACATCCCATCTTCCATGCTCTTCAAGAAGTGGGGCTTTATACTTTCTGAGTTAATCTCGACAGCGGGCAACTCGTACCCCATCATGACCTTGAGGTACCGAGTGCACTCCTCTCTAGAATCCCTGGCCCATTCGACGTCCGGGGTTACCCTTTCCAGAATCTGTTCCAACTTCCTTTTCCAGTGATCGAAATCATGCTTCCAAACGTCCACCAGCCAGTGATCATCATCTTTGAGGGCCAAGTCCTTCTCCCAGACCTCGCTTGGTAATGTGAGAATGGCCTCAATCTTTAGGTAGGCTACTCTATATTTCTCTAGGAACTCCTCACAGATCCGCTTAGTTCCCTCAAGCGCCCTTTGCACTTCCAAAAGCTTATTCGTTGTCTAGACAGCCAAGTTAATACCTATGTTCCCCATGTCCAAGACCTGTCGGAACCAGTTTTTTGTAGTCTTATCCAGGTTCCTCCTCTTCTCCAACTTGTTGATTTGTTCCTATGATAGTAACTGAGGCGGGGCAGATGATGCCTCAAGATGTTCATCCGGGGATGACCGCTGCTGAATATAGGCTGTCAAATCAGCCACTTGTGCTTTGAGCTCCCCTTTAGAAACCTTATCCTGGTGGATAAGGTGCACTACTGTGGCAACTGATTCCTTGAGGTGCTCGACCTTCTGTCTCTTGTGGCCACCCCCAAGTTGATAGTGGAGATGTCATAAGTCACCCCTTGCTCTCCGACTACCGGTGTTGCTATTTGTATTGCCCTGGATCTGGAGGCGTCCATGGCTACCTTTGATCTGATCTTAGGTTTCTTCTCTTTCTTGGCGCTTATTTGTGCCCTGGCCAGTATGGCTTCCAACCTTGCCTTAGGATCCTTTGTGGTGGGAGTCTTTTATTTTAACTGCTTTTCTAGCCAGTCGGGCATTTGAGGCTCTTCCCTAGGTGGTTCACTTTGATCCCTACTGTCCTCCCCTTTGGGTTCAATGGCTTGGATAACAAGAGCCTTCTTCTCAATTTCCGTATCTCCCTTCTCCTCATAGGAGTCTTGCTCAAGCGTTATATACTTAATGGGAGACTCGGCACGCAACTACTTGGTGGAGGGATCATCCATTTCAGCATTCTTTTCTTCTTCATCTCGGCCCTATTTATGTTCTTCGGGCTTCTCTCCTTGTTTATCTTCATGGGGGGGCGCTAGCTTATCCTGTTCTAGGGTTTGGCCATGCCCTTCAGTTGGAGACTTACTACCTTCAGTCTTTGGAGCAGCAGTTTCCTTTTCACTAGCAAGCCGATCTTGGCCTCTTTATCTTCAATTTCCTTGAGCTACTTACTCCACTCTGCATTAAGCTCGGGGTCATTTGATTCTCTAATCAATTTAGCGTCTAGCTCTTCGTTGCTCTCACTAGAGGACTCATAGGCTACCTCATCAATTTCCAAGTGATGCTCAAACTGAGGGTGTTCGTGATAATCAAATTCTTCATCCTCGAGCTCCTTTGTAGCCTCTAGCTGTTGTTGCTCAAGCTCTTTAGAAATTTGCATGGTTGCCTCCATTCTAGGTGGTTCAGTCGAGGGAGGGAGAGTTGGAGCATTGGCCATAGCTTGGACTATTGCAGCCTGTACTAGCGGACTTGTGAACATCCCTGAAAGCTCGGACGACACATTCTACATGTATTTCATAAAGGATTCCAAGAGGCTAAGGGCAGGCATTGCAGCAACGAAAACGGAAGGAAGGGAAGGGGACATAGAGGAAGAGGTGGTCGGCGAGGTAGTGGCAGAAGATGAATCCACCGATACAACCTGCAAGATTGGGGAAGTGGAAGCAAGGTGGACAGAAATGTCCACCGCAGGCGGAGAGGAGGCAGAAACTGCAAGCGAAGCATGCGGGATGATGGTGATAGCGGCAGCAGCTGCAGTAGACGGGGACCTTGGTAGGTCAGTCTCTTCCTCTCTTCCCTCGAGGAGTGGGTCCTTAGCTATGATTGGCATCTCAGTACCCCCAGTTGTTTTCCTTTTCTTACTGGATGGCTCGCCTTCCAAAGCTTTTCGGGCGTAGACCTTTGGGACTGATCCTCCCCTACTAGCTTCCTTTCTTTTCTTGGTTTTAACTGATGGTGGGGATTTGGACGTTGCCCCAGTTGTTGCAGCAGGTACCCCACCACCAGAGCCACTAGGCTCACTCTCAAGTCCCTTAAATTTTAAGGCGACTCCCTGTTGCTTCAGTTCTACCACCTTTTAATCGACCCATGCCCTTGTTCGAACCTCTATGGGCTTGGTGAGTACATCAAGGTCATCAACCTCCCATTCATCCCAATCAATTGAGGGCAATGGTAGATTGGCGATGGCCTCGTATCTGGGGTCCACTATCGTGCTTTCATCCTCTTCCAACTGATCTGGAACTGGGCACAAGTTCACCCTTCGTATATAGAAGGCAGTCATGCGCATGTAGTGCCGCACTCATACCTCGAGATCATCTTTGCAGTTGGCCCAGAAGTCCTCGATGTTGTGGAGGTGGGCGTATTCACTTCCTAGTGCCTTCCTGATGTGACCATAAGGATCCATTCGTGGTCGCATTGTGTACTGCTTGAAGTTATATTCAGCTAGCTCCTTCTCTGAATATCCTGCACACCGGGAGGTGTGGATCTTATACATCCCTTGACCAAGGTTAATGGGATAGGATGGGCTCGCCAAAATGCTTATCGCTCAGGATGCTATGAATATGTCGCAGTTGTCGAGTCAGCTCCAATAGAATGATCTGGTCATTTGGGTACCGGGGCAGCTTGTTTGGCTTCTCTGTGATTCCTTGAGCGCGCATGTAGGTGTACTTGGGGAACTGAATATATAAAAAGCCGTACTACCTGAGGAGGGCCTTGGCACTGTGGGATACCCTCTTATGAAAATCCCCTCCAAGCAGTCGGATAATATATCCAATGAAGGCGTCGTTCACCCTGCAGTAGTCCCTTTTGAAGTTTCGGAACTGCAGTTGAGGGTACTTATCATATGGTTTAAGTTCCACCCCCGAGGCCTCACTAGGTACTGCGGTTAATCCCTGATAGTGTCGCCGATTGGCGAGGGAATACACCAAGTAGGAGGTCATGAAGAACTTGGTGGTCTTCTTCACACTTGTAAATTGCTCGTGAAAGTGATCACTGATTATCTCTCCCCAGTCAAAGGCAGCGTCTCCACGGAGGATTTGCTCTATGAAGTAGAACATCCACTCCTAGAAGAAGGCAGCAGCAAGAAGGCCCATAACCCGACTTAGCAGGGTCACGAGGTCGTGGTAGTCTTCAAAGAAATCACTGCAAAAAAGCTTCTGAGGGAGCTTGTTGGCACTACTCCGCTTGTCTTTTAACCAATACTGATTGATGAGATTTTTACATTTCAGTGGGTCATGTTCCCATAACTCCTTGCATTCTTCCATGGTGGGGATTTCCATGCTCTCAAAGGTAGGAATGTGGAAGGCTATTGTTATACCTGTCGGGGACATATCTGCAAGGACATTCCCGTCCCGGTCCACTATAGTGCGGGTCTCATGTTGATATGCTTCCACACATGCCATTACTAATTCAAGGGCCACCAAGGCTGGTGAGAAGCCTGCAGCTTTAGCGATTCCACTGCTCCTTATCAATCTTGCGTTCTCTGTCTTTGGATTTATCCTGACCCTTTGTATAAATTCATCAACGTCTACCTGACTGATGTTTGTATCTGTAACATCCCTCCACAGAGTGGTGATCTTGGATTGTAAGGGGACACCTTGAAATTTGTACCTCATTAGATCTTTGTCCTCCTTGCCTTGAGGTGTCTTGGCTATCCCCTTCCCTTTCTCCTTGGAGGCACCAGAAGTTCCTACGTCGGATTCCATATATCCTGCACAAAAGACACGAATCAGTAACATTTAAACATCAAAATCAGCCCCAGACGAGTCCCTGCATATCAAATTTAGCCTTGCAATCATTATTTATATTTGATAATCGCATAACGTTTGATAAAACATCATTAGAAATCCAGGCAAGTAAATCAGGTTCCTAGGGCCGGAATTCCCTTGGCAGAATGTCGTTTGGAAGGGAAACTTGGGCATGGAACTCCCAAAGGTGTTTCTCAGTGTTGGATTTGCTTAAATAAGGTTTGGTATGAAGGAAGACCTAATTTTAGCAAGTGGGTCAAAATCCATTTTGGATTTCGAGGTCATTTGATCCTTCATTTGGGAGTTCGGGCATCCGCTACAGGGCAACCATTAGAAACGGCGCAGAGGACAAGGAACTCCGAGATTCGGGATCCGGATCTTGGACAATCATGGTCAGGAAGTTGTCTCGGGTCGGCCGTTGGAAACGGCAGAATGCAAGCGGCAATCCGGGAGAGGAATTCCGGAGGACAGCCCCCAGAGACAATTTCTGGAGCTAGAAAGTCGGACGGCAATCATCGGGTCGGGGCCCGAGGGCCGGGGAGCTGTTTCGACTCCGCCGTTGGAAACGGCACCAATGAAACGGGAATCCGGAGGAGGAAATCCAGGAGTCGGGATCTGAATAGACCTGGGCCAGAGGGAAGTTTCGTTGAGATTTTTGCAAGGCAAAATGAGGACCGGGGCCCGAGACTCGGAAAGACGTCTCGGGACGGCCATGTAAAACGGCCAAAGCTAAACAGAATTTCGAGGATAGAATCCCAGAAGACAGGGTCTGGACGAAATGTGATTTTGGTTGCTTCGAAAAGTTTGGGTCGGATTTCAAAGTATCGGAGTCTGGGGTCCGAAAAGCCGTCTGAGACAGGTCATTGGAAATGGCGAAACCAAGATGAAATTCTGAGGATGGGATCCTGAGGACAATTTTATGTTCGCCGATTTTCTATGTTTTATGAGTTTTGACACGGACTTCGTGCGTTCGGGGTCCGAGGGTTGGGAAGCCGGTCCAGACAGGCCGTTGGAAACGGCGGGGCGCAACGGAAACCCGACAGGGGAAATCCGGAGGCCGGAGTCCAACGTGGTTTTTGCCGTAAGTTTGAGTGGATGGCCGCGAGAGAGCCCAGGCCCCGGAGATGTCATCGACTATTCCGAAGAACAGCAGCGACGTGGTCCAGCTCCGGATTGAAATTTGGCCACTTAAACGATTGATTTTTACATTTTTAAAATGTGGGTTTTAATGGGAAGGCCCTCACCTACCAGATTTTAACATAGTTTTTCGTTTTACTTCATTTAAGGCTCGAAAATTGACAAAATGAAGAACAAGGGTGCAGACGAAGGGCATACCTCAAGATCTCAAAGAAATTTTTGATCGCCGCGTGAAAAATGTCAAAAAACGGAGCTCAAATTCGGAGGTTGGAAATGTCGGATGTGCTGGAGCTCTTCGAAATTCTATCACTCGGTCGGATGAAAATGACAGGTAGAAAATCTAATTTTATAGCCAAACCTGCCATTAATTGCTGCAATTAATTCCTTCATATGGCGGCAAAAGGTTGGTGAGTTTAAATCTCACCGACGGCGAGCAACTCGGGGCTCGGCAGCCATGGAACTGTCTAGCAACGGCCGTGTGAAACGACGAAGTTCAAGAGGAATCCCAGACATGGAAATCCGGGATCCGGGGTCTAGAAAGATGTTCGGCGCCGAATGCTGGCAACAACAGACCCGGGGAGGAAATCCGGAAGGGGAAACCCGAGTGTCCGGGCCCGGGAGGGGCCGCGGACACTCAAAAGGCATTTGGATCAGGAAAACCCGGATTGGGCCTAGATTTAGCATTTTTCAGAGGGGATAACTTTGGTCAAACTTAATATGTGACTATAGAGGGTGAGTTGACCTATTAGGGTACAAAATTGGGCATGCAAAATGGGGCGAGGCAAAACGAGGCCCAGCAAGCAGAAGAGAAGAGAGGGTCCCCGTTCCGAACGGGGGGTGTGTGCAACAGGCACAACAATAACTTTGATCCACCTTCCTTTAAAGCCTCATAAAAATCTTCACCATACATAGAAATTTTGGGAATATGGGAAGACGGGTCCAAACCTTGTGTATCTTAACTCTCCAAAGAAAGATCATGCTCCATTGAATCTAGATCTTCAAAATTTTTGAGGGCATCAAACCTATTACCAAAACCACTTTTCTGCACCATCTTGTTTTTTCAGGTTTCCCCTTTGGCTTTGGATCTCCCTTTCATAGGAATACACCCCTTTGAATAATTTCCTTCATTTTGAACTGGGGCTTTTCCTTTTTCTTTAGAATCAAAACCTTGTCGCTCAAGCTAAGATTCTTATGCATTACCCCCTAATTTAGGACAATTTCTTTGCAAATGTCCATACTCATGACAAAATCTACAACGTAAGGGTAGAGCCTCATAATCCACTTGTTGAATCCAACTCATATCTCCCAATTTAATCTCCACCAATAATGGCAAGGGATTATTTAGATTAATTTCCACACACAGCTAAGCAAAGGAAGTCACTCTATGATCAAGGGTTTGACGAGAGGGTCCCAAGGGTTTCCCTAAAATTGCAGCAATAGAATGCATAACATCTTTCTACCAAAACTCCATCGAAAACCGTAGTAAATGAACCCACACTGGGATCTTCGACGAAATCTCCTCAAATGGGTCAAACCCCAAATGCCAAGGTTTAATAAAAATCCCAGCCCGATTATGGAAATAGGGGCCCGCTTCAAAAACCATGTGGTGATCTACAATCCTGGAAAAAATCGCAAAGAAATAGCCATTCACACCAAGGATAATATCCATATCTCCCTTCGAGTTCTAGTTTCTTTGAGCCCACGCCTCTAAAAATGGTTGCAAGATATGAACCCCCATGAACTTGCAAATTAAGGCATGTTCTGCTAAATACATGGCATCTTCAACAACAACCTCTGGATTGATCACCACAATCGGGCGATCCTTGCTCCTTTCCAAGCAACCAACTGGTTTTGATTTCAATTCCAAAGAACGATTAATCCTTGATTCCTCCACAATGTGCAGAATGAAATTTATAGCATCTCCATGTCTCGATGAGGAAGAATCCCCATTCATGGCTACAATTTTGAAGGATAAATGAGAGGGATCCTCAAAACCCCTAGATGGTACCATGAAAAAACATCCACAACGCCTCATAGACAAGACCTCCAAAAAACAGTAAATACAGAAGAAAAGCAAATGAAACCAGAGTCGATATGAGAGAAAGACTTGATGACCCCGCATGCATCGAACGACCCCAAGCCACATTGAAACCAAACTAGAGGGCATGCATTCACAACACTCCAAGACGGGAAGTGTTGGTATGTGGCGATTGATCATTCTATACTGTACACTCTTCATGTATCCTCGCTGGGGTCCGAGGCCAGGGCAGGCCCCGGGTGGGGGTTCGAGGGTGGCAGCCCCCAAAAACGGGGGTTCGGGGGTGGCAGCCCCCGAAAATGGGGGTTCGGGGGCGGCAGCCCTTGAAAACAGGGGTTCGGGGGCGGTAGCCCCCGAGAAAAATTTTGTCCTGCTTTTTCGCGAAATTACTGAAAAAGGGAAGAAACCCCGATTTTGTATAACCCTAATTTATAAAGGGTTTGGGATAGAGTTACAGTATGATAAGAAATAGGCGATTATTCGCGATATTGTAATAGGGTTTTGCACTGGTTAATAATATCATTGGATGGCTGCGGTTTGGTGGATGTAGCCCACATTGGGTGAACCACATTAAATTCTCTGTGTTATTTTTCTGTGTGTTTTATTTCTGGTTTATTTGATAAAATATGCATTTAGCTTTTAGATATCTGCCATTGAAATTCTATTAGGAAGAAGAAGTGGCAGGCCCCTCAGGCCTCTGCGGCCTACACACAGCTGACTCCAAGCGAAACCTTTGATTCCATTCTCCACCCTAAATTTTAGTATGCCCCCTATTTTGAGACAAATAATTAAAAAATAATTTTTTCAATGTGTATAGAATGAAGCGTAGGATGTGAAAATGTTTTTTTTAATTTAGATAAGCAAATAAAAATTTATCTAAAAAAAATAACAAATGTGTTGTTGCAAAAAATAAAGACTACTAAAAGTAATTAAACATCAAGACATTAATATATTTGGATTTTAGAAAAATTACATGTGGTTAGAAAGCTAAGATGAAGCTTAACATCGTAATGGTATTTTTCATAATATTTCCCTAAAATACGAAAACTTGATGGAGAGCATGCTCAACATTTGAATATTTTCTAAAGCATAAATTTAAACACCCAACATGCATGTATAATCCTTACGCTCGCATATCCCATTGTAATCCAAGCCCAAGGGGTGAGTAATTCAAAATCATATTCAAACAAAATACATGCACATTATAAAATACATGCACATTAAAAAATGTGTGCATTTTTGTTCCATATGCAAAAACAAAATAATAGCTTCTTTTTATAGCAATAATATGGGAATGTTTTGACACACTTGAGCTATAATATGAGTGTTTTAAGTCTTAATTTTATTCCAAAAATATTGGCCACTTTTTTACCACCATCTCTATGTAATTATCCATCTTCACACAATTCTCACATGTTATCACACAATACTACCCACCTACATAATGTGACCCTATACATAGCTACATGACTTTTTGCTAAATCATTGACCAATTTAGCACCATGTCTAGTCAACACATGGTGGCCTCTACACCAAATGTTCCTACATTACAACTAGCATACCTATAGTACAACTTGAGCACCTTCTTGATTTGACACCTAACAATATCTTGTCCACATGAAAATTACACCATACACATACAATATATATCACCACATTGTTGAGGCCTAAATTATGACCCACTTATATAAATACCCACAATATATAAGGTATAGGAAGAGAATAACCAATTAATGACTCTATAGACATGTCATTATACATCTCCCTTTAAAATACATCATGCCTAAAGAATATATATTAGCATGCTAGATTAGGGTTTTTATTTGCATATTGTACTTAAATCATATAGGTTACAAGCTAATTTATAATATTCCAATTCATCACATCTCTATTATTTTAAGGAAAAATAATTAATATATAAAATATACTTTATTTTAAATCCAAGAACTCGAAAAAATTGCCTATAGAAAAAATGTATGAGCTAATAGTCTTATCTTGTTCCCATCCAACTTTAAAGATAGGAACAAAATTTAACTATTCAAATTGTAGTGTTATATATATTATGGCTAATGAATGAGAAATTAATTTTAGCACATGACTTAAAATATTAATATTATTCAAATAATTATGCTAAACAACATGTTCTTATTTGAAACATATAAAAGAGTCAAAATGATTAAGAAGAAAATATATAATCTAAGGATTTTGATATAGACCTAATTTTTTGAGATAAGAAACCTTATTAATCATGAAACTTTCATATTTAATACTTTGGCATAGAATGTAATCTCTAGAACAACTATCTAATACAACTCTGTCTACTCCTAACTAATGCACAAATAAAAATTTGGAGCTTTCAGTATTTTGGGGAAAATGTCTACAACTATGCTAACATGTGTGAGAAGAGTAAATAAAATAAGGAATTTTAAGAGGTGAAGGTTTTTTGTTAATATACCTAGTTGGGATCCAGTAAATTATTAGAAAAAATGGGTTATCCCTCGAATCTTGGTCCCAAAAACACCTAGACCCAAATTACCATATAAACCATCAAGCTAATGAGATATCGATAGAAAAATTAACTATAAAATAGAATATGTATATATTAACTAAGAAATAGGATCAAATAATCAATCTAGACCCCCACCCAAACCGGACAACACAAAAACTAGTAACCATGAAGTATACTCAACATCACATATTATCAACCAAACCAACAAACCAACCCATAAGACAAAGAACGACCATTAACCAATAAAAAAAGGAGCTATCCAAAGTGGGATAAATAAAATTGCATAACCTCACCCCACCACCAAGCCTCTTAACACTACAACTAATCTCCTTATAAGTTTCACAGGAAAAAACCTTACTAGGAAGGGAGACAACCACCTCCTCCACATAATTTTCATCATCATATCATTCAAAGAAGGATGTAAACGTATCCATCGAAAGGGAAACATTAGTGTTTCACATCTGGTGATAGCTTCCACCACCTTTTGTAAGAAATTATGTCTCCTCTTTGTTGCATGCAAATAATATATAGTATCCAATTGAAATATATGTTCACCTAGTGAATGACATCTTCAATATCATTGTTGAGTGGAGGAGGAAGGAACCAATATCATTTGATAATAAAGAGGTAGGGTTAAGCATTTAGGTTTTTTAACTACAAATGGTATATGGGCATTTCTTCTTGAAGAATTATGGAGGCTGATATAAGTAATGAACATGTGGACATGAAAAATTAAAAGGTTGGGAGATGGATGATAATTATGGGGTTACATATTTGATTCTATAGATATAAAATTACTCATCAATGATTGGTGTATAATTATATGAAAAACATCACAAACTTCTTTAAAATATAAGTAAATTATGAATGTGAAATTTTGTATAGGAATAATAGATAGGGACAATTTAAATTTTTTTTTATGTTTACTTAATCTCGTTTATTTAGGAAATATAGAATAAGTAAAACAATAATATGATTAAATGATCTTGAAAGATAAATTTAACATCATTTAAATAGCTTGTTACAATTTTTTAAAATCTTTAGATAAAGACCCAACTTAAAATAATCAAAACAATGATGAAAAAAGTAGAGACCAAAAGCAAGGAAATAATTTTTTTTTGTTGTATCTTTAAGTGAGCCCATTCCTTTAAATAGGCTTTAAAGCTACAAGTTAATATGATTTTTGTGTGCTCTCTTTGTATTCTTTTAATAATAAGATCATATGGAGGGTGACTATTCAACATGTAGAGAATATAAACATTGGGATGCTAAGATGCATTTCAATATTTTTATGTTCATGCACATTTTGATGGTAAAATTGGTATATACCTTCAATACTTTCAATTCTTCAATTAAAAAAGCAACAAACACTAATTCCACAAGTAATTTATAAAGTACATAGCAAAAAATTGAAAGAAAGCATACCTTAAAATTTTCCTCCAAAGTATATTCTTCTTGACTTATTATGGTATGTTACAAAGACAAAAATATTTAATTTATAGTAAACACACATGACCATAGATATAAAGGTAAGTATAGAATTAAACACGTACTAGAAAATTTGAACTTACTTTATGTTTGTATTCAAAGGTGTGAAGTAGTAAATTTCTTCACCACTAAATATATTGTAAAACAAATTGTACATGATGGTGTTCATGCACTCTCAATTCTCTAGAATGCACTATGGAATGCACTCTCAATTCTCTAGAATGAATTTGTAACTTGAATTTTTTGAGCCACCCAATGTTAATAGTGGGCTTGGAATTCTAGTCAAAGGCATACATTTTGTATTTAAAACATGATGCTCTAAAACATGTTTGACAAGGATCAAATCTATAGTCAATCAATGCATAAAAGAAGTTTTTAGTCATTGATTAATTACTATAATTATGTGTGAGCTCATTCATTTAGGGGAAATGTTTATTAAAATCAAACTCTAAACACCAATTCACGAGACAAATATTTATATTTTTGTTAAATATGTTAGATTGTACTTCTCAATTTACATAATGACAAATAAAATCTAAAAAAAAATCAATATTATTTTAAATTTTAAGTTAACAAATTTACATATTAACATTAAAATAAATATTCCTAATATTAATAAAAAATATTTTTGTATAAGTTAAAACATATCTTATTTAATAATTAGTTAAAATCCTTTGAAACTATTAATTCATATAATATCAAAGGACTAGGTAAGATAAATAAAATCCATATAATCAACTTCAAGTAGGTGCTTTATTGAGCACTTACTAAATTAATATTTTGTATATTAACGTATGAGAGCCACTTTAATTTTATTTTGCTAGCAATTTTTAAGATATTTGTTACATCCTATTTCATGGTTACTGAGTTACTTTTACCTTCATGAGTGAAAGTGTTGATAAATGCTAAATGTGGCTTTGAAATGTTTATTAGATAAATGAAATACTGAAATATGTAATAAGATGTTTTTGACTTTAAAAAGAATGAATATATTTTGAATTAGCGGAATGCTATGTATTGCAATATGAACATTCTAATGCTTTGTTGATACAAATGTGTTATGATGCAAATGGATTTACTATGAACGTCTAACTACCTTGGTGTTGTACTAAGTTGGTTGCAAGGACAGGTTCAATCCTCCAGAAGGGAGGGGAAGTATCACTCAGGAGAATTGTTTGGTTGGGTAACCTTTAATGCAGCCTAACTAAGCTTTCACACACACTCACTTCTAAGAAAATTTGAGTCAAGTCATTGTCACGGGATATTGGTAAGCCATTCTTAAGACATGTTTTGTTTGCATTAGACAGGATCATGATTTCTATTAGGAGCATTCATGATTTGTGATAAATGCTTGAACAATGTCTTTGATTTATATGATTGTTTGATCAAGTTGTCGTGATTGAATCTTTGAGTCTTGGGATTTGTGAATAGTTGTCTTTACGTTGATATGTATGTACATTAGGAGTATACATGTAGATATGTATATATATAGCGACTTGTGCATGAGAGCGTAATTGTATTTATGCATAAACGTGAGTAGAAATACTTATTAGCATACTTGCATGAGGAATCGATTATATATGTGTGTATATATACACTTAATGTATATGCATATCAATGAAGATATGAATATATGTGTTTTAATGAAAGAATCGAAGTAATGATATATATGTTTAAAATATATATTAATATGTGTGTGAAGTACATAACGAAAATGTACATTGCATATATAAGTGTATATATATATCATTATTGTCCAAATTGTATGTAAAAATATATATGTGTATGTATATACACATGCATATTGTTTGTAGATAATGATAATGTGGATATATGCATTTGTATATCGAGTGGTTTATTTGATGAACTTGTTTGTTAATGAGTATATGCTCTTCTTTGTATATCAATTGAACTAGAATGATATATATCACACAATACTTTATATATATATATGATTGTAAGATCAACTGCTATTATCATTGATGCCTTAGAAAAGGATAGGAAACATACATGAACATTAAAGGGAAGATTATTGCATATGGAATAGGTAAAGGAAGATCTAATTACTCATGATTTGGAGTCATTGAGAAACATTCATGCTTGGTAATTAGGTATGCAATTAAATTTGATAACTTTTGGGAACCAACATATTTGAACAAGAATTGTTACTCAAACTAGTACAAGATGCTCATCGGGAAAGTTAGAATGAATTGAAAATCAGATTGCATCTTTGGAAATGATAAAAGGACAAAATAAATCCAAGGTATGGATGTCCTAAGATGAAGGAGATTTATCTCCACAAATTATCTAATCATTATACTTGGCAATCAAATATGGCATGAGTCCATGAAATAGGTTTTCACTTAGACAAAATAGATTGATATGGGATGGAAAAGAACCTATGTACCCATAATTTTGGGAGATTAAGGAATGAAATGAGGAAATTGATGTCATATTTAAGACATTGAAATGCCAAAATAATTTGTCAGAAGAGGAACCACTATAATTCAGAAAAGAGAGAGTAAGATGTTGCGAGGTATGTAGAAAGTTATTGTGCAGTATGCCAGAAGATGAAGACTGGTTGTCATCATTGGCGAGACGTGTGTACTCTCTTAAGAATCTAGTGAAGAAGTAGTAGATCATTGGAATAAATTTTGATTTTTTTATGTCTATAAGACTGAAATAATGTTATGGTAGACAGACTCACCGAGATAAACAAATTTGGTTGGGAAAATTTGATTGTTAGGATAGTAGTCCTAAACATCAAATTGTAAAAAGAAGTTGCTAAATGATCTCGAGAAGGTAATCTCATATGAGAACAAGCAAGTAGTGATAAGGTTTTGTAAACCATCATCATCTTATGAGAAATTCAATTAAACGAGTGCTCAATATATTATTTTAAAATAGCCAGATAGGCAAAAGTAATAAACCAAATCTTAGAGGATTTGAAGAATACTTATACTTCTATAGGTTTGGTCTATTATATGGAAGAAGGGTTAAATCTCTACTAAGCTAAAATAGGCTAAGAAATAGGGATAACATTAGACCTGAAAGTTTGAAAAAATGGAACAATGGATCAAAAGATCAAAGACAAACTTTGTTGATACAAAGTTTGAATTAGGAAGCATTATTATGCTAAAGGAAAATGGTTGAGTCAATGATGGACGGTCTCAACTTCTAAGTTGTCCAATGATGTAAATACCAAAGGAAAGGATGGGACCCGTGGTGTAGTGTACAATACACTGGCACTCCTTATCCATTTGGGTTACACTAAGGATAAATTCTTTAGCCAATGAGAACGTGTTTTCTAGTCACTATGACATAGGTGTCATGTGGTATATAGTTACTATTGTACTTGAGATGTACATACAAGGTAATATGATTATAATGTATAAAACTCTTTGAGAGAGAAAGTATGTGTAAATCACACAAGTTATCCCTATTTGTTAGCAAGGACACTCGATGCAAGGTCCAAGAAGGAAGGATAATATTTGGAAATGGTAAGTAAAACCTTTATTTGACTTTATCTATATGTTTAAATTGTTTTAAATCAGCGAGGATGGTATTCACAAGGGGGAAATTATGTTACATCTCATTTCATGGTTACTGAGTTACTTTTACCTTCATGAGTGAAAGTGTTGATAAATGTTAAATGTGGCTTTGAAATGTTTATCAGATAAATGAAATACTGAAATATGCAATAAGATGTTTTTGATTTCAAACAAAATGAATATATTTTGAATTAGTGGAATGTTATGTATTGCAATATGAATATTCTAATGCTTTGTTGATACAAATGTGTTATGATGCAAATGTATTTACTATAAACATCTAACTACCTTGATCTTGTACTAAGCTAGTTGCATGGACAGGTTCAATCCTCCAGAAGGGAGGGGAAGTATCACTCAAGAGAAGTGTTTGGTCGAGTAACCTTTAATGAAGCCTAACTAAGCTCTCACACACACTCACTTTTGAGAATATTTGAGTCAAGTCATAGTCGTAGGATATTGGTAAGCCATCGTTAAGACATGTTGTGTTTGCATTAGATAGGATCATGATTTTTGTTAGGAGCATTCATGGTTTGTGATAAATTCTTGATCAAAGTCTTCGATTTATTTGATTATATGATCAAGTTTTCATGATTGAATCTTTGAGTCTTGGGATTTTTGAATAGTTGTCTTTATGTCAATTTGTATGTACATTAGAAGTATACATGTAGATATGTATATGTATAACGACTCGTGCATGAGAACATAATTGTGTTTATGCATAAATATGAGTAGAAATACTTATGAGCATACTTGCACAAGGAATCGATTCTATATATATGTGTATATATATACACTTAATGTATATGCATATCGACGAAGATATGAATATATGTGTTTTAATGAAAGAATCAAAGTAATGATATATATGTTTAATATATATGTTAATATGTGTGTGTGAAGTATGTAACGGAATTGTACATTGCATATATAAGTATATATAACATTATTATCCAAATTGTACGTAAAAATATATATGTATATATATATGTATATGTATATGTATATACACATGTGTATTGTTTGTAGATAATGATAATGTGGATATATGAATTCCTATATCGAGTGGTTTATTTGATGAACTTGTTTGTTAATGAGTATATGCTCTTCTTTGTATATCAATTGAACTAGAACGATATATATATACTCTAAGCAATAATAGAAGTATGAGTTTGGTTAACAAATAAATATGATCATATTTAGGTATTAATTGGTAAATTAATACTTTCAATAATTTGGAGAAATATAGATATATATATATATATATATATATATACTCTAAGCAATAATAGAAGTATGAGTTTGGTTAACAAATGAATATGATCATATTTAGGTATTAATTGATAAATTAATACTTTCAATAATTTGGAGAAATATATATATATATATATATATATATAATATAATTATATAATTATATATATATATATATATATATATATAATAGATATATATACATATATATATTATATATAATGCAGCCATATTTGACATCGAGGCTTAATTAAGCCAGCAATACCTTGCTTCTATCCATGACATATAGTGCAAAAAGAAATGCTTTTAAAACGTTTTAAATGAGGTTAAAATGGTCGATATATCAAAGATATAGCGTTGCATATTGAAGGTGCAATGATAAATGACTAACCGCATATACTACCTTTAGTAAAATGCGATGAGAATTCCTAAACTTATATCTGGTGCATACAACCTGTATTTAGTGAATTAAGCCTAATGTTCATAGTGTTGCACACTATACACAAGTAGCGTGTTGAGTTAATGATTAGCAGATTAAAGGAGAATGAAGCCGCATAGTATTAACAAATTAATGTGCATTAATAGGGAAGTTGACTCATAAGATATGTGTTGATTGCTATGCCTTGGACCAAGTCGACTATGTGATACGTAGCTAAGTAGAGTCTGACTTATTCCTTTGTTTTAAACAAAAAGCTTGTGAATAGGAAATGTGATGAATAGTTAGCGTCATATTGTGAATTTTGTGTTTCCTTTAGAAGTTTTTTCAGTCTGTAATTCAATTTCCAAATTGAATCATGTGCTTTATGAACTAGTCAAACTGTTGTTGGAAAGCATTGGGTTGATCTACTGTCCTGTTTGAGTAAGTAATGAGATAGAAATTCACCATCTTTTCATTATTAAGTTGAGTCGATGGTATTTGGTTGAGAAGTATCATAGCATAAATCCTTGTTTGTAGGTTGTAGATGTTGGTTTTTGGGTATAAATATGAGGCATTCTCACCTCATTTGGGGACACTTCTTCTACGCATTATTATGATGCTCCATTATTGAGAGATTCTTATTTTGTTGAGACTTATTTGTGAGGAAACTTTAGTGAGAGGAATTGAAAGGGATTGTTGCTAAGTTGATTTTAGAAGAGGGCTTGGCTAAAGAATCAATGGGTCAATTGTATTATAGCATATAAAAGGCATGAGACTATATCCTCTTGATGTATATCTATCTTTGTGAAAGATTGAATATCTTGATTGTTTTGTTTGGGAATTGCATTAGATCTGATTGAATAGTGAAATGATCTATTTGCTTATTGGAAAGGAAGTGAATCTAGTTGTTATGATTTCCTTATGAATGTTTGTACATACTCCATATTAAGGAATGATTATCGTCATACTAGAATTTTTGAAAATAGCTTAAGAAGTTATTTGATACAAAGTTACTTGCATGATCTTGTTTGATATTTGCTTGAAAAGCCTATCTATTAGGTTATTAATCCAATATACCCTATACTATGATTTAGATGATGATGTTTCTATGCATAGATAGTCTACACTACATGTATAACGTGAGATGTATCGATGTCATGAAGTAACTTGAAATTGTTAGTTTACAATGCTAGGAAGTCATGGAAAAGGTAAGGTTTAGTAATACAACCATAGTGATGGTATGAAAGATATGACAGGATGTGACGTCATGCAAACCACACCAATAGTCTATACTTGATTAATCACTTGATCATTACTTTGCTTTGGAATGAAACCCTAGGTTTAGAATAACCTATGCGGGTTGGGATATCTACTTGATTACAGATTGAAACCCTACATTGATAATAACCTACTTGGATGGGTTATGTATTTGAGCTTTGTTTGAAGCACAAAGGTTTAGATTAACCTACATAATCGAATTGATTGATGATTATTGACTTTATCCTAAGATTAGGATATACCGAGGTTGAGAGAAACCTATGTGATTAAGTTGATCACTTGAATTTGTGAATTACTATTTGATTGAAGCAATAGGTGGGATTAGAGGTATTGAGTTTGAATTGTTACATGTTTGGTTGCTTTATACTCTTGATGTGAAGTCATGTTGTTGACAAGATTCTACTCTTTGAATAATCCTTTTTACTAAGGAAATTACACTCTCAAATGGAATCATTTATTGATACATGATTATTCTTCGATTGAGGTCATTCATTGATGAAACAATACTCTTGATGAGAATCACTTATTGGCATGATATATTCATTTATTGATAATTATTTATTCTATGATAAGATGATGCTTATGTAGCTATACTTTAAAATATATAAAGCTATTTATTACGAAGCTCTTGTAAAGTTAGAGTCATGAAGGGATCATAGGTTATTCTTGGGATTAGATTGTCCTATGAAGGGGCTAACTTATGCATGTGAATACTTGATAAAAATATCATTGTGAATTAGAAAAGGGAATAGGTTGTTCCTGAGGCTAAAGTTTACCTATGCATAGTATATGAATGGTCATAATCCAAACCGAGCTAAGGTAGTGTATGTGAATAGAATGATTGTCACTCGAAGTACTGGGTGAGAATACTTTGGCCAAAGTAGTGTAAGTTTCCACTGTTACATTTTCAAATCACTATGTTCCTTTTATGCATACTAGTTCAAGATTGTAGTGGATACAAGTTCTAGTTATGTAGGGCACAACACTAATCTTAGATGGGCTATTTTTATGAGGTTATCATACCAAACTCTTCGTCGAAGGGAAGGGCCATCTTACCATATGTGGTAGATGTGTGGAGGACCACAGTTAGTCCATGGTTGGCAGAAAAGTGTTTGAGTGATGCTTCTCGTCATCAGTTGGCGACTAAGGTTTGCAGATGTTTGCACCAATATTGGGGATAAATAGAGTGTATGCGCCAGTTTTGAGGACAACTAGAATGTATGCACCAATGCGACGACATTGAGACTAGTTTGTATATTTATTGCCAAATGAAGCTCAAAAGAGCTATTTATGTATCTTATACCCATTTGTATAGAAGGATGTATTCTTGAATGATAAAATTGAGTTCATTCAATATGAAATCTATGCTATGGAAGTTTGGAATAGTGTTTGTTTCAAATGCGCATGTAATTTACATTATGGAAAATAAAAAAATTCATCACTATGTTTGGCATCATGGATCATCCACTTAAGGTGAAAACTTGGAAATTTTACTAAGTAGAACACTAGGGTCATTACAATACTATTGGATATTGCATATATAGTTGGATTAGAATTTAAAATATAATAATATTGATATGGTTATAATTTTAAATAATAAAAAAATTTAATGAGAATGATTAATGTTTAACAATTTTTGGTAAAATAAAAAATGTTATAAAGGAAGATAAATTGTAAGGGCTAGACATATAGGATAAAATGTGTCTTCTTGATAGTTGGATAAGGTGGATAAACTCACATCTTAAAATTGAATTTTCAAATAGATATTTTTATGTGACATATTTTTACATTCTTTTTGTAAAACAATGATATCGTAATTGTGTTAAATTTATTGCTTGTATATTACAACTTATATGTCAATTTAAATACTTTCAAGACATAGGTAGTATTGGTTATGATTATTAGATGGAAAATGAATAGAGCAATTGATTCGAATACAAATATATCATTTGAACTCATAAAATAGAATATTTTAGCTCTTTTTCATAAATATAGATATATTAATTAAATAATATAAATAAAATGTATTAAAGAGAAATATATATGAGATCTATAAAGAAATGTTCAATTTTTAAATTTTCAATAAAATTTTAAAGTTATTTTCTTAAGTTCAATATATACATGTAGATTTTGTGTTTTGTGGACTATCAATTCTACTTTTCTTTTGGTGATCATAAAACATAGTCCTTAAATAGTAGCCACA
The DNA here is from genome assembly GCA_007115665.2 of Sequoiadendron giganteum. NCBI lineage: Eukaryota > Viridiplantae > Streptophyta > Pinopsida > Cupressales > Cupressaceae > Sequoiadendron > Sequoiadendron giganteum. Next base: position 612,298,289 of record CM021103.1, on the reverse strand, counting down.
AATCAAGAAGAAAATAGCATATGATAAATTCATATTAAATCTAACTAGGACATTCAAAGTTATACCTTATATCCTTGGTTGGATATCCCATGCACATCCCTCCTCTAATACACACCCCTCTCCTCCTTGATTTGTCATGCAAGAGAATATCTAGTGCTAAAATCAAATTGACTTATTTAACCTATCAACATACCCTTCCATTTTCTTAATAAAATTGGTTATTACAAATGATGCATTTATTTAATCATTATTTAACCCCTTTCCCGAACTATTAAGTATTGTATTTTACTTTTGTACTTTTGGATAAAAAAATATAACACATAGGAAGATTGAAAAATATTTTTGACACATTCTCTTCCCTCATCTTCAATTGTTGATCATACCCTAATCTCATATCAATTTTGGAGAAAACAAATGTCCCTCATTAGAGAACAATATTTCCTATTTTTGAAAGTTGTGTTCAACATCTAAGAATTAATACATGATCTAAGGGTGTTATCATTTTTCTTAATACAAAAAATAAATTATCCCAATAGAGATATGCTAGGCCTAATCAAACTCTTAGCATATCTTACAACTACCTTTTCACTTCAAAGAATTCAATTTTGGTCCTCTAATAAGGAGCTTTTGACTTGGACATAATTTTAGATAAAATACCTATGAATAAGTGAAATGCTTCTAACTCCACAAGAAAAAACCTAATATTAAAAAAGGATAGTCCCTTAAGGTTGGCTCATTTTCAAAACCAACTTGACCAATGTACAATGCATAGAGGATGCAACCTTTTCCAAGCCTTCTTGAGTTGCATTTCCAACCCATGTCATGAACTTTATTGTTGCACACCTTGCACTTGAATAGACTAACTATGATTCTTAATAAAAATGAAATAGTGCAGAAATGCATCTTATACCTACATTGGAATATCTAATTGGCACTTGGAATATGCGATCCTAATAGAGCCACATACAAGTTCACTACATCTTTATACTAGGAAACTCTAAGCTTATCAAAAACACACTTATCCATCCTCATTTTAATTTTATTTATTTACTACATTATCCATGCATCCCTCATGTATCTAACTCTCTTTATTATCTTGTTTGAAAATTTAAGAAATGTTAATCCCTTGAAGCTCTAATGTTAATGAGGACTAAATCTAGAAGTCCAAACAACACCCTCAAGGTCTCAAATGGTGCTTCCCTATGCTCATTTATTAGTTGTTTACCACAAGTCCTTGTTTGGAATTTTGGTTGTCCCAACTGAAGTGGTTGGTTTTGATTTGCACTTTGTACATGCTATGGAAAAATCTTGGATAATGATGGTCACATTGTTGAGTACCATGCTTTGAGGCTCTATAGTGTTCAATTTTTATTAGTATGTTAGCTTTCATTACCACTTTCAACATTATTATTTTAATATTTTATTCTTAAATGAGAAGGGTATCTTTTACTACCCCTTATTTTTTTCATTATACTCCTTTTAATACTACCTATACCCCAAACTTGACTTTTCAAAGACCTAGTTTATGTAGGGAGTTGTATGGATGTCCACATTTTCTCTAATTGGGGGACTAAGTCCCAATATGAACTTACCTATTCAAAACTACCCATCCTTCAAACATTCATGAAAATATTTTAGAAACATGGGAAACTCTCCCAATATTGGGTCTCCATAATGTCCCCCTACTTGACATTCTACAACTCTCATCAAAGGATAATTTTGGGTGTCACCATTGTTTGAGAAATAAGATAAACCACTCTCAAGTAGAATTCTCTAGAGTCATTCTAGCTCATTTATCTAGTTATCCCCTAAGATGGTACCTCCCTAAACAATTAATATACCTCATAGACTTCCTTTGTTTCCTATGAAGGTCACAGCTCAAAATACTTCATCATTTTGATGATCCATGGTGCAAACCATCCCTTAACATTATGTTACAAAAATTTAACAAAGCTATCTTTTTTAGATCCTTTGATGTCTTGGCTTAAGAGAGAATTCTTATCAAACCTAGAACAAGTAACATTTCCTTACTAGTTATCGAGATTCAAGTTATCACATTATATTTCAATCCCATTTCCCACTAGATAAAATCCCCTATTCTAGTTCCTCTTCTACCTCTACTTCATGTTGGGCATCTGATTTGTTTAACCTCTACTCTAAAGCATTCTTATGGTCTCAATTATCATTCATCAAAACAAGGATTTGGTCTAGATTCCTCTATTGATTGATTGTTAAGTTATGAATGGTGTTGGAATTATGGTTGGATTCTAGTACCACAACCAACCCCAAGACCTAAAGAAAGAATCATATTTTTTAGGTGAACAAATCAACTTGTAAGATGTTAGAGTTCAACCTTCCAAATTGAACCTCAAGGTTTCCATGCAACTTAACTTGAAGATAAAACCCTACAAGAATGCCCATGCCTAGTTATAATTTTTTGAAATAATTGACCTAACAAAAAGAACTTATTAATTTCCATATTTTTTATAATATTTGTGAAGTATAAATTAATAATGTCATTGTTTAGACATCCAAAACAACAATTTAACGACTTGGGTTCACTGATCAATTTATTTAGATAGAAATATTCCCTATATGTCTAAATATTGTCACAAGGTTGAACTCTTAAGGTCTTGTTAAATTTTACAAATTAGTATGCTTTTTAAAATTAGCCATTCATAAAGTAGCATTTATTTCACTTGAGTACCTCTAGTAAAAATGAGATGTGAAATTTGATTGATAATCTACAGGATTACCATGTTGCAATCTCATTCAAGACCATATAATTTTACTAAGAGTTTCTTCTTGTATCATTAATACATAATTTGTACACCCCTTAGTATAATTATCAACTTAGGATAAATTGTTCATGTTTATGGTTGGGTTTCTAACACTTAAGCCAAATTTCAAAGTATTTTTAACCAAATCCAAAGGTATTAAGATTCATAGTATCATAAGTTTTGATCACTAATTATGTATGTGGGTGAATATCCATTCACTTAAATGTTGTAAAAATAATTGGTCACATAAAAGATGGATATCCATATCCCAAGGCTAAGTTTAATCATCATAAGTTTCCACAATGCACCAAATCTCAATGGACATGTAATCCCATGGTTTATTTTGAATCATAATTTTGAATCCATGAAATGGATTGATCACAATATAATTTTTCTTGCCCTAAATTAAAAGTATATTATCAATAATTTTATTTTTTAATCTTGAAGAACATCTCCTTTGATCTTTCTCAAATTTCTTGAAATTGTTAAAATTGAAGTTTAGTTTCACCAAGTCAAGAGGTACACATAGCACTTAACCCCACTATTACACTTTATTAGTTGTGTTGTAACTTGCCCCTAGTTATTACATATTATACCTAATTTACAAGTGTAGACTTTACAAGCTTAACCCTTAACTCTTAACTCATTTGAGCCAAGTGTAGACTTTACAAGCTTGGAGGGTTTTGATCCTACGTGGAGAGCTCAAAATTTCTTACACCTTTGAAATTAATAATTGCATAAAGAAAAAAAATTGAAGATAGTCTCATTTATATTTAAATACAATAGTCTCATTTATAGTTTAAATACAACCTAGTTCACAAGATCAATATACTTACATTATTAATTAACATTTAAACAATGTATCCTACATGTGATGACAATATTTTTGAAAAGTTAACTCTTGCAATTAAAAAAACCTATCATATAGCAACTAAATCAACTAATGGTGTACAAATGATTGTCAAACTCTAAGCTATAGGGTGATAAATAGTGTTAATATGCCTTGATTTTAAGTTGCAATAGTGACAAAATTATCCACTTCACAACTCTTAATAAAAATATTAATCCATTACAAATGAATAACATCCTTAAAACATGTGCTTGATTGTGCTACTTGTATAACCTTAACCTACAATGTTATATACGAAAATCTATCACTTCCAATTCCTTATGATCCATGTTAATTTGAAAAGGATTATGATTAAAACTTCATGAACCCGACCAAGAATTAATCAAAATTAGAACCATAAAAGGAATAGTTGTAAAGTTGTAATAGCAATTTAGTCATTTATCAACCAATAATTTTGTAGGTGAATTGCTATAATTCAAATGGGAAAGCAAGAAAAATACATCTTGCCATTATAAATCAATTGTATGTCCTTAATGTTTGAAACAACAAACCTTAATCTTTTATGAACAAGAGGATACTAATCTAATTTTAGAATTAGATGAAGAAAAAATGGTAACCAATTAAACGAAAAAATGATATAGCCTTATTAACATTTATTAATCTAAAGAAACTATTTTAGCTAAAAGAAGAGAAAGCCAAATTATTGCCACCTCCAACTAGTTTCCCCATGTTCAAGGCTCTAAGATAAAATTTAAATTTGGGTCAAGTTTGATATTGCTTGTTATTCTTTGCTTTTTCACATCATTTTATTTCAATTTAAGCATTAAATTTAGTCAACTACAATATTCACTTCACAAATCAGAGATTGCCAAATTGCCTGATACATCTTAGCATTGCTTCTACTTTTGAATGAATGCCATCATAGTAAATTGTAGAATTCAACTTACGACTCAAGCCACTTTGTCTTACACAACATTGAATTTATTTTTATAATTGATAAATGACATTACATATTACTCTTGATACAAATTTAGTACGATCACTATTCTCAATTTCCCTCTTCCAAGGATATTTTGAAGGAAAAAAATCATTCAAATGTATTGTTCAAAAAAGTTATTCACATTCAATGATCCTTCATCTTACATATACATACTTGGTTTGGCACATTGTCTTTAATTCCACCATCATAGAATAAATTTGCCTTCTTCCTCATGATTTGGCATACATCATGAGTATAGTGAAGTATTAGGAGTGTCAAGTGCAAAGAAAAGCTTTCAAGATTTTCAATTTGTGTCATTGTTGCACAAATCAACGAAAATAACCCTAGAGTGTAGTTTAGATATAGAAATAAACGAATTTGTACCTTCAAATTAGCCTCGAGGTATTTAACAACATACAAGGAAACAATAAACCCCGATGGTGATCACACTAATAGTAGTCATAGTGATCAAGGTAATGGTAATTGAAAGTAGCTTATAGCGGAGCTACTAATACTTATTGGAAAATGACATTTGGAACAAACCTAAAAATACTAAAGATCATGTTCAACCCTCGCATTACTTGTTGGAGTAAAAAAGTCATTATCTGATATTAATTAATCATTAGATTTTTTATTTTAATTACTTAAGCTTAAACTTAGGAATTGTTCTTTTAGCAATTAGATTGAACTAAATATAGGACAAGTTGTCTCATTGCATGAGCACAATCTAATCAAATCTTCATCTAAGGTTTATTTTTTTATGTTTTTATAAGCATGCACCTTCATTGTAATATTCATTTAGATTATTTGCATCAATACACTTTTCACGTTATTGAGCACAATCTTGTTTTTCATCTTCTCTATTGTGATAGGTAATTGCTTGCATATGATTTATGGATGTTGTGGGTTGAATCAACAACTTCTTCATAGTATCGAAGCTCCAAATATATAGCCCCTATTCAATCTTCTACACATATCTCATGCCTATTTTTCCAAAAAATTAACCAGATATTTTTTATTTCAATCAGATCTCAATTTTTTTATTTTCTTGGAAAACATGCAAAGAGGTCGATTTTTTTAATTCAAAAGGGAATTTTTCTACATTGAGAGGGTTTATATTGTTGCATCAGTTCATTACTGTATTTTTCATCATGCGTCCAACACATATTGCTCTATTTACTCCATAGATCTATAGTTGGAAATCACAAATAGAGATACACCTAAAGAAATCAACATTATACAGAATGACCATAGGTACAAAAATTGAACCTCGACCTACTACTAAGAAAATTAAGTGGTTTAATAGGGGTGATCAGGATTTTGGGACATTACGCATGTCTACATCTCCTAAACTTCTCTTTCATGTTGAATCTTGCACCACACCCAATCAAATTTGGACTCAATTAGTGTCCTTGTTTGGGAAGTAGGATATTAGGGAGGATTTCAGTTCGAGAATGATCTATCAGCTTGGCTCCTCGAGATTTAGATAGCATTCAAGACTTCCTCACCAAAATCAAGTCTCTCATATTGCAATTGACAGTGTGTGGCATTTAGGAGGATACTCAATTGATTCTTTCCATCCTTGCCAAACTTGGTCGTGATTATTCATTTTTTGTTTCTACCTTCTATGCCATGAGAGATGTACTTGCTTCTAGATTCACTATGCCTTCACTTGATGATTTTGCTACATCACTCACTTGGGATCAAGCAAAGTTGATGCAAGTGGGCTCATTGAAGTCTTTCACATCAAAAGCTCTTATTGCATCACCAAGCACTATAGATCCAAAGGCTTCAAATTGTAAAGGCAAGAAACCAAAACAAAAGGATTCCAAATACACTGGACAAGCCAAGGAATCACAATCACATAATACCTCAGATTCTTCTTCCTCTTCTAAGAGGGATTCATCTAAGTAGAATCAACCAAAATGTGCATATTGCACAAAGACAAGACATGATGAGCATCAATGTTATCCAAATCAAATTGATGAGTTGAAGCATCTTCTATAAAAGAACACTATTCAATTGCCTTCATCCTCTTCTTCCACTACAATACCTTCACAATCAAGGTCAACCATAATGACACATTGAGTGTACAAGAAGAAAGGCCATGCTCTCTTTGCATCCACCGATATTCAATCTAGTAGATGGCTTCTTGATTTTGGAGCCTCACATCACATGGTTGCATCTTCAAATATGTTATCTTCATATGAGCCTTGCACATTGCCACAAATTTTGATAGGTTATTAGCAAAGGATCCATAAATATTGATGATGGCACATTTCACGATATACTTTGTGTCCATTATCTTCCAATCTCCTTTACATCTATCAAATTTCACACATTGGGGCAAGTAAGACCGTAGAGTTCACACCCGATTCAATGCTTATCAACGACCTACACAATAGAGAGATTCTTGCAATTGGGACAACATATCATACCTCTCAATTGTATGCCTTCTTTCATTTTGCTCCAAATGAGCAAGCACTATCATTGATTGTTCCTCACTTTTATGAATCTAGAGAATCAAATATCTGAGGAGAAATTTGGTCACTCAACCTACGTGTTCTTCCATCGTCTACTTTGGTTCATGAGACTTGTGTTGAACTTCTTCCTCCTCCACCTCTCGCATCTCCAAAGTTCAAGTTTTTTCAACAAGATGTTTTCAATCTTTCAATTTCAATATTGTGGGATGACTACTTGCCAAACATTGCAAAGTTGTTCATTAAATCATACATTGTCAATATAGGGGACACACTTGAGGATATCCACTTCCTCTTTGATGATAGATATGGCCCACAAATCATTACATCAACATTGTCTTTGAAGGTTGCTCTGCAAGCATCTTCAGAATTGTTTAGATTAACTTCATTTCAAACATGTAGACACATGATCATTCTTCTATGACATCCATCATGCGACTATTTCTCCTGACAGAGTTTATTCTTCACACACCATTGGACATGTTTCTTTCTAAGAGGAGGAAAAATGTTTGTTGTTTTTGGATCATCTTCATGCATTCGCTTTTGGAAAAAAAGCTTCTTCCTTCTAAGGGAACTCATTTTCTCATTCTTCCTCTCCTATGGGGGATCTTGTTTATACTTATGTGACTAGAGCAACACTTGGAGTAACATTTTAAATCCTACTTTTTTTAATCACATGTATGATTTCATTTCAATTACTTGTTAGTCGATAGGCTATATATGATGTGAGGTTTCGACATGAAACCTGTTTCACGCTCCCACAAACCGTTTATATATTATAAAAGAGGACTTTCCCCCCATTTCAAAATCCTTCAATGGATACGCGCAAAAAACGGGCTAATTCGGCAGCTTTCTGTTCCGTTTCACGCAGGGTCAAATTTTCTTCAGTATGAGTTAAGGGGATGTCTTGTTGGCCCTTTATTTCCATATAAAGAACACGACGAGGAAAAATACCTTCTTGAACTTCCATCTTGATCGCTTGAATATCCTTAATAAGAAATTGGAGGAAAATACGGCGATTTCTTCCGGGAAATCCCCAACGAAAAAGGCATACAATTCCTTCTTTTTCATCAAACTTATTATAGCCACTACCCACATTGCACAAAATAGTGCACCACAAATAAGAGCTAATAAAGAGACCTACAATCCCATAAAAACACATCATCAGGTTCCTACCGAGGTAACTTGAAATTCCGACCACAAAAAATCCTAGTGAACCCAAAAAGAGGAGACAAGCAAAAAGCAAATTGCTTATTTTTCAAGACCCTGTTATGGGTTCTATCCAGAGCCATTTGGATCGACGATTCATAACAAATTACGTCCTATTTAATTCGAGGGATTGAACAAATTTTCACTCCCACCCCGAAGTCATTCTCATAAATTGGCTATATTAATAAACTAGCCATATACATATAAGCATTTTTTTAATAGTATATATCTATAACGATTCTATTATTCTTCTTTTCCCATGTTCTTTTTTTGTCTGTGCTTTTTTTTAGCATGGAAATTTTGTCCTTAACTTATTGATTATCAAAATGATACTTCATTGTATCAGTCAAATGAAAATATCAATCTCTATATTGAAATGTCTATATACACATATTTTGAAGTATAAGTAAGAAAGATTTATTCTTTCACACACGGGTCTGTATACTATGTATTGTACATATTATACCATATACATTTACATTCTATCCATAGATTGTTATTTATCATATATGAATAGATCTAAATAAAGAGAAATATCTATTTAGATCTATTTAGTAAGGTTTTATCTTATATTAGACAAAAGAAATATATATAGGTATATATATATTGATCAGATTCATAGAATTTCGTCATTTTGAATATAGAAATAAAGAAAAACCATTGTAATTGCTGGAAAAAACAAGCCCACCAAAGGCACGAAAAGAGAGGGTAAGTTGTTCATTATTATATCAAAAGTATATTAAATAGTCTTTTTTTCTATTACAAAGATAGATTATAAGATCAAATGAGTGATAGGACCAAATAAGCGGGCGTGCCTTTCTTCGTAAAATACCTAATTCATTAGGTCTTTTGTAAAGTAATTTATTACTTTACTTTGTTTGATACAAAACAAATGGGACCAATTTCCACATTGTATATTGGTACATATAAATGATAAAATATATCCGCTTCTCAATTCTATTTTTTGAAACTGTTCTATTAATAGATGTTCATCTTTGAGACAAAGGTCTAACTCCATAGCATAATCTGTTGTTTCTCCGCTACGGGGAGATGTATTATTTGTACATTCCCGTAGCTTTGGAACGAATAAGAATATATTAATGTTTACCGTTCGTTTCGGAGCAGCAGGATTTGAACCCACGACCTCCACCACCCCAAGATGGCACGCTACCAAACTGCGCCATACTCCGTTATAACGACCAACATCGCATTTCTCTATTTAATGTCAATTCGGACATTGAATAGAGAAAATACTCTTCTCTCAATATTAGCATTGACAATCTTGGGAAGATAGTCTAATATAGTGACTAAACAATACTAAAATGCTAAGCCGCCATGGTGAAATTGGTAGACACGCTGCTCTTAGGAAGCAGTGCTAGAGCATCTTGGTTCGAATCCGAGTGGCGGCATTCTTGTTAATAAGATACTATGGGTTCAATCCCTTCCATATAAATTACTTATATCTATATCTATTACTTATGGAGTGCCTATATAGGCAATTACTATCATTGTTCGATCTATGTGGATACTTATGTAAGTACAACAAAGCAGGATCAGGAATTAATTACTTATCTATTAGAAAGAGATATTTATATGACACCAGAGCAGGCAATAGAGTTTGGTCTTGTCGACGCAATAGGCATAGAAGGACTGGATTTTGCACCTATATCGCATGATTATGACGATGGTCATGATGACCATTATTTTGGTTGTTTTGATGATGATCGTTAAGATAATGAAATCGATTAATGGATTGCTCTGCGTTTGCGGAATCTACCAATCGTTGGCCTAGGGAACTTGAAGATCGGTATAATTTGAAGATTGGCCTGGTGAGAACAAGCAATGAAACCAAAGACAGAGAGAGCCGCTAAACTATAGGATAAGTAAGCTTCTCCAAACCATACAAACGCGCGGCGAGCCCATGCAAAAGGTTTTGTTAAGATGTGCCAAATACCACCGAAGATACAAATGGAACCTAACCAAACATGTCCTCCAATTAGATCTTCCAGATTGTCCACGCTAACAATCCATCCCTCTCCTCCAAAAGGGGATTTGAGTAAATAACCAAATATAGTACTTGGGTTAAGCGTAAGGTTCGTAATTTTTCTTACATCTCCACCGCCGGGAGCCCAGGTATCATATATACCACCAAAATACAAAGCCTTAAACACTAGGAGAAAAGCACCAACACCTAGCAAGATTAGATGAATACCTAAAATTGTAGTCATTTTGTTCCTATCTTTCCATACATAACCAAAAAATGGAAAAGATTCTTCTAAAGTTTCGGGTCCGATTAGTGCGTGATAAATACCACCGAAGCCTAAAACTGCAGAAGAAATTAAGTGAAGTACCCCGGATACAAAATAGGGAAAAGTGTCCACAATTTCCCCACCAGGACCGACTCCCCATCCTAGAGTAGCTAGATGAGGAAGTAGAATCAATCCTTGTTCATACATAGGTTTTTCCGGTACAAAATGAGCCACTTCAAACAGATTCATTGCTCCAGCCCAGAATACAATTAATCCGGCATGAGCCACATGAGCCCCAAGTAATTTGCCTTTCTTTTTATTGATAGAAAATAAAAAATGGATTTACGACGATGTTTATTCCTACTTACGTCGACGAAGGATTGAAACATCACTATATTTATTTCTTTTCCGACTTTTTCTTCCAAGTGCGCTATAGCCCCAAGGGGTCAGGGGTTTTTTTCTGCCAATTGGAGCTCTTCCTTCACCACCCCCATGAGGATGATCCACAGCATTCATAACTACTCCTCTTACTTCAGGACGTTTACCCAGCCAACGTTTGGACCCAGCTTTACTTAAAGTTCTATTTTTCCATTTAACGTTGCCTACTTGTCCAATTGTTGCTGAGCAGTTCTCAGATATTAAACGAACCTCCCCAGATGGTAATCTTAATGTGGTCAATCGACCTTCTTTTGCGATCAATTCTGCCGCAGCACCCGCTGCTCTAGCTAATTGTCCGCCTTTTCCGACTTGTACTTCGACATTATGTATAGTCGTGCCTAAAGGTATATTGGTTGAAGTAGACCTTTAATTTGTAAAAATCCCTTCCCAAACTGTACAAGCCTCTCTCAGGGCATACAGCTTTCTGGATGTGGATGAATATTTATATACTCAATGTATAATATATACAATATATTTTATAGAGAGATTGAAGATGAAGGGCATACTTTAAATTCCTTATGTCCTTATTCTTCTGTACATCCTAGGTTTTTTTATTCCATCATCTGGCTTATGTTCTTTTTTCATGTAGCATTCAGAATGAATGACTTTATCAAATTACATTAATGCTTTCGCATCTTCCGGATAACGTAGGAGGCATTTGAAAATAGAAATTTTATTTATTATAAAAAAAAATATTTTCACTGTTCAGCTTCGAATCTGCCTTTGACCATCAAATCAAATGTGAGTTACTTGTTTTTCTCTTCATAACAAGGGTTCCTTTACCTTATTTGTTTCTGCTTCAGACAATTAAGTCTTCTCCATATTATCATATCTCTGGAGTCAATAATTCCAGAAACTATTGAACTCAATCACCCGCTGCTCTTTATCCTCAGTTTCCCTTTGGGGTTGATCCCATCAAAGTATCCTAGCTGGATCAGTGATAGATTTTAAGGTTTTGCTGTAAACCCAATCGGATATTTCCAATTACGTAAATTAATAATTCAAACCGCACTCAAAGGTAGGGCATTTCCGATTGATATGGGAGCTCTTGGACCGGAAAGAATAGTATCTCCAACAAACCGTTTATCTAGGTTGTTTTACCATTTAACCGGTAGATTTACTGCAGCATTAACTTCACCGTAGACTAGATGAAATTTTATGCTGCATTTAATAAGCCAAACAATCGGACCGACTAGCATAGATTTTTAATAGTTGCTCGCTATCTTTCTGGAGAATTTTGTTTCAGCTGACAATTGCATTTATTAATTTTTCGCAGCCTCAAAATATCACTATTTTTACTTTGTCCACTACCTTTGCTTTTCTACAAATAGAATGCTTTTTGTAAGAAAAAGAATATATACGACGGTTTGCTACATTTGAGAAGAATTTGCAGCGGACAAGGACTGCTTACTATTTACATTATGCATATTATTTTTTACTTCAGTATTTAGCCTTTGTTTTTTTATTCTAAATTACGTTTATTGCAATTTACTTCTTTCCATCTAGATTTCACTATTTACTCTCCTGTATTTTAAATTTAAAATAAAGTATTTGCCAACCCGTAGAAACCTAGCATTTGCGGAGTTTAATATGGGGCAAAAAGAATAAAAGGGCTATACCATCACTTGATCGCCTAGACAACTTAGTTTAAGTTTTGCAGAGAATTATATTTCTTAACTTTTATCTTTGAGATTTCCACAGGTAAACATTTTTGTCAATTTATTGGAAACAACTGTTTTTTATCCTTTTTATTTTTTATTTTCTTGGAAAGAGATTTTGATGGCTACAAACTTGGCTAAGGACAAGGATTGAATTCGTAATTAAATAATGAATCCATTTTATTATTATTGATGTTTAGTAATAATGAATCTGCATACAAGTAATTACTAACGTAACCTGTATACTTAGTCCAAATGTCACTTTATACTCTAGAATAATGCATTCTAATTATAAGTCTAAAATATGTTAACTCTCAACAGAAAATGGTATATTTTGAGTTAATACCTTGCAGTGCTATTACTTTAATCTTTGAGATTTCCATAAGTAAACATTTTTGTCAATTTATCTGGAAACAATTGTTTTGTATCCTTCTTATTTGCTTCCTGATAAATTAACCGAATTTTTTTTATCATGCTGGTCTGAAATACTTTTGTGTTGCCTCGTAGAAATATTAAAAACAATAGACAACAACACAGAAGTATTTCATAACAACAAAAAATGTTGCGTGAAAGAAATAAAATTTCTAAGTTTTTGTTGCAAAAAAAATTGTAAACAGGATGCCAAAAGAAATTCGTTTTCCATGGGCCTCAGGTTTGTTGCACAATTGACAAACAAAATGACTTCATTTCTTCGAAGTATCAAATCATCCCTCAACCTTTTTCCTAAATCAGATACATTTCAACCAAGCACTAGGCCCCCTTTTAGCAATAATGGGGATTCTGAAACAGTACACTATAATTTTTGAGGGTTAGTATAATTGTTTCCTTTGTGCCTTCCTATAGCAAAATCTTGAATCAATCAAACATGAAGAATTTTGTTTTAAAAAATACTTTCACGAATCTTGCACACCAATTTAGCTAGAGCATAAACAAAACACTATAATGTTGAACCAGCGCTCTGCTATGTTGTAGGAAATATTTTTGGCATCTATTTTGTACTTCCTCAATACACATTGCTAAACTCCAAGCTAAGTTTTGAGGCTGAGCATCCCTATGCTGCTACTATCACTCCCTTCTCATTAATATAGCAGCTTCCCATCTCCACGGCATATAAAATCACCGCTAACCCAGAGTCTCCACAGATGACTAGCTTCTTTTTGCCTCAAACAAATGTTGCCTCATGACATCCCAAAATTTTACAATCATAGAAAATGCAAATGGCAGGTGTAAAGCCTGCTACCTACGTGTGGAAAAATAGGGGCTCTAGAATAGTGTATGGACACTTAGCATCGTTATTTTTGTATATGTGTAGTTTTATAAATTTTTAGTAGTATTAATAAAATTAATCATTTTGTACTTTTATTCATTATTCACACATAGGACTAGTTTAAATGCAATTAAATAGATGTATTATAATCTAGAAAAAAATAAAATTGATTATTTTATAGGAAATCAAACTTAAAATGGTGAGAGGACTAAATTGTAGATAACATGATCATAACATTGAATTAAATATATTTATATATGTTTTTCAAGAATTATCAAAATAAAAGGGGTCGAATATTTCATGAGTAGTGTCAAAAAAAAGTAAGATGAAAAAAATGTTAGATATTCTAGTTACCATGTAGGGATTCCATTTAATTAGTTACCCTTTAGGGTGTAACTCGTTGAAATAATTTTGTTCTAAAAATATTATCAATAAAAATGAACGTATAAAAATAGATTACTAATATAAATTACCAATAGATAACACTGATGTATTCAGGCACATTAGATAGATAATGAATGATAACCATATGCACACATACAATCATTGAAACATAAAAATTAAAATAATCATACCTAGAAGAGTACATGATGTGAAATGTAGCAATAGAATTTAGATAGAATAAGAGATGGGATCATATGCAGGTGGATGTTCCACATTCGTATACTCCTACATCGGTTGCTTCGATCTAGCTGTTGATATTTTTTTCCCACCCAAAGTAAAAAACTCACCCTCTTTTCAAGTTCTACAATTTGCATAAAGCCATCTTCACATTAACAAATTGGGTTACCTAACCTATTCTTTGATTGTGTAGGACAGTATAACAAAAATCAGCACAACAATTATATGTCTGATCATCCAATGCCAACAAACGGAATCACCGTAGTTGAAATAGCTGCAGAACTTTCATTCATTTTTCAATATACATGTAATACAAACACACTGTAAATTTTGCATAGCACATATAAAGTTGTTGCGAATATTGCTTTATTTAGTATTAGGTTGTATATAAATTGATTAAAGTGTTTTAATTTTCTCCAGAGGTAGCTTCTTATGAGCATATACAAGATTGTGATCTCCAAAATAAAATTGTAAGGACAGAGATCGTGTTTTTCAGCAAGTAACTTTCTTCTGCAAAGATTGTTCTTCAAGTGGTCCTTTCTGAACATGAGCTTGTTTCCTTACATCTGAAACAAAGACAGTATTTTTTCTTAGAAATAATTCATCTTGTTCACCACCATCCTTATCATCATCCTCCTCTGCTTCATCTTCCTCTAATGGCTACTGCACTGTGTGAAAAAAGATTTCATGAGAAAAATAATTAAGTGTTATACTGCTCTCTTAAATGCAACTAGAGTTCCTCAATTAATTGTACTTACAATATGTTTTGTCATCTGTGGACTATAATTATTTCAGCATTCAACCTAAACATTGAATAAATTGTATGTTTAATTATTTGTTGTGTGAAAGAGATGGTTATACAGTCATTTTCTTTTGGTAGTGTTTGTTTTTTGCTGTGAGATTAAAGCTTTGTTTGCTGCGGTCTTTATTTCCAAATTTGTATTATGAAGATTTTGGAAAAATTATACAAAGACCACTGTACACATTTTAAACTACAATCCCATGCTTACTTCTATATATCATTAGAAGTAACCCTTGCACCGCCTCTAGTGCAAGTGCTAGTTCATAGATATCTCAACCCTTGTAATCAAGACTCATTCTACATTCCATTTAGCTTCCTTTATCAATTGTTTAATTTTTCTCTAAATTGATTTTTTTAAATGTTATAATAAATATATTATTATTTGATAATTAATTAATCATTAATTAATAATTAGATGTTTTTTACTTAAATTATTTGTACTAAACTTTAAAGTTATTTTTTAAGTAATTAGATTGACTAAAATATAAAACAAGCTATCTCAATGCATGAAACACTAGTTACAATCTAATCAAATCCTCATCTAGGGTTTTTTTTTAATGCTTTTATAGACATTTACCTTCATTGTAAATATTTATTCAAATTATTTACATAAATATAATTCTCAAAATATTTAACACAATCTTGCTTTTGATCTCTCTGTAATAATTAATTGCTTTTTTTGAGCACCATGGGTTGAATCAACGTCTTCATTGCTTAAATGAATATAGTGCCAGCCATAAATTATTGATCAAAAGATATTAACAATCATCATCCAAAAAATTAAATCGCAAAACACAACAAAACATACCAAACGCATCCAACAAAGTTGAAATTAAATCAAGAGACATACAAACTTCGATTCTAAAAAAACAGGTATTTTTGGCATCTCACCAACTCAGACGTTTGGCAACAAGAAGCATACAAATAACAGATACTAATCTGCTTTATAAGCAAACAATTAGGCAAGCTAAGCAATTATAAAGAGAAGGGTTTATTCATATTTTTTGAGTGACAACACTCGTTAGTCTGATTTGCCGTTTCACTACAGCTTGCATTTTCTAAAAGAGGCATTCCAGTGAACAAACACGCTAATAAAAAGGTTATCTACAGCTATCATGATAAAAATGACCTTTCAATAGTTGACTCTGATTCAAAATTAACGACTGAAAGTAGTGAAACAAATTGATACGAAAACTAATAGATCGTGTAATCGAAGACCAGAAACATAATCCTAACAATTGAAAAATCTTTTACGCAACCATCACTAATATGGGTTGTAACTATCACCATTACCATAATTATGCATCAAACATTGTGGTAAATTAACAAAAATGTTAACACCTGCCACACAAGAGTATACCGTAGGTATGAATTTTTTATCAGAAAATAAATCCAATCTGCTGCAGATGATAAATGCAACAATTACGCTCAGCAAAATAAAAATAGAATTACGTTAGCCATAAAAAAGATGTGAGCAGTAAGCGTCTACCATAGCTCAAAGCTTGCAGCAATTCTATCATATGCTTTTCTCAAAAAAACCGGAAATGGAACTATACATAATGTCTACAACTCAAGGGTAGCATTAAAACAAAATTTAATGTTTAAACATATTTTGCATTCAACTAACTTTGGACCCCCGTGGAAAGTAAGACAAAACGAAATATATTTTTCATAGTTGAGATAGAAAAGATGCTAAATGCAAATAAGCTAAATGTAAAACAGTATCCATAAAAAGACGACAATATCAACCAAGAATATATGCATGGAGATTCATAAGCAAAATAAATATTCCTTGTACCACGAAAGTCTTACAATGCCCAAAAGTGTGCTTCATAGCACAACGACTATTTCTCTCAATGTTCACCGCAATGCTGATGCCAATTTATATTGACCTTTTGATATCAGCATCAACCATAAAAACTGCTACATTTTATGACCAAAAGTGGTTTCATATCCTATAAAAGGCCTAAAGGATCAATTTGCTTACAATTTATTGAATGCAAGTGGTTTCATATCCTAAAAAGGCTTAAAAGGCCAATCTGGTCACAATTAATTGAATGCAAGTTTTTTCATATCCTAAAAAGGATTTAAAGGCCAATCTGCTCAAAATTATTTAAATGCAGATCGAACAAGTCGTCACTTTAGGTACCTCCTATTTGTAGTAACCCGTAGCATCTTACCCAGCTCAAAAAATTGAAGATATAATTATATTACAAAATCAGCATGGCAGAACTGTCAAAACTCAAAACGAAATGGCATTCAAATTAACAGCTGAAACTCACTAATTAGTTTCACCTCCTCTGCTTTCCCTGTTGCATGTAAAACAAGATAGTTCAACAAATCATACTCAAGCTTTGTAGATAGATTAAAGCCATTCAAGAAAGCAATTTAAGGGACAGAAATCTTCAGATATACGTACAGAAGCAAGAAAGTCATCCATGCTTGCTTGTTTTCTCCTCTTGGCAGACATGCCACCAGTACTGGATGCAGGCTCAATAGCAAACATCTTTGGAGGAGGTCTTTTTGAAGGTGTTGTGTTCTGAAATCAAACATTCTCATCAATGACTAACTTCCAACATTAAATGCTATTTAATTTCCCAACATTTTCAAGTACTTTCCATTTGCCTTAACCATGTCAATGCATGGAAAAAGAGAATTGGATATGTATAAATTATTTGAAATATAGTTATGGACAGAAGTAAATAAATAATTTCTAAAACTTATCCTGCACCTTAGCAAGCTTCTTATCCTTGCGGGCCTGACGCTCCCTTTCATCTACTTCCTGGTTTTCCTTTTCAACTAATCGTATGAGTGTATCACAACGCCTTGCAAGTTCAGCAGCAGTGCGAGATTTAACAAACCAGTCAAAACGAAAAAGGGGTGACATACGAAATGCAGCCTTCAACTCATCCCAGTTCCCATAGCCAAGCTTATGGACCATGCACAACTGCAAATGGAAAACAACCATTTAGATAGTGCTAAAGAGTTCCCCTTTAGTACAATTTATAATCTAGGCCTAATTCTGTCTCAATAGGTAGAAGTTAAAATTACTATTTGTCAGTTCAAGCCAATTGTTTCTTGCTTTGCTAAAACTGAGGTCTATATGGAAAAAAATGTGGGCAAAATTAAAAATAGTCAAATCAACCAATGGTCAATTAAGAAGCCAAATTATAAGGCATGAGTAGTTTCGATAGGGTCTGGTTGGTAGATAACGGGTACCATAAAGCGATCACATTCCTCGTTATACAGCTTTCCTTTATTCTGACCATATTGAATCTTAAGTTCCAACCAAGGATTTTTATAGCGATCCAACTTCTTTCCAATTGCTTTCATAATCTCATCCTTGCGAGATATTCGAGCCTCTCCCCTTTCAATATTTTTTACTATTCTGTCATAATCTGCAGACAGACAAATTATCAGAACACCCTTAGGCTATATCTTGGGGCTTAAAAAGCAGTATAAATTTATGTAAACTGATCAGAGAGATGTAATACTCAAAAATTTAAATACTCACATCCAAATCATCACAGAACAAACAATAAACCATGCTAACTTCCCTCTGACCATGTACAGATATATTCAAGAATAAAAGTACTGAAATTAAATCTGAATCATACCATTTAACTCCTTATATCGATCTTTGAAGACCTTTGCATATCTCTCTACTTCATCCTCTGCCTTGCCTTCCATTTCAGAAGCAATACTTTTGATGTCATTCCGACCATACTTCTCACATGCACGTACAAAAGTATTGAAATCCCTTCGAGTCCAATTTGAAAATCCCTAGTACATCACATTAATGTCAGCTAAACATTCATTCACAACATTAAATTTGATAATCATAAACAAAAACTTCTTATACAGCATTCTCACCTCCTCCAATAGCTGTTCTTTCTCTTCTTGTTCCTCAGCTGTAAGTGGTTCCCCAACATCTAAAATAAAAAAAGCACCAGAAAGACCTCTGAGGCTTAGAGCAGAAAAGAAATGTCCAAAAAACTAAAACACAAAACATTATCAAGCATACCTTCTGTGTCATCTCCTTCTCCAATGGTATCTTTTGCTTGGTTTCTTTGATTTGATTGCTACAGTAACGAGAAAAGTAAAAGATGGGAATTATAACAGTAGTTCAATCAATATACATGTAAGTCTGAGCTATTTCTAGTCAACGAGTGGTACTATGAATACACATAAGTTTTTATTAGAGTGCAACATGGAAATACAATAGCATACCATATGACCTATATTGAAGGGATTTGCTACAATTACTCCTCGTAATATGCATTTTGATTCAACCATTCAAAATATAAATAAAGCCTATCCAATATAAATTAGCTTCGAAGGACTTTTTGATGAATGCAGTAGACGAGTAATGGACAAGCAAAAATGACAAGTTAATCTTAGTTGCCAGAAACATCATATGGAGATCCTTATTTTTGTGTTTTGCTATCTCCAAATGGAAACGTTAACCAGAGAATTTTTTTTTAAATTCCAAGAAACACTAGACCACAATCAAAAATATTTCAGCAAGAGCAAACCTGTCTCCTACATATTTCCTGAGGGCGCCCAGCTGTTTGCAGGTATGTTGATCCATGTTTTATTGTTTCACACTTTAAATTATGTATATATGTTTAAAGATAAACAATTCATTGACTTGGGCAGGGTTGAAAAATAATAATAATCTTAATGATTCAATTAAGTATACTAATATTCTGGTTGGCAATGCAAAAAAAATGCTAGCTCGTAATAGTAGCTTTTTCAAAGGCTGTGACAAATAAGTTAGGGAGATAAAAACCACTTTGTACAGCTTCTCTGAGTTAATTTATCTCTGGTTGGCAATCAAAGCCCCACATATTAATAGGCTTAAAATGAAGGCTATTAAGACCAGATCCAAAGATTTGATGCAGCCTGACCATACTTTTCCACTTAGTCTGTCAAGTTGTGTAATCCCTCCCTGTCTAAATTTATTTTTGACCCTCATTCTCCATATCTCATCAGCTTTGATCGTAGACCATCTGCATGGATCAATCCTTTGATACAAGGCATTGGTTGGTAAGCCTCTAAGTTACACAAATAAGTGGAAGCAGGAGCAGATGCAGCAAGGGTCAAAAGCAACATGTACACAAGCAGAAAAAAGCACTCTTTAGGTCCTTACTATTTAGGTTAGATCAAATAGTCATAAAGATCATATGCAATCTGCAGGTTGGTAGGATTCCAGTGTTGAATGAAAATGTTACAAACTGATATTTGGGTTTAGACCATCTGCAGGTTGACCCGATTTTTGTAAATAGAATAACATACACAAGTTAATCATTTCTCCTCTTTGAAAGAAAAAGTCATATGAGTATTGCAGTACCCCTACCAAAGTAGGGGTATATAATCAGTAAATTGCAGGGGATCGTTTGATATAAAATATTAATTTTAACTGGGATAAAAATTATTTTGTAGTTTTATATCCAGATTCTACTTTTCTATTGTTTCTTGATTTTAACCTATGTTACTGTTCAGGCCCTCTGTACCTACAGGTTCAAGTCCAATTCGGCCTGGATATGGATCCAGGTTCGTTTTAGCAGGGGATCTGGCCAGGGTTCTGCAAACTCTCTGTGGGTTCATCTAGGATGAACTCAGTCAAACCCATCCCAAATTTTGCCTCCTTCCATTCCTGCCACAACAAATTGATCATTTTTTGTGATTTTTTCTATTTTTCTAATTTGACATTTAATTCATCATTCTTCCTTGCTCTTTTTAGGCTTGCTCGCAGCTAACAGTAGATGTCTTCTCATGAAATGTCATATTTGCAGCTAACAGAAAACATATCCTCACAAGGATTGACATCATTTTATAAAATTTAACATAAAAGTATCTAAACCAATTAGTCCACATTTGCCAGCATGCTTCAGTCTGTGCCAGCATAAATAAGAGCCTTGTATCATCGTATAGTCATCTATAAAACCATAACGAAAGGAGTTTTCTTAATCTGATATTGTAGTTGGAAATGCCTTAGTAGATATGTATGCAGAATGTGAAAGTATATACAAGGCATGTGAACTGTTTGACAAGATACCTCTAAAATATTAAATATGTGGTATCATGGAATACAATGATTGCAGGATATACATAAAATGGTATTCTTGATGAAGCTTCACGACTTTTTAAGAGAAGCAGCAGATGCAGTCACACTAAAAAGGCATGGTCTTTTGCTTGATTAAATATTATAAAAATGATGTACCAGGGGCACTGCCTCTGGTCCCTGTGAGGAATGCTGCCCCTAGACCCCCTCCACACTCGTTTGACACATTTTGTACTTGTATTTTGCATCAAGAAAATTAAGAAATTTAAGTATATTTTAAACTCTCGAGTTCAAGACAAGCCTGAGTATGGGAACTATGGTCCAGATATCCATCAAAGCAAAATTGATAGTAGATTTTTATCAGATATTAGAACTTGCCAATACCCTAATAGATATCTATGCCAAATGTGGAAGCATACACAAGGCACATAAATATTTGACAAAATGCCTCGATAACGTGTGGTCTTTTGGAATGCTATGCTTGCAGGATATGCACAAAAAGAATTTGTTGAAAAAGCCTTGTAAACATTAAAGCCAGACATCTCATTTTGCAAATTTTATTATTATTAATAGTAATAATAATTATTAATACTAAGTTATTATTATACTGTAATATTATATAATAGCTTTATTAATATTGTATAAAGCTTTCTACATTAACAATATTAGATGCCCCTAATATTTGTGATTTTAGGCTGCAAATATGTACATATTTCTTATTTTTAAATGTTTTTATTGGCAAACACAACCCCCAAAGTTTTTTGTCTGAACCCACAAACCAAACCCCTGAACCCATATCAGGACCAGTAACTTAGCTTTTAGCATTTAGCCCTGCATGTCCAAATCCAATGCAATACTCTACCCATTCTTTAATACTCCAAATCCAAGGAAAATCAAAACTAGATGGGCAGATGCTTCAATACGTTCAAATTGCTAGAAGTGGTGACATAAATTTCAACTGAGATTATTTGTTCCTATTTAGAGCCAAGAAATCAAGGATTCCTTCAAAAGCAGAGATCTCACACTTCAAATTGACTGGTTCAGAGGCATCTTTTCAAATGCAGATCTGTATGGTTAATTTGAGAAGATTTCTCAACTGAAGCGATTTTTTGCATAGCAGATGCGTTTCTGGTTTCAGAGGCATCTCGCTCACCTCAAACAATGCCCAGTAAGGGAGGCATGTTGGACACACAACAACACAATTCCCCGCTGTAAAGACACAATTGGACTGAATATTTGGGAGCTTCGTCCGGAGATACAAGACGAGAAGGTGCCATTGCCGAGGGGGCACTGGCTCGAGAAATCAAGATGTTGGGGTCAACAAGATAGAGATAGGGCACAAGTCGCCAAGGAAACGCCCGTTAGACATCCGTAAGTGCAAAATAGAAAAGAGAATAGCTTCTCAATTGTGTGGCCTGACAGAGAGAAGACAGGTTTACCAACCCTCATAAGCATCTTCGGGAATAGAATGTGGAAAGAATTGGTGATTAACGATGTGGAAGAAAATATGGCTTCTAGGCAGACTATAAATTTGCACAATAATCATGTAAACTGCAATATTGAGAGACGCTAACCTCAAGCTTCTATTATTGGCTAATGAAGTTGTCACCCTTATTCTCTCTTTAATTGGATGGGGCACTAAGGCAAATATAAAAATATTATATTGATAACTATTTGTAATGGTGAAATTTGCAGACCCATGCCAATTCCAAATTAGTTTTGGGCTGATTTTGATTGATTGTCTTGGAACAATTAAGATATAATGATGTGGCAACTCTTATGCTAAGTTTAGCTCCTTCCTCAATTCCTATCCCTCTCCAATCATGCTCACCTTCACTCATTTACATACATAATTGCTGACTCCCATCCTTTCCTTTTAGCCATTGTGAGCCAGCTAATAAGTACAAATTCATCCAATGTTTGGTCTTAGTATTTGAAGAAATTCATCTGAGCATTTGCACTTGAAGGAGAATTCATTTATAAGAACATTTCAATTTGAAGCTTCGAAAGGAACCAGCCTTTACATCAGAACATCTAGGAGATTGAATGGTTAAGTCTGCTGCCTTCAATTTCTCAACACAGGCCATAGAGCCTCTAGGTTGACTTGGGAGAGTAATGTGATTGAAAAGTGATCACTGATTAATGGACAATGCTTGCTAAAGTTTTGACTAACACATTAGGTGACTTTTTGATAAATTAACAATACAAACTTTTATAAGCTTAACAGAGCTGTTGTGAACACTTGTCCAACTCTAGTCCGTGTAAGGAAAATCTCTGATTCAAAGTAATTTAGTGAACCCGGTTATTTTAAATTTTTTCAATAGCCTTTTACATTGAATTCATAAAAAATGTTTACAAACTGCATAAATATATTTCATGTTGAAAACATAAATATGATTACAAACTGCTGTGAACTCTGCAGAATGGAACTAACCATGAGATAGCGAACTTCCTTCTCATATAACTCTGTCAAGCGTTGAGTATTGAAGAATTGAAAGTCGTGCCTAGCAACAAATAATCAAATATTAGAAAAAAGTCCTTTTATGATATAAATAAAAGGATAGAATATGGGAAACTCAATATCCCTACAACTGAGGCATGCGAGGAATTCGTGGCTCTCTTGGTTTTGGTGGGCCCCCCTGTCGCATTGCTTGTTTAAAATAGTCTGATTCAGAGTAGCTGCAATGCACACACAAAAGAATTAATAACACATAAAAAAGGTACAACCTTTTATACTTAATTTTCATTTCAATCAGTTTATTAAACATACTTGCGTTTTCGTTCTCGCTTTGGAGGCTCAATCCAATTGTCAGTAACAACCTTTTTCAGGTCAAACTTACTGTCATCCTTGGTTTCAAATGAAAACAAGACATCCAAAGATCAGTAACTCAACACCTGTGGCAAGTTTTTTTTTTAAAAAGGTTTCAAGAGTTTAAAAAATTTCTACCTTGTCATCGCCAAAATCATACAACTCAGCATCTGCATCAAACATAAGGCAACATCTTTAGCAAAAGAAACTTAAATTCACTTAATTATATTCAATAACACAGATTACATCAATACACATATTGTCCCCTAAACTAGGAAACACTGTATCTCATACAATTTTCCCCACATATAAGCATCATATTAAATGCTATTATCAAATACTAGCTAGAACATAAATCAGTTCCAAATGATACACAAAACGACAGCAGATAAACTAGTCCATTTGGAAGGGATGGCATACTGTCATCCATCTTGAATTTTATTGCATCTTCTGTGAACTTCTTCATCTTTGCATCAAGCTCTGCAGTAGCCTCCTCTCCTTTTGCAATAATTCTATCAATATCTTCATCAGTTATGGTGCTATCTTTTGAGCTGAAGACCATCTCTGCACCAAACCTTACCATCTGCAACAACTCATCCTTGTTCACAGCTGCATAAAGTAAATAAATTGTACTGTTAGCATAGAACATCACAATACAAGCTAAAGTGAATTGTTTACTTAGTCTTAATGCTTGTTGATAGCTGAAATAGGTAGAAACAATAATCTACATTTGCGAACATCATCACAATGCACCAAAAAACAGATTTTGTGTTCCAATCTTATAAAATACACAGGAAAAAAACATTTACTCATCACCTAACTCAGGCATGACAGTAAAAAACATTTACTCATCACCCGACTCATGGATGACAAGTATATAGAGTAAGAAAAAATAACTGCACAAATACAAACGTATCAGAAGATGCATCACCATGATGACTGTTTTCAGTGAATAGTCAGTTATCTAAGACCTTTTTTAACTGATAATGTATAAATTGATAAATATTCACAACACAGAGAGAATCGGAAAGCATCTGCTGCGCTCTAGCCTCCCACCCAGTTGGAAAATGTGCATGCACATGCTTTTTAAGGCTTCCTTCTCTCACACATTGTCAATGTGGGGTAATCACAACTCAAAATTTTTGCTTTTGAATAATGGTGGTGTCTCCAGATATTCCTCCACATGTCAAAAACGATTGTCATGCCCTAGCCAGTGTCACAAGGCTTCATTTCATGTCATGTTCATATTCAACCTTGGTGGAAAGGTAATAAAAAAAATCCAACGCAATCAATGATACTAGGGACACAGAAAGACACATTGATTAGTGGTCATTACAAGATATGAAATTTGTAAGATTATATTATTGATCTATTACAAAAATAAGACAGACACAAATACAGCAAACACCATTTCCATTAGTATTCATGGACTTATTTTTCCTAGAAATAAGATGGGTCTGTCTGTCCAACAACAAATTTCCTACTGCTGCCTCCCGTGGGGATTCAAATAATGCCTTCAGTGGGTTTTGCCCCGGTCCCCTTGAGCAAATGTAGGGAAAGGCATCAGAACCGCAGTTTGAGCATTGTTCAAAATGGCCTTCAGGGATTCTGCATTTACCTAAAGCCATATTTTTTTGGACTTATTCCAAATCATCACACTATCAATGAAACTCACCCAAGATTGCAAATTTTAATAATAACCCCAAAAATATTTAATCAAATTTCAAACCTTTAAAAGAAATTCAAACAGAATGGCAAGACTCTATCCACTGATTGACTTCTGGGAACTTGTTGAGAGTTAATATCTAGAAAAAAAGATGTATGTTATTTCTTCTTAAGGTTTGGTATTACAAATATACCACGCTTCACATTCAACGATGTTCATGTTAAATGAGGCACTTTCCTAAATCCTTGAGAAAATAAAAGAAATAAATTTAGCAAATCAAATAATGAGCTATCCCTTTCAAAACATTTAAATATGCAAAAAGATAAAGAAAGTTAACATTTTAATTTTGCAGCGTTCCATGGGGACACATCCCCCCCCAAAATTCTGGACGAACCCAAGACACAGGGACTCTTGGGAAACGCCCCCGGGAAACGCCCCCCCACCCCCCCCGACATCCCCCCGTTTCTCCGCCATCCCCTGAACATTTCTCCCATAAAGGGACTTTCAAGTGTCTCCAAGACTTGGAGGAAACTCCTGGGTGTCGCCCACACAAATGCATAAAAATAATGGTTTTTTTTTTAATTTTAAAAACAGTAGTGAAAGCTATTAAAACTTAAAAGTTGAGTTAGATTTTTTATTTGTTACCCTAAAAAGTAAAAAGTCAGACTTAGAAGTTAGTATAGTGTAATTTTTATTTTGTTTTCATTTACCTAAACATCTAGTTCTCATTCCAATGTCTATTAAGTTAAAGTATATTTTCATTTTGATTTTCAATGTTCACTAGTTCAATGAAATCATCACAATGTGTTTAAACTTTAAACTTTACTTATTCCTTAGGCACCGCTCCCACGCCGCCGCCCCGCCACGCCACACCACCGTCCCCTCGCCATCCCCTCACCACCCCCAAACTTAGACCCCCTGTCCCTGCATCCCCAAAACATGTCCCCTGCCATCACCCAGTCCCCGTCCCCGTCCCCAAAACCTCGTGGACACTGTAATTTTGTTTCTTACCAAAACAAGAGACCCTGCCTCATACAAATTGTACGGGTTTTCTAATCAAATCTGATTATACTTTTTTAGTCTGTATGAACATTAAATTTTATCAACAAATACTTTTCATGTAACTTAAGTTACCAACTTTCACATATACACTATATTACTAAATCAGTAAATCTATTCGATAGTAAATATTAAATGTGACATTTCTGTTGAATATATTTTCCATGTGAAGTAAAAAAAATACTAAGGCCACTATCACTGAAGATCATTTATACAACAAATAGAGCTTTGAATTCAAAAACCAAAGTGGACTAAAATGAGATCAATCTTTATGGTATAAAATGTGCAAAGTAATTTCCATGAATCCTGTATTGCTAACTAACATCAAATAAGTAGCAGGTCTACACCTTGATTCATAAAAACAGAACAAACTAGCATGTAATCACTGCAATCAACTCAATTGTTTAAATCATTCATTACCCTTTTGCTCTGCTAGACGTCCTTGCTGTATGACCAAAGCATCTAGTGCAAGTTTTTTATAAGCTCTCTCAATGACCTTTTCCTCTATAGTATACTGCAATTATAAACAAGAGTAAATCAAAAAATATATGAAGACGATGATTGGAAATATTTTGCTCATCAAGTAAAAAAGGCAAACCTCTGTACAAAATCGAAAAACTTGAACTTCCTTCTTCTGCCCAATCCTATGTGCACGGTCTTGAGCTTGTAAATCTACTTGAGGATTCCTGTAAATCTGAAAAATTTAGATTCCAAATACTCTAATAGCAATATTCACACGTAATTTGACATTTCTCATATATCAGATGCATACCAGTCACTGTCATACAGAATGACAACATCTGCAGTGGCAAGGTTAATACCCAGACCTCCTGCTCTGGTAGATAGCAAGAAAATAAATTTTTCACTGCCTTCTTGGTTGAAAGAATCAATTGAAGCATCACGTTCCTCCCCATTTGTATTTCCATCAATTCGGCAATATTGATATCCTCGGAACATACAATAATCCTCCAGAATGTCCAAGAGTCTGGTCATCTGTAGAAGACAACAAATATACTAAGGCTCTTGCATGGATAACATTACTTTAATAACAATTTCATTAGACCACAACTTACCTGCGAAAAAATGAGAACTCTGGAATCACGATCCTTCAACTTTGGAAGCAACTTGTCTAGAAGAACCATTTTGCCTGGAAAATGGCAAAACCCGCAATGATTTAATTAGTGAGAGTAACATATTAAACCTACAATAATGTATGGCATGGCTCAAGATAAAATAATTAGTTGAAGTAACAAATAAAATCCACAATGACATATAGAAAACCAACACTTACCTGCATTTGTGACTAAATGGTCTCCAGTGGTATATGGTGGTCCTGGCTCAGCACCTTGGAAAAGATATGGGTGGTTGCAACATTTTCTCAGTTGCATAGCTATATTCAGAAGGCGCTTACGCTCTCCTCCAGCATTAACAATCTCCAAGTCCTTTTGAAGAAGGGCTCGGTAAAATTGTTTTTGCAATTGTGACATCCCTACTTTCAATATCGTTTCCTTTTTAGGAGGCAAGCCCTTTTCAACATCTGACTTAAGCCTCCGTAGTAGAAACGGTCGAAGAACCTTCAAGTGAAACAAATTTTAGCCATGCACACAATTTGCCAGCAGAAAGTAGATAATTAAAGAAATATGACTAAAGTACCTTGTGAAGCTGTTGGACCACTTCTTGTTGATCATTTTCACCTGATATTTGGAACCATTCATCAAAAGTCTCAGCAGAGCTAAAAATTTCTGGAAGCAAGAAATTCAGCAACGACCAAAGTTCATGGAGATTGTTCTGCAAGCATGAGTAGATAGATCATTTACATATTAGTTAACACATAATAAGGCTGCTCACCTTAGTTATATGATGCATTCTTATTGAACCAACATACACAAAAACAAGACACATATTAACATAAAATCTTTGTGAAGTTTAAAGATGCATCATACTTGAAGAGGTGTCCCAGTTATAAGAAGCCTGTAATTCGTGCTGTAAATTCTCATAGTTTTTGCAAGAAGTGAATTTTCATTCTTAATTCGATGTGCCTCATCAATAATAATGTATCGCCAACTGAACCGTTTAAGTGCTGTTTTTTCTTTAATTGCCATCTCAAAACTAGTGACACATACATCAAATTTCCCTGGTACCAACATATTATCACGGATATTTGCCTGCAAAATTTAGGAAGGCCACACATCATCAGCAACTGACTACTGATCCATTAAAAAGAAAATATGTTAAAAACAGGCTTTTATGCTTCATCCAGGATATACACACCCTGTCTTCTTGGGTTCCAAGAAGCTTCACTGCTCGCAAAACTGGACAGAATCGTCGAATCTCATTCATCCAATTACCAAGAGTTGATTTTGGTGCCACAACCATATGTGGGCCTGAGATTCCTCGGAATTCTTGTAAATATCCAAGTAAGGAGATCGTTTGCAAGGTTTTGCCAAGCCCCTGTATAAACGATAAGGGAAAAGCAAATGTTTGATGAGTTTACAGAAAAAGTCCTTTTGTAGAAACAGATTACATTCAAATAAAATAATAGGTAAGGCATGAAACAACACATTGGAAGGCAACATAAACAGATAACTAAATTTTAAAGAATGTACACTACCATTTCATCTGCAAGAATTCCATTTATCCCATTTTCATACAATCGGATGAGCCAGTTCAATCCTGCTAGCTGATAATCTCTCATTTTGCCTTGAATACCTGAGCATAAATAATCAAACAGAAAACAAATCCAGTCATAATCACAATACCAGAATCTTCAAGTTTTTTATGAAGTAGAAGAATCAATTAAAACAACAGAAATTTTGGCATTCCAAAGTCAACAAAAGTGTTGCAGAGATACAGGATTCATCTCTCAAAACATGCCCACTTTATTTCTATTTCACACAAATCAACTTAATTGTGACAAAACTACCTGATAGATTATCAATTAGACAGATTAAACAATGCAACAAGCCACAGAAATTTTGGCATTCCAAAGTCAAGGAAAGTGCTGCAGAGATACAGGATTGATCTCTCAGAACATGCTGACTTTATTTCCATTTCACACAAATCAACTTAAATGTGATAAGATTATCTGATAGATTATTAATTAACAATGTAACAAGCTAATTGAAACAAGAATATTCATGTAGCAAAGCTCCAGTACTAATGTGAGGTGCCTATTTACATTACACAACAAATCCAAACTAATCAGATGTGAAAGTTTTTCATCTAAAAACACAACAAAATAAACATGAAAAACACCAAAAGTATAAAATTTATGCAGTTTAACATTAACAGGCGAATACACTGCTTCCACATGAAAGTTTCAAACCCATGACATTTGATTAATTGCCCTGAATTGCAGCTTACATATTTTGATATTAGGTCTTGACACAACAGACAATGTCAAACAATTTTTATTTAAATGTGGGCATCACTGGAAGAATGGTCCAACTCCAATATCCAGTGTTTATATTGTTGGACATTTTTCAAAGAAGTGTATTGAATTTTGATATCCACAAATGCCCAAAGTAAGTCAATGATGTCAGCCAATGGGAGCGACTAAATCAGAGTCAACTCTTCTATCAGGGCGAAAATAAGTTAATAAATTAACTTTAGTAGAGATAGAAATCAAAGCATCAGGAAAAATTTGCAAAGCAGTTATCATGACATCAAATAAAACTCATATCACTTTCAAAATTTAAATCTCTTCTCCAAAAAGTTTTAATGTAAATTCCTTTAATGTCTTTAAAGCTTGAAACAGAAGAAATTTTGTTGTATAGGATAACATGTTGAAATGACAATCAGATTTGAAGTACACAGTACCATTTGGCAGTTGGATTAATTGGTTAATGTCTAAGATTCAATTTGTTGCAACACCATCATGTTATAAAATTTGCACTAAAATTCAGAAGGATGTGCAGAGGAATAATTTTATTCAAGTAACTGGCTTAAGAAACTTTCCAGAAGTGAAGGACAATAAAGCCACACTTAATATTTAATGATGATAATGGTACATAACAAGCACATGTTTCAGAGTCATGAAAAAATGACCATGTTGCATTTTTTTTCCTTGTTCTACTTCACAGACCTAGCTAAACTAATGCTTAATCATAGCAGAACATCATTTCAAAGCGTTCGAAAGAGACTAAATTGTCACAACTATATTTGACACCCATCTAGATAATAAACTATTCCAAGTGAAACACATAACAATTTTAATATAACAGATATATTCATTCATTTAAGAAAAAGGCGAAGAGATGACTACTCAGGCGAATGCAAACAAAGAATTGTGTTTAATATTATATCTGATTTAGCATTATAATATAAAAATTCAAGTACTTTAATTGGTAATATCTTTAGCATGGAAATAAAGTCATTTTACCATCAGGGGAACAGACATCAAATACAAGATACACAACAATCACTAACAGAAGCAGAATAAGGAGTGCATAATATCAACAGAGAGCAGGTGGTCTTCATATCAAATCATGCTCTTGCCATATTCTATAAACTTAAAAACCCAAACAACAATGTAATTCAACTGCAACTAGAGAGAAAAGAATCATACAAGATGGCTGTGTGATTAATCTTGTACTTCCAGAACCAGCAAGGGCATCTTCTTCCTCCTTTAAATATTCTTCATCTTCTTCTTCCTCAGTTTTCTTTGATTGATGCCGGCCCCTAGCATAATGAAAGTGAAAATTTCTTACATTAAAACGATTTAATTTCCACCTTGCTTCAGTAAGACAATAGTTACACTAAAATAAGTCGATCCAGACTGCTTGATTGAGAGAATAGACATGTCCTGCTCACTTTCCTCTTGGTTTCTTTTCAGCTGCTTCAGCACCTTGAGCAAAATGAGAAAATATCTCAGTTTGTTGCAGTAAATACTTTAGTCGCCCTTTAGCTTTGTTGTTCTGATAACAGAGAAACATTTCTTATAGAGGCAGAAAATAATTCTTAATATATTATCGGATCTATCAATATCATAGCAGATTATATGGTGCTAAAATTATTTTTAAGAATTCCGTTAATTGGCTCAGAGAATATCTCCAGGATAATTTATAGAAAAACCATATACGATATAACTAGTGGTGAAAAATTATTAATGTTTAATAATTATTTAATTAATCACATTACCATATCGGCATCTATTAATGCATTTTGTTGCGACAGCACTTGGTGAAGTTTGTCTTTTTTGAGCTTCTGAAGCTCTTTTAGCCTTTGTCTTTCACGCTTTGCAACCTCTGCACTGACTGGCTTTTTTTGACCCTGAATAAATCCAAGCATAAACAATTTATTATTATTAAAAGTAAATATAACATATAATCAAGATACATCAGAAAACGGTTTCTTTGCATCCGTAATTCTACAAAATCTTTAAGCCAAATCATTTCGAAAATATAATTGACTCGCATTTTTCCTCCACATCACATGCCTCTGCTAAACAAGAAAAAGCCAAAATTCTCCAACAAAAATTAGACATAGAGTTTCATAATTTCTAACTAGTAAAACTCGAAACATCTCTAACCCGGAACAGAAGACAGTAAAGCTCAAAAGCCATACATTACTGACTCAAAACGTATAGATTTCACAAAACAAATAAAGAAAGTCGAGTTCCTCGTAATTGATATGGTTTTTCTGTTGAAAACAAACAAGCAGATACTTCAAGTAAAAATATAACCTACTTCCGGTACATTCTTCAGTAGCATTTTTTTTTAGAGCAGTGTCAAACATAGGCTCGCTCATTTTGACTCGGAGCTATCTTGCACTCATGTTCAAATGCCCATATAAATTTTTCAAAATAATAGACGTTTTTCAGTAGGCAAAGAAAACTGGAGCAGAGCATATATAATTTTAGGGCAAAATAAATTAAGAATTTTAATTTACATCGTCATCGGTAGGGAGTTCGTCTTCTTCAGCAGTTTCAATGTCTGGAGTAGAGGTATCAGCGGCGGGATCATCTGCATCGGCATCTTCATCCTCTTCCTCGGAGGGAGCCACCCTGTTCACGGCCTCGATCTCCTCCTCGTCTTCAGGCCCTAATTCATCAGTATTGTTCTGCTGCTGTTCTTCAGAAGAGGAGGGGTCTGCTTCAGAAGAAGAGGCGGACGCACTTTCCACCTTACGCTTAGCCATGGCAGCGCAGAGGGTTGATCCCTAGACCTCGAGTAGGTCAAGGGTTTGAGAAATTCACAAACCCTTAGAGAGCAAAGACGAGGGTTTACAAAACACTTCGTAGTATTTCTCCTTCCGTTTGCTTTACTGAATCGAAATGGCGGTAACGTAACAAAAGGTATTTATAGAGGAAATATGTATACATATAAAAAATAAATATTTAACCCCAGAAAAACTCCGGGAGTGTATTTGCTTTTTTCTTTGGAGAACTTAGCAAAATCAAAAGGCTTCCCGCCAAGTGTCCAGACCTTCCCGCCTTTGCACGTTGCAGTTTCCAAACCATGTTTTTGCAAACACTCAAATTTTTAAATTTTCATTCATTATTTGGTTTCAAACTTTTTATTACCTAAGGGCATTCATTGTTTGGGTTCTAAGTATATGAGAGGGTATAGAACCCCTTTTATATACATCATATATTAACTTAGATAAATTGGGTAGATAATTGAACAAATATCATAATTAAATGAGAGGAATAAGGGTATTTAGTTTTTAAATTAAAAATGGAGAGATGATGTTGATAATGTGATAATTGATTTGTTATTTTTTTAAAATTAATGGTTTTAATATAACAGTTATCACAAAATTATAGTTAACACGGAAAATCATGTGGTTCAATAATACACAAAAATGAATTATGTTGTACATTAGTGATCTTTAGTAAATGTGTTTGTTTTTGCTTTGTTGTTTGTTAAATTTGATCATTAATGTTTATGAACACCTTTAGGAGATTTTCAACTCAATGGGAAACACCTTCTCCCAATTCAACCCTCTTGACAAGTTGAGTTAATAGTGAGGAATGGTATTCAAGACAACATACACAAACATGTGGGTGGCCAAAATGCAAATTATGTGGATTTTGATTCTTTGTCTCTTCAAAAATTGAAATGTGTTCTAATGATATTCTCATTGATGTCACATATGGATCAATAGCACATTGAATGTTTCTAAATACTATTATATGACAATATGTTGCACGAAGGTATGTTAAGTCAACTCATAACTACTAACAAGAAGGGACAAAAATCTTAGAATTGGATTTTTATAAATTTGAAATTGAGACCCATTCTCATGCATCACAAGATCAATCTTGAGTAGCATGGAAATGAATGTGGGCAATGAAATGATAATGTTGGGTTAGAGAACACATGTATTGAGGTGAGTGTGAATAGGGTATAATAAATGGTGAATGGTGAATGTGTGTGAATAAGTATAAATGTGAATAAATGGAGATACAAATTGGGATTAAGGCAAGAGCCAAACCTAGCACAATATTGTGTCACTTGCTAATGTATAATTGCATTAAAGGCATTCCATCAAAATGAGTTGAAAACTAAATGGTAATTAGCATTGGTATGCTAAATTTTCCCCCACTTTTAGGTCCATGTGAATCCAACATGATTGCATGTATTTGAAAGTATACACACATTCTCAACCAACATGAAAATAAATAGTCA
Organism: Sequoiadendron giganteum; assembly: GCA_007115665.2. Taxonomy (NCBI): domain Eukaryota; kingdom Viridiplantae; phylum Streptophyta; class Pinopsida; order Cupressales; family Cupressaceae; genus Sequoiadendron; species Sequoiadendron giganteum. Next base: position 612,263,724 of record CM021103.1, on the reverse strand, counting down.
AACATTTCTAGATATAAAACAATAGGGCATTCTTGGATTCTTCTTATGTTCCTTTCCTTGGCATGAGCACTCTATAGAAACCTACAAAATATAAGACATGTAATGAGTAGCTTCCTTCGCAAAATTAGCATAGATTAATCTACAATTCAATTCAATTGTTTGTGAAAAATGAGTACATAGAGGGAATGTTTGGAAAAAATTATTAGTATGCAAAGTGATACAATAATACTCTACTCAATGCCAATGTGATGTGGCCATGTGGTCATTTTGTAAACAATTTGGGCATAATATAATAGGGCTCTATCTAGATACAATGACAAGTCTCTATCTAGGACAAGGCACTATCTAAAATGTCGAACATAACGAATGTTAGAGGTAGTATATGGCCCCCTCCAATTGATTTCATGTGAAGTAAGCAAGGAATTGGAGGAGAGAGATAAATGATAATTGTAAAAATACACCAAGGTAATCAAATAAGATGTAATCACATAAGCAAAAGATTATCATCGAGGGTTATGAAATAAATTATCCCCTAATATAAGCAAATTAAAAGATAAACATAATGTAACATGTAAGCACATTTAGAATGAGGAAAGCACGATGCCCCGAATACAATTGACAACAAGATAACTCAAGAAGCATGTGAGTACCAAATGACAATATTAGACATTAGTGAGTAAATATTAAAAGATGACAAACTCAAGAAGCGTGTGAGTGCCAAATGATAATATTAGACATTAGTGAGTGAAGATCAAAATATGATAACCACGAGATGATTATACTATGGGGATCATAAGCATCAAGATTTAATAATCATCATGAATATGAAATGGAAACATGATGAAGATCATGCACATGGGATTTAAGTTTGGGGAATCATAAAAGCATGATCATGGAATCATAAGTACATTAAGAACATGATAAGTAATAATATATCATGATAAAGATAAGCATAGTGATCTTGAAACAACACAAGGAAAATAAGAATCGTAAGATCAAAATATGAAAGTGAATAAACCTTGTGGTAGGTAAAGGGCATAAGTTTCACAATAGTGAAAGAAAACATGTTAGGGTAAAAAAAAAACATAAAAACGTAAGCAAGAATATGATCAAAATATGACACACAAGAAATCACAAGTGTTAAACACAAGAATAAAATACGAGAAATGCCCACTAGGTGGGGAGACAAAGCATGAATCAAAATAAAGAAAGTGAAATGAGAATAGGTATGACGCAAAAAGAAATAACATAAAGAAAAGCCAAAGTATAACGACGCATGAGGGAAACAGACAAATAAGCAATGAGTATCACAATGCACATGGCATAACTTAAAGGGAGAAGTAATAAAGGAAAGAATAGAGTGTGGTAAGGAGGGATGGGATGATCCTCTATTTACCTTCTTGGAGACAAACCCTTGGACTTGAAGGTGGATAAAATCTCTAGGACTTATGACTTGTTGTTTTAGGACCTAACACCATAGGATGTGATGGTAGTAGACCATGGGAAAGAATTTGTAGTCCTCCCATGTGCTAGGTTACAAGTTCAAGGCTTTTTTACTTGAACATCAAGGCCCTTAACAAGGACCAAGGCTACCCACTTCTTAAAGGTGATATATCTATGACCCTACAAGGATTGATACACCTACTAAACTAAAGCTAGATTTATGTCATTCTTGGAGTGTTTTCTTAGTGAGACCCATATAGTTCCTCAAAATTAAAAATCACTTGCAAACCTTTGAATGATGGTTGAAATTGATTATTTTCAAACATTGAAATGTTGCCAAAGGTCAAACACCCTCCAATAAAAAATATCCCTAAATAAACCTCACCCTAATCATCCACATGTTCCTTCAACCTTTCTTAAGGAGCTAAATAGTTGATACAATCAATCACGTAATCTAAGGTGTGTGCCTAATCCTTAAGGTAATCCATCCAATCTAACACCCTAATCATCCAACAACCAAATCATCAAATCCAATCAAAGGTCCTTGACCCCATCCATATAACCATCCCTCTAATCGATCCCATCATTGAGCTTTATAAGGACCATAACTTTATCAAAATTCATTATAGTTGAATAAAATGCCATCTACTTAGTCATATCATCCAACTTTTAATCAAATTTAACCAGATCATGTCCAAATTTATTACCACCTAAACTAATAAAAACACCTTATCTCATCTTATAGACATCTAATCAAATACATTCAATCATCCACATATATAATCCTTAATCCTACTTGTCCATTTAATCACTTTTATCTAATCATCCATCTCCAAAAAAAATGCCAACCATCATTTATCGATGTCGTAATCAAATCCTATCACTGAATCAATCCTTATCTGAGAACCTAGCCTATCTCAACTGGGTAATAAAATTATTTTTTCTTATGAACTTATCCTATCCTAAGTATAGAAATCAAATCCAATTCAAATTATCATCCAAGGTCTTTATTTTTTATCCATCTCCTAAATCGCAACCCTTTATCTATAATCCATTACCATAATCAACAAAACCCTAATCAATCCATCATCCTTTCATCCAATCTTTAACCCCTTATCCACTATCTATTTCAATCAAAATTGTAATCCTTAATCTAGCCATAATCTATTGCGAAATCTAGTTTGATTAGGGATATTTTTTCCTTTTTACCCCCATCCAACTATTAAACACTGGTCGAAATACTGAGAGGGGGTGAATCAGTATTCCCTAAAATTCATTAACTTAAAAGTGCATTGCCAAGCATCTTATTAAACTTGTAGAAATGGAAAGAAATAATTGAAGCATACACCACAACAATCAACACAAGAACACTAGATTTATGAGGAAAACCATTGAAAGGGAACCACGATGAGGATTAGCTCACAATATACCATAACCGGTTATAATATATTATAGGAGGCTCATTGCCCGGAGAACTCACTGTCTAAAAAATAGGAGGGGTCACTACCCAAGGAAGATCACTTCTTCTAGAATTACAAAAGATATACAAAAGGATGGTTCACTACCTGAATTTGAACTACTTACCATGCATCTACTATTTGTTGAAGATACAGTTCTAATTAGGCTCATAAAACTAACTTTACACACTTCATTCCTCGCTATCATAAGATCACCACTATGAAATTTCATAACTCACTACTCACCTCTCAGCATACCATCAACAAATTGACCTATTTATGTATATATTCCATAAACAATCATATCATCAATTAGGTTGGCCTAATTAGATGAAACGTGTAACCTCATAACCCGTCAGCTCAAAAATCCATCATACATACTTCACAGAAGTAATTGAAGCATGTTCTTCACCAAAATAGGTTGGCATGACCTAAAGTCACTCCTATGAATCCGCTCCATACTCAATTTAGTCCCACACAATCCCAAAACCCTTAGGTCAGCATGCACAACAAAATTGATGAAGCAATAATTGAATGAACCAATTGTTCATCCCAAAACTCGACACGTGGACCACCAAACCACTTAACACTCAGAGTGCAGACACATACGACATCTTCAAGCATTTCCTAAAATCCACACAATGCAATGATCAACCGTGATGGAATGCGGAGCATTCCAACATGAACTCTAGAATTGTAGCTATGTCTCTACTTAGCCCAATACTTTATCATTAATATATTCAACTACAAAAGACATAAAAACTTGAACCTTTGAATATAGACTCCTTCAATACATACTGGTCATTATTACCTCAAAGCTACGTGACGGGATATTATAGTGTGAAGCAATGCAAACCACAAAACTGATGCTATGTTACATCACTACCTCAATCTTGGACTTAGCCAACTTCCCAAAAATACTTGGTCTGCTCTGAACTATATACATATTGATGAACCATTACTTCTACAATGGGTTACCATCAATGACAACACCATACATCATCATGCCCATGTTGCCAACAATCTCCCCCTTTCTCATTGATGGCAATTCTTTGTTTCACTCCCCCTTTGACATCAAGCGCAAAGGGTAATAACTCTTCATTTCATCCCCTTAATGATCTATCTACATAAGAATAGATCCCCTTATCTATATTATCTATCACCAAAAAGACAAAATTATACTGTAGCACTATCTACTAACTGTTCATGTGTACATTGATATCAAAAATTGTTTATACCATTCAAAAATAAATATACACCTTAACTAGATGAGGGTAATATACTCTGATTTGTTTCCTTTAATTTTGCAAGGTGTGCCTCCCAATCCTTCTTGGAAAAAGCAAGCATGTAGCTATAGTTTTCAAATTATACATAGAGATCTTTTCCTTCTTCAAGAGATCTAGGCACTATTGAATTTTGCACAACCTTCTCTACATTAGCCAAAAATTCAGTTAAATAAGTAAGCTTTAAACTTATCGTGTCTTGGAGCTGGTTGTACTATATTATGATTTTCTCTTCTTTTTTTCCTACACTAAAAATAATTGATCGTGTAGATTTTCAATGACCATTCTAGTTGCTCAATCTCCATTATTCACTAGATCATATACACTTGAGGCCTAAGTAATTTGAGAGTCAATTGAGTCCATTTGATCCTTTATGCTTTTTGTAGACACTAACCACTTCAAACAAAATTGAAACAATTGTTTGGCTTCCTCTAAACAATTTGAACACACTTCAAGTTACCTTGCAACTTGGTATGAGTAGTAGCACACTTATCTAAGGCATTAACTAGCCTCTTATAATTCAACTTCTTTGTTACTTCCCTTTCAATCTTCTCTTGCAGACCAACAAAGTACTCCTTAAAGGAATCTAGCAGCAACTTCAATTGTTGCACACTTGATAAATAAGTATCAATGAATACTCTGGGAGGGCCTTGTTGCAACACCTTGATAACTTCATTAAATTTGTGCTCTTTTGGTGAGTTTTAAGTATCTCCTTTTTTATGGAGGCATGAAAAAAATCACTGAGCTACAACTTATGGAGAGGAGAGATCCTATTCATATCCACTTGACCTTGTTGCATAGGAATTTGTAGCAGTTGTGTAGACACTATTGGTTGGAACTGCCATTGCATATCCAAAAGATTTGTCAATGAATCTTTAGAGGGTTTGAAGAATTTGCAACCTCTTTTTATACTTTCTTCTTCTTTTGTACATCATTCTTCCCCTTTCCACTGCCAAAACACTCTTTTGTAATCTTCTCAACTTCTAGAGGAGGCATAGTTTATTCCTTTTAAGCTTCAGTCTTTTTTGGGACTCCTTGCTCATCTTATTTATTGTGCTCAATAGTTATCTCCACATCTAGGGAGGTGTTATCAGTCAACATATATTCTTGCTCATGTTGCTCATTAATTGTCTCATTAATTTTTGGAGGGATGTGTCTTGTTGTAATTGATCTTGATCACCCAAAGAGGCTCCCAATTCTTTAAGAATATTTTCAAATTTTGTAATGTTTCTCTCCTTTCCTCTATATCATCATTGTATTTTCCCATAAGATTATTTACTCTTTGCTTTGTCCTAAATTCCTGGGAATACAACTTATCTCTTTCATTGTGAGTTAATGAGGAACCAATCTTCTCCAAGGCAAAAGTTTTCATCTTCTGCAATTACCTCTTGTCTTCTTGCACTCAATACACCTTTTAGATCATCTAACAACTAATCCTCTATCTCACCTAGGCCAAAATTAAATTTGACTGTGTATTTGACAATGGCCTCTTCAATCATTGCCTTATTTGCATCACTGGAATTTGGATACATTTTAGTTGTATCCTTTAGAATTCCAAACTCTGTTATAGCACTAAATAGTGCATCAAACTTCATGGGACTAGGCTCACGAACCAGAGGAGTTTCCTCTTTCTTCTTTCCCTTTTCTATACCGATCTCTTCCTGAGAGACTTTTTATTTCCTTTTCTAGACCAATTGATTTTCTTCCTCTTCCTCTTCTTCTTCTTTTAAACTGACATACTTATCTCTTTTTTCCCTTTCTTTCCTTCTTCTCTTTGGATCCTATATGTGACTTTCTTCTTGGAGCCACTCGATGGTTTTGTTCCAGAGGGATTTGTAATAGTAGGTGTGGAGGTTGAGGTCCTACCTAACTTTCTTATTTTTGGTGGAGTATGTGGAGGATCAAATGTACCTTTTGATTTCTCTGCAAGTTTAGATGTACCTTTGGATTTCTCTGCAATGTCCTTAGGGGTACCAAACTCCCTTTCTAACTCAACTTTCATCTTTTCAAACTTTTCTTCAATATCCTTCTTTTTATTGTCCAAGTTCTCCTTTCTTGATTTCTCTTCAAAAGTACCAAACCTTTTAACTATTATATCTCTAGGTTTGCTCAATACAATCTCTACAAGACCAATGCATTTAGACTTAGCTACCTCATAAGTCAACTCCAAAACCTAAAAAATTCAGGGTTCAACTACTTCCATGTAGCAGTAATCTCTATTGACCATAAATGTTAGTTCAGTCTTATACTTATCCACAACTTTATTTGGAAGCCTTTCTCTCTCTTGCACCTAACCTTGAAAAGGTTTAAAGAATCCCCACAATATTGGATCACAAGACTCTTTACCAGTAAATCTTCTTAAATGATCTCTAATTTGAATTTTCTATTGGGATATTATCTAGCCACACTATGTGGGTGAACCCAAAAAAGTGGTTTACAATTAGAACGAGGAAGGAAAACCTCCAAAAAACTCACCCATGCAAAAAAAAATTGTTTTGGGGGGGTTCGAGTGAACCCCTTTACATGTGGGAACCCGTGTTTCTCATTATGGAAAGGGGGTTCGCTCAAACCCTGGTTCGAGTGAACCAAGGTTCTAGCGAACCCCCCTTTTCCCACCTTCCCACCCTCCGACACAAAAAGACTCCAAATTTTTTCCCTAAGAAGCTCGGGTTGAGGATGATAATGGAGGAGACTTCACAAACCCAAATGGAAGATGGTAGTCCTCAGAACGAGCTATCCAATGAATATAATTTTAATATGTTTTGGTTTTATTATGTATGTGTTTTTTTAGTTTTATTAAACATAAGTTTTTCACCAAAAATCAAACTCTATGTTCTACACATGTGGAAAAATAACAGATTATCAAAATAAAATTTTGAAAAATATGTCTGGGCGAGGTATTGATGTCCTTGATCCATTAAAAAAAAATTTGAATTTTGATACATACAGAAAAAGTTATGTTGTATACGGTCTGCCTATGTCTTAATTGTAATTGGTTTGACTTCGAAACTTGATTAAGGAAAAAATATTCAACTAAAAACTATAAAACCAAATGAAAGTGCTAGATACCATAGTTACAAATCTAAATTTGAAAAATTTAGAATTTTATCCTTCATACAAAAAGAGTTATGTTGTATACGATGAGCGTCACTCCTTAAAAATGCTTTTAAAAAAAAATAGTTTTCGAAGGAGATGGAAAAATAAGTGCAATCTGATTCCAAAAAAATTGAAAAAAATATATTTAGAATCTATAGACAAAACTTCACAAATCACTAGTTTTCATCATCTTCAAACTCCTCACGGTTTAGCTACTATAGGAGCCTGAAAGTGAAGATTTAGTTAAAAAAAAATAGTTCGGTGTCTAATTTGCCCAAAAATTGTAAACCAATATTGTGGGATCACCCATGTATTCTTCACTCTGTGAAACTCATTGAGAAAATAAAACATTAAGCAAATGACAAGAGTACCATACCAGAAAGGGTATTTTGACTCCTTGTATTTTGTAAATTTTCCAACAACTATAATCATAGGAGTTTAAAAAGATCAAAGTCTTTACCTTCTTTTTTGATATGCGGTGTGCATTGTGATGACAAAGATAAAAGTATCTTTGTTTGTGTAGAATATCTTGTAACCAATCATCATTGTAGCATATTTGACCATCGAATCTTCAATTTCTTTCATTGTTAGGGCACACTTGTCAAACTTTGTTAAGGTTAGCTTCATCACCACTTCATTCTTTACCGACTTCAATATTGGGACAAGTTGTGTGGAGCTCAAAATAATAACAACCCTAATTGCCTCTTTGGTTATATTATGTGACATGTCCAACCACATGAATTTATCATGAATTTTGCTGAGAACATACTTCACCCACTCATCTCTATAGCAAAAATTAGGAAATTATGTCCACACATCCATACCATCAATGAATTAACCTTCTACATATATGTATATATTCTGGACAAACAATCATATCATCAATTAGGTCAACCTAATTAGATGAAACAAGTGACCTCATAACCTTTCAACTCAAAAATTTATCATACATAACTTGTGAAGTAACTGAAGCATGTTCTTCACCAAAATAGGTTAGAATGACCTAAAGTCACTCCTATGAATCTCCTCCATACTCAATTTAGTCTTGCACTCGACCCTAAAACCCTTAGGTTGGCATACACAATAAAACCGGTGAAGCAACAACTGAATGAACCAACTATTCATCCCAAAACTTGACACGCAGGCCACCAAACCACTTGACACTCGGAGTGCACACACATTTGACAACTTCAAGCATTTCTTGAAATCTGCACAACACAATGATCAATTGCATTGGAATGCGGAGCATTCCAACATGAACTCTACAATTGTAATTATGTCTCTACTTAGCTTGATACTATATCATTAATATCATCTGTTGTGAAAGACATAAAAATTTGAATATAAACTCCTTCAATACATACCATTATTACCTCAAAACCACATGACAATATATTGTAGTGTGGAGCAATTCATACCATAACACTGATGCTTTGTTACATCACTATCTTAGTCTAGGACTTAGCCAACTTCCCAAAGTTAATCTTTAACCATCCTATACCTATGGATGATCCTCTATTTACCTTATTGGAGACAAACCCTTGGAATTGAAGGTGGATAAAATCTCTAGGACTCGTGACTTATTGTTTTAGGACCTAACACCATAGGTTGTGATGGTTGTAGACCATGGGAAAGAATTTGTAGTCCTCCCATGTGCTAGGTTACAAGTGAGGATTTTTTACTTGAACATCAAGGACCTTAACAAGGGCTAAGGCTACCCACTTCTTAAAGGTGATATATGTATGATCCTACAAGGATTGATACACCTAAACTAGAGAAGGCGCTAAAGGTAGACTATTTTGGTTTTCTGCCAATTTTTGGGCCCATCTAAAGCCTCTAAGGGCCTCAAATTTGACTTTGAATATTTTAATAGGAATTTTGGAAATTGAAATTTTAATATCTTGTAAATGATAAATGATATTAAAGTGATTTCTTCACCATTGGATTCAATTCACCATTCTAGAGGTTTTGTATAAGACTTTGTATCCAATCATGCATAAATACAAACTTACTAAAAATAGTAACCCTGCCAAATTTAGCCCTTATTGAAAAGAAACAACATTTTTTTGGGTGATGCAAGATTGCTCTTACACCCTAGATGCTCTTGCATAATGGCTAAAGTTTTAGCCAACTAATCACCTACTTGCACATTCATAACCTTGATCAACCAATTCAAACTTTGCACATCCTCCAAAAGGTACTTAAGCATGGGACTTTGTACATAAGACATGGGTCTTTGTACACAAGGCATGGGTCTTGGTACACATCACACAGTCAAATATTTGACCATACCCCTAAGGTAGCTTAAGGCGCCCTTTCAATTTTGTACATTCACTCCTCCTAAGGGAATCCTAAACTATTGATCTCACTTGAATCTTCAACCACTCTCTATGCACCTACCACATGAAGACGCTTGTCATCTCCTCATCCTCGCAAGCCTCTAAATCAATATGAGTCGTTGATCCTTCAAATAAATCCTAGCCATCCAATCCCTCATCAAAAAAATATAAATTGGCTTCAACCCAAGCCATTATCATATGGAAGCCTCCTTGAAATTCAATGTTAAGTTGTTAGTAAGAGCACTCACATATCATCATCAAATATCTTAGAGCACAACTACCATGACTTGTGAAACAATAATTAATATTGGTGAGAACTCTACATTTTCATCAATGTTTTAATCAAAGTTTTGTATATAGGTGTAAATAAATAGGTTGAACTAGTTTAGCTTGTTTGTGTATATTTACATTTGTATTTGTACACTAACCTTCAAAATCATATATCCAATTTTTACCCTTGTATATAATAGTCTTCAATGTTACAAACCCACATCACATGCTACAAACTAATTTTCCATTGACACTAACACACTTAAGATTATTTTCCCATTGACATGGGATAAATTAACTAAGCCACACTTCGTAACACAATGACACCTTATATGTTCCTCACAATGACTATGTCTTCTCATATTTCAATTTGTTTTGCACGTCTAAACACATTAATTCACAATTTATAAAATTTAAATAAAAAAATAAAAAATAAAAAATAGTTTGGAAGAACCTAAAAGTAAATTTCAAAACCTATACACACCTATATGTTAGGATCTATCAAAACAAACATTTAAACCATACAATTGGGTGTAAAACATATCATTTACACAAATAGATTCAGACCAAAGATACTTGCAACCAGCTAAACCTACACATAACTACTCCCAAAAACTCATATTAATTAACATCCATAAGAATTGGCTAATACAAAAGAAAAAGAAAAATAAAACTTGCCCAAATCAAATTAAAAATTATAGAATACAAATTATAAACTATAATTTTAATGTAATTTAATTCATTATAATAAATATAACATCTAAATCATAAATTTGTAAGACATTCCTCCCAAAAACATTCATATGCTTCCATCAATATTATACAAAACTATTAAGCAAATCCACTTGCACACCTAAACAAGGAATGATATCCTTTCATAACACCTCCTCAAAGAAACACCATCTATACCATGACTAGATCAATATCCTATTCGATGGCTTCTTTGCTTCCTATTGCCCATTTTAGTGCAACCAAGTTTCCTCCATAGGATGAAAACATTCTATGGACCATATTACTATGTTTTGTTTAACCACTCTTGACTACAATAATGGTTAACCCCCTATACTGAGTGTGTGGGGGCATTGAGGCAGAAAATAACACTATTGTGGTTTTTTGTCCACAACAGTATACACATTATTGTACTCCCCAACAAACAGTAGTTAAAACTTAAATCAATTTTACATCTCCATGTAGAGTGGGCAAGGAGTAGTCATTGTCACCATCATGAAGCTCCTCAACACAATCATTTGTCACATCTCCATTGTAGGCAAGATCATGGAGGCAACAAACACATTAATGTGAATTAAAAATGAAATGAAAGAAGTTTGATGGGCAAAAAAAGACCTTGTTGGAATGATAGGAGGATAAGACATTACAAGTGAAGAGCCTAACCTTGTATAGTAAAAGAAAAGATAAATGTATTATTGATAGATTAAAAGATAATCAATTTGCCTTGGTTACACAACATGACTTTCATCAAAAGCTTAATCTTATATGGGAGGGGAGGAGAGAAGAGTGGGAGGAGCACGTAAATTTTTATTGCAACCATGAAAAGAAGTTCAAGAAGCCAAGAAGGCCATACGAGAAGGAGCGGCCAGACATAGAGCTAAAGCTTGTGGAAGAGTGTGGGATCAGAAACAAGAGGGAGCCGAGGCAGGTGCAGTATGTGCTCAGTCACAGATCAAATCCTTCTCTCTGTGTGCACGAAGAAATCTTGTTGATTTTTTTATAGGGGGATGAAAAAGCATTGCCTTCTTAATGAGAGCCAAAACAAGCTCGACTATGTCCTCTCCTTATTGTTGAGAACTACGTGGACTGTCACCTCTAGACCCTCATCTCCAAGCCCAACATGGCCATGTAAGTCCACCATTCTCGCATCCTTATCAAGCAATGCCACACCAGTAATGGCTGACAGAGAACGTGCGAGGCAAATACTGAAGCTAGTGAGTTTATTGCCTCTATTTTGGGGTGCTTTGGGATTAGGAAGGCTTTCCAACATGGAGGTCTATGTCTGCTTCAAAGGAAGAGCAGATTTCAGTGCTTAATTAGAAATATCTTCAACTCATTCCTAGAGTTAAGTATACACCTCCTTTCCAATTACCTTCCTAAATAGTATTGGATTCTGAATGATCAATTCCCACATTTAAAAAATAGTTAATCTAGGTTGATCTCTGCTTATGGTTATTACTATCAATAATGACATTAGTATTATGGAGTCTAGTATTATTACATCTACCAATTGCATTTCCTTAAAAGTTTCTAAGACCTTTTTAACAAACCATTTTGAACATACCCATAAACAAGGCATTCCATGAGACCACATTTATTTCGGGCATTTGGTCAAACAATATGTCACCTTATGTATTCTTCTATATTTTCCAAGGCATTTTCCTTAAATAGTTGGTGTGTTTTCTCTATGCTTCAATATTTTGAATACATGCTACAAAACCTGCTATAATATCTTTTATGTTTTGATGGATAGCTATACTCTTTTATAAAACTGAGATAATAGACTTGTGTAGAATTAGGCGGTGATTAATTGTAGATATTGGTAAATAATTATTGTGTCCCATTATGGTAGTATTATTGAATATTGAAAAAATATTATTTGCTTTCTTAATAAGTTTTCGTACGATTATCAAAATTTAATTTATTTTTATTTTGGGTATGTGGAAGGTGTATAGTATTATTAATAATCAAGGATTTAAATTGAAAGAGGATTGGTTGTCATCCTTTATTCATATTGGATTTATCATTCTTTGTTATTAATATGAATTTAAATTGTATTATCTATTGGTGATATTGCGTAATATAACTATAAATAAGAATTTTTAGTATGTATAATTAGGATATATACCACATCTTTGTAGGGTATGGACGATATTACTTTACCATGCATGGTGAAAGATAAATGTTTCTCATGCCTACTAACACGAAATAGTCTATATATCACTATAAATTTGAGATGGTCATTTTTTATCAAGGAAGTTATGGCTATAAGATTTTGATTACATATAACATAATCTTAGACCCTCTTGATTAAACTATAAAATGACTAGCATTAGTGTAGATTCATGACCTCGAATTGATAAGTGGTGTACTCTAAATGTCATTAAAAATTGGGTGATCACTATGATATACTATTTATTACATGACTAAAAGAGTTGTAGTCTGAGACATGATAATCACATTTAGCAATAATATTTCATTATAATGTGTATAAAACACTTGATTCTATTTTATTGATAATATTTTATTTTGATCATGAAAATTGTTCTAATGGACTATCCTTATACATGAATGTTAAAGAGGATTTTCATTAACACAATACTTGGGGGTTCTAATATCATATTAAAGTAATATGACTATAATATTTAAATATCAACAAATAGTGTTTTATGATACCATGTTATAAACCTAAATAAAACTCTATGCTAGAAATAGTAGGTTGTAACTTAAATTTGACTATATGTAAGCTATTAGATCATCAACTTCACATAAATGCATGATATTAATGAATGATCATTTTTTGATGGGTTTGTTATAACTATTCTAGTAGATTGTGGTGAGAAATATTGTTTGAGTTATTCAAATGTCAACTATTACGTATAGGATTCTACCAATTCTTGCCTATTTACTATTATGAATATTTAGACTCATTGTCTTTGGTTGCGGTTAAAGTTGTTTTTTACATGAGCTGTTAATACTCTCATTGAGTTATTATGGGTTATTAGTGTATTTTGTCTCAACACCTTTTCAAGGAGCTATTGTAATTCTAAATCATGAACTTAGTTGAGGATCCCTACATATTCATAAGCATTATTGTTTGAAGCATGAATTTAGTATATATATATATATATAAGAGGAAACCTTTATTAGTCTTAAAAGATAACTATGTATACATAGTTCATGTATTTTTTCACTAATGTGTACTTGTATACTAGGATGTTTGCAACTTTAAGAGGTCCTTGATTAAATTTTTAGTATTTTGATTAGCATAACAAGGATATCATCTCACACTACCTACTGATAAGAATTATTGTTATAGCCATATGTTGTAGGATGATTTCCTTGTATATGGAACATAACCATTAATATGGGCCCCATTAAGTGATACTTGAACTATGTTTTTCATCAACACAATCAAGTTCATTAACTTAACATTACATATTGTTCTAGGTAATTGGGTGCAAGGTCAATTGAACTTAAATCTAAGTATCAGTGTTGATTTATAATTATATATTATTGTTAAATGGGATCACTTATTGGTAGCTATTAAAATCATATTTAGTTATAAGTAGCATTTTCAAATATTATTTAATTGGTGAACTAGACTATTATAAGAATATTTATTTGCACCATAATGTAAATGAAATCAAAAGTTTGAGAATATTATCATTATTGAGTGTATATTCATATGATGATCTAATGGATAAAGTGTTGCCCACTAGCTTGGGTGTGACTTAGGTATTATTCAATGCTTAAAACAAGTTTATAGTTATTGTGGTAGGGTATGTGCATGGAAATTAAGGACCAAAAGGGGTTAAAAGTGGCCACTTTTTTTCTAAAATTGAAAAAAAAGATCTTTGGATGAGAAATTAAAGATAATGAAGCTCAAAACTTGAAGTTGTGACAAGAACAAAATTTGTAGTGCTCAAAATCTAGTTTCTAAACTACTTTTTAAAAATAGTGGATACTAAGAGGTTTCATAGGGGGAGCACACAAATTTATCATGTTTTTGTTAAAAAATATAACAGTGTGTTGCCCTAAAATGTTGAGTTTTTAAGTATTTTATGAATTGCTTTAGTGAAAAAATAGCTAATATCTTATGTTTATGCCTATTTTTTTGCTATTTTTAATCAATATAATTTTTTTGACTAATCTTCAAAGAGGACACATCTTGAAAAATAAAAATTTGATTGTCATCCTTTTTTTTAGACCTAGTTGGAAATCATTTTTTTAACGCGTATATAATAGATTCTAGAATGTTAAAATATAATTTATTTTAAATTTTGATAAGTGGATAAAAAATGACACTAAAAATATTATACATAAGTTTTTGGCAAAAAAGGAAGACACTAGCAAAAGAAATTGAAGATCAAAACCTTAACATATATGGAAATGTAGAAAAACTTACATGGTTAGAAAGGTAAGAGAGTTTATCATTATTGTGATACTTTTGCATATCAACATTGAAAGATGTACAAACCTTTATGGAAATCATGCTCGACATTTAGTTTTTTTTTTTTATATATATTTTATAAAAAATATTTGTTTGGGTGTTCACATGCAAGTCCAACCCTTTGAGTTGGATACCTAAGAAAAATCCAATATTAAGGGTTGGTGATATCCAAGCCAAGTTATAGCGCAAACACATTATAAAGTGTATGTTTCTTTACATATAAAAAATAATAATAATAATAAAATTTGTGCATCCTATGATTTTGGAACCACATGCTTTGTTTTACCTTGCATACTATACATCTTATACATACAAACATACTTATCATGGTTTTGAGAAATATCAACCAATGCTTAACTAATCTATCACCTTTTCTTATTCTATTGATCTATAGAATTCAAATTAATGTATTTAAATTAAATTATTTTAAAAAAATTGAATGATTGTTTTCATGTTTTTTTTTTAAATTTGATAATTGTCGATCATTGTTTCATTATTCTGATCAATTATATTAAATTGATATAGAATTCATCATACCTATAATGTGGGAAAGTGATCCTAGGGTTTTACTAGGATTAGCCACCTTTCACTATAAAATATTAGAGTTTAGACCAACAAGGGAATTAGCTTGACTTGCGACATTGAAGGTGAGCCAATCAACCTTGGATCTGAATTACTTTAGGGGTTTGAAATGTAATTTTGATAAAAATACAATGATGTAGATAAATGACTATGAAAATGGATTGTTGTGATGCAAATACAAAGAAACTAGAAATTGAAAGTCAAATTTTGAGACCAGATTTGGAAAGGGTAGAGTACTATGCACCTGTGGTTCAAATTTGAGCCTGATTTTGGAGGACTAAGTCACCTAGGGTGAATATGTCCTATTTGAGTAATTTGAAATCTATTTGCACAGTCCTCTAGAGCTTATTCAAAGTCTTCTTCCTTTCGAGTCTCACTGTCAAATCTTCATCAAATGCTAAGATAATTGAGTTTTCATATGTTGTCAAGTTGTAGGGTTTGAATGCAACAATGAATGAATGATCTTCAATCTCTCTCAAATCTTCCTTAGATTTGAAAGCTACACATTCAAAGAAAGGAGAATGGTTGTGTCATTTAGGGGCTTGCCTCGGTCAAACCTCGTGTTGGTGTTTCTACCTCCATAATGGAAAATTTGATCAAATAAAGTTTATCCCTTTAAGGGATAGAGGCTAAATGATAAGGGTGATCCCACAATACTGGTTTGCAATTTTTGGACAAACTAGACACTAAATTGATTTTTTAAAACTAAATCTTCACTTTCGAGCTCCTATAGCAGCTAAACCGTGAGGAATTTGAAGATGATGCAAACTAGTGATTTTTGGCGTTTTGTCTATAGATTCTAAATATATATTTTTCAAAAAAATTGGAATCAGATTGCACTTCTTTTTCCACCTCCTTTGAAAACTATTTTTTAAAAAAGAAACATTTTTAAGAAGTGACGCTCACCGTATACAACATAACTTTTTTTCTATGAAGGATAATTTTTTTTTTTTTTTTGAATTTAGATTTGTAACTACAATATCTAGCACTTTCATTTGGTTTCATATTGTTTTATTAAATTATTTTTCCTTAATCAAGTTTTGAAGTCAAACCAATTACAATTCAGACATAGGCGGATTGTATACAACATAAATTTTTCTATATGTATCGAAATTCAAAAAAAAATTAATGGATCAAGGACATCAATACTTAGCTCGAACATATTTTTAAATTTCTTTTGATAATTTGCTATTTTTCCACATGTGCAAAACAAAGAGCTTGATTTTCGATGAAAAACCTATGTTTAATAAAACTAAAAAAATAAATACATAATAAAATCAAAACATATTAAAATTATATTCGTTGGATAGCTCGTTTCGAGGACTACCATGATCATTTGAAATAAATTTTAAATGAATTCATTTGATCCCCCAAAAATTTAATCAAAAGTGATTTTTTATCAGCATTTTGATAGGTGTAAAGGAGACTCCATTGTAGGTATGGTTTAAAACTAGTGGGGTTCTATCCAAGGGGGTTTGATCTAAGGTGGTTTGATCAAACCCTCTTCAATTGGAATCCTTAAAATGGAAATTTTTAAGGCTTAAATCATTATATTTTCTAAAAATATGCGATTTCAACAAAAATAAGAATCTCCCAAAATTTGTAAACAATCCACTGTGACTCATCACTTAGATCTGATCTCCTTGAAGGACTGAAGTCATGTACATCTCTTCAAGTCTTGATTTTCTTGAAAGACCACTCAAATTTGGCACGATTTTCTTGAAGACCTACAAGGGTTAGTCCTCACAACCAAAATGATAACATAAACATGAACAAACTCACATAAAACTCGACATGATGTTTTGATATTGAATTACTACAATAAATTTGCTCTTGACTTGATAATTATTGCTTGATAGTGCTTTTGATTCCCAATTCTTGCTAGTTATTCTCCTTAGTCTTCAAATGGTGAAATGATTAGGTATTTATAGGCATTTAATGTAATTTTCCATAAATTAAATCTTGATAGCCAACATTTGACATTTTGAATTCAAATAATAAAATACCCACTCTGACATATTAAAATTTGTAGGCAAAATAGGGGGACCAAGTCACCTAGGGCAACTACGTCCTAGCCCTATTTTTTAGGATGTAAGGTACATCATGAGCAAAATATTAAATGTTTGCTTTGGTTTTGTACATGGTTTTTCTTGGTAAATGTCCAAATGGGCTATGGAATGTATAATTTAAGAAATTAGGTGTACAATTAAGTCTAATCACTTAAGGGGATCAAAACATAGTGTGAAATTGTTAAGAATGATGTAATTTATTGTTGCAAGTATGAAGGTGTTGTCATTGATGTAAACTATGTGTTGAGACAATTTGTTGCATGATGAAGATGTCAAGGATACTGAGAAAATTGATAAAATAAGGAAACAGGGTGTTGTAGAGGTGTTCTAGTTTTGCTTTGCATTTCTTCTAGGTTGAAGATTTGCTTTTGTGGTTTGGATATGTTGGTTAGAGTTGTTCATAGTTTCTATATCCAAAATTTTGGCTTCTAGATTGTTGATTAGAGAAAGTTGTGTTCACCAATATGTGAACTGGTTTTGCAGTGTTGTATAGAGGTGTTTGGGAGAAATGTATTTGCTCCACATTTCTTCGCAGTTGATTTTCAAGACTTGTGGTTCTGAAGGAAAGTTAATGGTGTTGCTCTCTTGTTTGTGTCAAGAGGATTTGTGGTTAGGTGTATTGAAAGAAAAAATTTTGAGCTACAAAGTGTTGTGGTATTTGGTAGTGTTGTCTGGATAAACAATATGATTATAATCTTCATGTGAGATTTGTTGCAAAGGAAGATGTTGGTTTACATGATGATCTTGGACCGTGTTCAAGTGAATTTTGTTGTTTGGAAGTTTCAAATTGATTTAAGGAAGTGTACATACTTAATGTTTAATGTGTTTTCATGGGTAACAACCAACCTGGATTTTACACTACATTCAAAGATGTTCAAGTATTAATGAAGGCGTAGCATGATGTGCGAGGTTTAATTTGGGTCCCAGTTAAGTTTTTTTGGTCCACTTTCATTCCTATCCATTGTAGGAATGTTTAGTGCCAACCTATTTTGAAATTGCAAAGTGTGAAGCATGTATTGTCGACCTTGGAGAAAGTTTTCAAGGTTGAGGATGGTATAAGTATGAGTTGAGATGTTGAAGATTGTTAAGATAGAAAGAATAAAGGTGTGTGATACAAGTGATGTGAATTTATGAAGAGTGTGATTTTGAGTAGAGCAGTGCGAACTTCAAAGTGTTGGACTTTTGAATGCAATGAGTTGAAGGTGTCCACAATCTTTCAAACAAGACTGTGAAAGTGTTGGAGCATTTGTGGTGGATTCCCTGTTACATGGTGTAACAAAGATTTTGGCACCACAAGACTCTCTAACACTTCTAGGGTTTTTCACCCAAAAGGAGAGAGAAGTAGGCCAAAATGAATAAGTTGCATTCAAAGATAAGGGGATTGGAAATGGGGTTTGTGATGTGATTGAAATGTGCCTAAGTGCAATGATCTAAATGCAATAAACTGAAAATAGAAATGATTTAATATTGCTAATCCTAAGAAATGAAAAGTGCTGGAAAACACATAATGATATGTAAACATATACAAACATATACAAATGACCTAGAAATGTACACTAAACTAAACAAAAATGAAAGATATATAGTGTGTGCACCTGGAATTTGAAGAAGGGTCTAATGGAGGTCTGGAATGCTAATGAAAATGTTGCAGAAGCCGAAAGGGACACTTGTGCCAATCTGGGCGACCTAGTCCCAAATTTGAGAAAATTGGTTCCGAGCCCGTTTCTGCCAAATGGGTGTCTGAAAATGTAAAAAGCACTGAAAGGCATATCCAATGGGACTAGTTCCCCATTATTGGCGACTTAGTCCTTGTCTGGATTTCTGGAAATTCGGAAGGGGGAACGAAAGCCCTAGGTTTGCACTTTGGTTCTTCACAGGTGTCAGCTTCTAAAACACTAATATTTGGGCTTGAAAGTGACTTTTGGTGAATGTTTGGACTTTGCAAGTAGGAGAGGTCTTCAAATCCTTCAATGACCTTCAATGTACCTAAATCTGTGAACACACAAGGAGAGAAAGAGAATGTTGATTATTAGGGATTAGGGGTTTGCCTTGGTCAAACCCCTTTTAGGTAACTAAACCAAATGAATAGAAAATGTAATGAAGCATGAAACAGTGGAGTAATGGAGTAAGTTACCTTGCCATGATGGAAGATCTTGTGTTGTTGCAACAATCGACCCTTGAATGCTTCAAAAAAGATGTCTTGTTGACTTGGAATGCTTGAACCCTAGCTTGCTTGAGAAGGAGAGAAGAGTGCTTGAGAAGAATGAGTGAGGAGAAAAATGAGACTTAGGAGGTGCAAAATGAGGGGAAAAACCCTTATTTATAGAAGTTATGCCCTAATTTTCTCGAAATAACACCACACAAGCCGACCTTAGGGTTTAGGAGACAAAATCCTGAAAAAAAATTAAGTTAATTTTGAATTTTAAGCCACATAGGACTAGATCGCCCAAGGTGGCGACCTAGTCCACCTAGGAAATTTTCATTGTTTTTTGGGGATTAAAATATGATTATTATAGTTGGTCGGGGTTGTCTCACAAAACACACTGAAGTAAGGAATGCATGTGCATTAAGGGCTCATTATAGCATAAGAAAGGGTTGATTTAGTGATGACAAGCCTAGGAAAGTGTAAAAATGTTTTACAACACCTTACAACACTTTGGCACAAGGTTTGGAAAGGGGTAAAAAGAGGTTGAAAAAGGTCCAAATGAGTGAAAAGTGTCAAAGGCTACACTTTTTGGCGACACATTTAGCCCCCATTTTAGTGAGCGGATGAACTTGCTTCAAACTCACACTAAAGTAGCCCCATGGAGATGGTGAAGAATGGGAAAGAAGAAGGAGGTGGTCAAGCCCCCAGGATTCAAGATTCTAAGTCAAAAAGACATCAGTGCCAGAAGACACATTCAAGGGTGAATTAATCGTAGCTAGACAAGATACATGATCATACAATGACGAGGATTAGTATGAAGAGAATAAGGAGAGATGTGTTCATTATGGGGCCAGAAAACATCAGGTTGTCCGTGGGGTGAGTTGTCCCAAAGAAGGTGAGAAGCATACACACAGCTGGTATGTACTCACACACACAAAGGTGGCTATGGGGAAAGTCGTGCCGCTTTTTGGGCTTCCCGCTTAACCATACCAAAGTTATACCTCATGATAACTTTGATAAGGTGCCGAAAAAGAGAAATGATTTTGTGATGATGTAAGGAATGTTCAAAGAGATTTTTCTTTTGTTTGTGTGATGTCTCATCATAGGGAACATTATGCATAATGTCACCAAGAGAGGAAGAGTGCAAATGGACTCATCTTGTATCCAAGAGAGGAAAAATTCATCTTGTATGCAAAAGAGGAAAAATGCAAATGTCTCATCCTGAGCAACATTGTACCTAATGTTTCCAAGAGAGGGGATCGCAAGAAAAAGAAAATCACACATTGACATGTGAGTGGTGATGTATGCCCCCACTTTAAAGTGGTTGCTAACACCATTGCTATGAGCAATTACTTTAAAGTAGAAGAGGAGAAGAGAAGGACATGTGAGCTTGTTCGGAAAGCCCTATGCCAAGTCATATGTCCGATAAGCTACATCATGAAGAGGGGGAGTATGTCACATGCGATTCAACTTAAGACACATCATCCACATCCCAAGCTTGCTCTTATATGTTCATGAAAGGTTAATGACTAGCCAAAAGAGACAACGATAAGTGACATACAAGGGAAGAGGCTAACTAACCCCTTGCCCCCACTTAATGTAGGACAAGAGTGAGCCGAAAGGATTGAGGAGATGTAAGGTTGAGTGAAAATTAGTATCAATTAGAGGAATTAGGTGCCCCCACATAAGGGAGAACACCAAAATCCTTAAGATGTTGGATTTTGCAACTCAAGACCTTACATTCATTAGTGTGATGACCATGAACTCGGTGGTAGGCACAAAAGGAATGTTTGTTGGAACATTTCTTTCGAGTTCTAGGAGGAAGAGAGATCGAGTGATCTTGGAGGAGGCTCAACAAGATACCCTCTTGATCAAGGGTAGAAGGTGATTATTTGGTTTGCAACAAAGAAGTTTATTTCTTAGTATAGGATGTCATACTAACACAAGGCACTATAGATTGTGAGATTTTGTATATTCCTTTGGAGGAGTGTGTAAAATCCAAATCAGTAGTGTTATGCGAGATGACATTGGCATTAAGCAAAGAGTCCTTTGTTTGGTGTGGTTGTTGCAAATGATCACTTTTGGGAGGTGATTTAGAAGGATGGTTCAGGATGGTGTTGATGTGAGGGGAAGGCTTGGTGATTTCGATTAAAGGACAATAACCAAGACCATGATGCGTTCTTTGCGTAATAGGCTTGATAGGGGTGTAGATACCTTGTTTCCTAGCATCACATCCTTTTCCACTATAGCCAAGTTGTTTCATGAGCTCATAACCTTTTCCATAGAGCTTTTTCAACACTTTTGGATCAGGTGAGGGTTTGTTGTTTGCTTCTTTGTCTAAAGTAGGTGAGGTGGATGCTTTGGAAGGATCGGCCGAGTCTTGTGTGGACAAGACTACGTTTCCCTTTTTAGAGTCGTTGATTATGAGCTTGGAATCTCATAGTAAAGGAGGTGTGAAGTCTAAGGAACCCCAATCATCATCTAAGAGCGATTGTTGGACGGGTTCCACTTGTGTGGTTGGTGTT
The DNA here is from genome assembly GCA_007115665.2 of Sequoiadendron giganteum. Lineage (NCBI taxonomy): Eukaryota > Viridiplantae > Streptophyta > Pinopsida > Cupressales > Cupressaceae > Sequoiadendron > Sequoiadendron giganteum. Next base: position 612,241,332 of record CM021103.1, on the reverse strand, counting down.
AAGGTGTTGAAATATTCTCTTTGGATTTTTCAATGTTCAAGCAACTATTAGGTTTAGGGTCAGCTTCAAGTGTGTACACTTTGTTGTTGTAGATGTACTTCATCTTGCAATGAAGAGTGAAAGGCACTCCATTCATTGCATGAATCCACGACCTATCTAAGAGAAGATTATATGAAAGTTCATGAGGCATAACATGGATTTTTGTGTCCAATGTGGCCATTCCAACTGTAAGAGGTATAATGATCACATCGAGCAGTTGCTTAGTGACATTGTCGAATCCTCTAATGGATAGAGAATCGGGTTTGATGTGGGATTGAGTAATGCCAAGCATATCCAAAAGGCGCACACTACACACATTAAGAGTAGAGCTGGTATCTACAAGAGTTCTCTTGATCCCTTTTGTTTTGTATTGAGAGATTATTATGAAAGCTTCATTTTGTTTTTGTACATCCAAAGGAGGGAGCTCACTTTGGTGAAAAACAATATCAACATTGATTTCGTGAATAATAGTTGCTATGGCATGTTGGGTTACATGTTAGAAGGGATAGGAAGTTGTTGTAAGGTTGCTTGCATCATGTTGTGATAGTGAGGGGAAACTTGAATGAGATCCCATAATGATATTTTGGCGGGAGTATTCCTTAGTTGGTCAACAAGGTCATACTCCCTAAGGATTGAATTTAAGCAAGGGGCAACAAGAAGAATGGGAGGGGATGAAGGTAAGGAAGTGGAGGTTGATGGTTGGGATCGCGGGTTGTTTCGAGTGAAATGTGTATGGGCAATGGTATTATGACTCGGTTGCTGCAACACATTATGAGTAGGTGGGTAGAGAATGAATTCAGGTTTGGGTTTTTTTAAAGGAGGATAGAGGATAAGTTGAGGTTGAATAATATTAACATCCCCTAAGGAAGAAGAGTCTAACATAGGCTCTGCAATTTCTTGTAAGAGCATAATATTATTATTTTCGATGTCTTAAATCATGATATCCTCCCTAGAAGGAGAGATTTTAGGAGAACTACAAGCCACATGTTCTTGACATTCAAGGATTGGTTCTTCTAAAATGACTTTGTGACAAGTAGGGGAATGATCAATGATAGGATGAGGAGGAGAGGGGTCTATTTGATTGTCTTGTTTTTCACAGGTCTCATTCTCTTGTTCTATATTGTCTACCATAGTAGGAGAGCTTACAAGATGCTCACCACAAGCTTCATCACAAGGAGGGGAGGCATCAAGAGGACCACTATGGTTTTCAAATATATTATCCCAAATGGTGGGAGCATTAGGGAAGGGAGGGTCAATATTCTCATGACTTGCAATAGGTGTATCTTCTAACACCAACCTATCCTCTTTGCATCGAGGAGGCACATTAGAAGAAGGACAAGGTTGAGAGTCATGGTTAGGGTTAAAGAGACTAGGTAAGGTGATGTCAAGAAATGTTTGTTGTTTAAGGTTGTGCAAAGGGGATGAGGAGAGGGACAATCAAGACCCTCAATGCTTGAATCTTTTGTCACCAAAAAACCTTCATCACTAATAGGAGAGGTATTGGGAGAAGCACAAGTATGATTGTTATGATTGTCAACACAAATAGCCTCATCGAGGGGTAATTCTTCAATTTCTCCTCTCATAAATGAAGGTAAACAAAAATCATGACTGAATTCACAAATTTTAGAAAATACCTCATCCTTCTTTGTTGTTGTGACATCTTCCTCTGCAATTTTGTCTTCAACTACTACAACATATTTCTCTCCTTTATTCGTTGTGATCTTCTCAAACCACTCGCTCTCTATTGATGAAATTTGTGCCAACAAATCTTCTTCACCTTCGCCATTTGTTGCAACCTCTTCGTTGCTCTCTTCATTCTTTTCTTCCTCAATCACTACTACATCCAATTCCACTTCTTTGTTGTTCACCTCTTCATTTTCACCTTTTTTCTCCATGCCTTCCTAATGGCATGTCTTCACTACAACCTCATGCTTATCTTCATCATGCTTGACCAATTCTTCTCATTGCCTTGCTTCCAATCTATCCATTCTCATGGTTATATCAACCATCATCAAGGAGATCTTATTTTGGTACTGCCTCCATCTATCCCATATGATGGGCTTCTTTCTCACAAATATCCCCATCTCACTTGCTGCAATATTTTGCAATCCACATCACACTGTGCAATCTGTGATTCTTCGCGGCTCTTCATCTCCCAATTGTTCAGGACTTCACAAACCTGCAATAGTTCACACATGAGCTCTTTTCTACTGCTCTTCACTCTCCACTCATAGGTCTCACGTTTTGTCTATGCGCTTAGAACCTCTGGACCTTCAAATGTTTTCCCCTATCACTTGTAATGTTTCCTGGCAACTTCACCAAACTACCACACCCTTGTATGGTTTCTCAATTAGCAGAAATTTTAGACTCAAAAGAGGTCGATGCACACACACATATCACCTCCAACGCCCTGCCTCTTCTTATCAGCCACGCCTCTGTTTTTAATTGGCAAAAATTCTTCACCATTTCATGGAGGTTGATGAAGTCATTTTTTTCATCTCACCATTTTTCTATTGTCTCTTCTTTTCATTTAGGCACCTAAATTGGCTTTTCCCAGCAATGCCAACTCTTCACATTCCTCATTTATTTTGTTTTCTTTTCTAGCTCAAAATAGGGGCGCTAAAAATAAATAATGTTTATCTTTATGCCCAAAATATGAATCGCCCAGTTTGGGCCCAAGAAAAATAAATAAAACATAAAAGGCTTTTAAATATAATTAAATTTGTCTCTTCAAAATAATATCCAACATTGATATCAATTTGGGTTTGATTAAAATACACCCTAGTTTGAATGTCAGGTGACTTTGTGAAAGTTGAACCACTACAACCAGATTTGCATTTAACTTTGACAATCGACTGCAACATCGAAAATGTCAAATTAAACAAGAACCAAACCAAAATGGATGCAAGTCAAACCAAATTGTTTTTGGGTGATGTAGATAGTTCGTTTTCCCGGGATGCTCCTACATTAGAGAAAAACCCCACACTCCAAAAATCGTCCAATATATTATTCAAAAACCACAAAAAATATAATATACTTGTAGAGCAAGCTTCTCACAAGATTATCACCAATCAGAGATCCAAAGGCAATACAAAAGCTATCAGACTCATAATACATCACAATGCACAATCATAATACAATGCCCTCATAAAATAGGTTGTCTTCTAAGACAAGACAAGCCAACAACATATCTATCATCACATCCAAGACCTAATGATGAATGGTCTAGATTTACAATAATAAAATGTACATAAAATGTGACTTTTGAGGGCGCTACCCTTGAACCCCTCGTTGGAGCATGTGGCCCTTGGAAGCCCCATTGGGGGATGGACCCCCTACAAGGGGGGTACCCTTTTAAGAGAGCATAATATATAGAAGTGAATGCATAAGAGGTAAAAATTACAATTAAACAAATATGTAGTATATCAACAATTAGATTAAAATGGCAAGATCTATGGCTTTGATTGCTTCTTTTTTTTAATATTGGAAAGTGCACTTTCATGGTTTTCATAAAAACAAATCAAACCCTCTATTTAATATTAATTTGGTTATCAAACCATCCCACCTGTAAAACTAATTCAAGATCACCACATATTATCAATAGTTCAAAGGAGTGATGTTTTATGATAATGGAGCACGACAAATGGTTGGGAGCACGATTATCAAGTTTTTTGAACTTGTCTAATTAGTAAGTTTCTACACCCAATGGTTTGGGTTATAAGAAAAATGGTAGGTGCAGAGGCTTAAAATCTTCAAGGGGTCTTTGGTAGAGCATGGCAGTAAGAATTGCAATTAGGCCACTAGTGCTAATGTTGTCCCTTTGGTGCCTAGGAAGCTTAAGACATTCATGAGCTACACCAAGCACCACCCTCTGAATCTAATCCAAGGTTGAGACATCATTTATCCTAACAACAAAGGCAAAGGAAATTAGTATTCTCATTTGATAAAAGGGTGTAGATCTCTCGTAGTGCAAGGGAAGTGAGAAGGAAGACCCAAACAGTGCAAGGCGAATTAGTTCAAAGGATAATTTAGGTGCAAACAATTAAAAAAAATCATTTGCAATTGTCATGAAATAGATTTCAATACTTATTTTGTTGATCTTTATTTATTCAATCCATGAGTCAATTAAACCATAGTTTTTACTTATTATTGTTGTTCATAGTTGTGGCTCAGTGGCCATGGTTGGACCATGCAAACCTTGGCTCACAATCAAGACATATTTGAGTGTTTACATTTTGCTTAAAAATCTATTGACTACGTTATAAATTCACGTTTCATTTATTTTGATGCAAAACATATCTTACACAATTGAATCCAAAACAATTCAGCAATAATTTTTTGTAGATTGTGAAAATTTAATATCATTAATTATCTCTTACTTGATCCAAATTAGCATAATGGTGAGAGCTATGAGGATGTTGTCATCATTGCAAATTTTTCATTTATGCCTACCAATTACATTTGTGTGACACTATCATAAACCTTTCCGACAAAATCCATTTTTGTGTGCATCCTACAATCATTACATTTCATGGGAAGGTATCTCATGGAAGCCTTCTATCAATCAACGCACGTACCTTGTATGTGTTTCCACATTTTGCATCCATGTCTTCCAAGGCAATCACAACTAGTATATCTGCAAAATTCTTTTATCCTTTCGGCCTTTACAACAGATCCATTCCATGTACATTTGGAATCACGATATTCCATTAGACATTTTCTTTGAGGAATTTTGTCGAACAATTCATGCCTCTTGTCAATGCTACTACAATAGCCGTGCATAAGACCATATTTCTTTGAGGCATTCCATCAGACAATTCTTGTGCCTTGTTTGTACTTCCACATTTGCATACATGTCTACCATGACATCTCAACTATTATATCTGAAAAAAAAACATATTTAAAATATGCTTTTGATGGTATTTGATATTTTGTTTCCAAGCCACATCCTTGGAGAATGCTAAATAGGGTTGCCTATTATGGCTTACATCTGCCATTTGCATTTGCTTGAATGTTTCTAAAGCTCTTCTCAACAAATCCATGTTATCTTGCAACTATTGTGATGCAGAAGACCACATTTCTTTGTGGCATTTTCCCGTGTTTTCAAATTTTTGCCAAAATGTTTACCAAGATAGTCACAAATACTTAGTTTAATAGTTATATTATTATAAGTCCATAACCATCAACCCTATACAACTATTAGGCCAACATGATAGTGCTTGTTTAAAAAGTTGTTTTTGAGTAGGGTATCTTAGTTACATGGTAATGTTACTTGTAACCTAGTAAGCTAGTTTCATCATTAATTGCTTATTAGTAAAATGGTATCCTAAACTGTGCTATAAGAGTTAGTAAAAGCAACACAATTTAGTATCAGTATTAGTGGCTTGACTTAAGGATGAGCAAATTATTAAGAAATGTGATAATAGTACTTTGAATCCGTGATGCAAAGTAGTAATTTTTTGTCAAGGAAATTGTATAAATTTATTTATTGTTTTAAATATCAAACTCTTCTGCTTAATATGTGATAACATGAAAGTCCTAATGGCATATGGTTAATAAAGGCAAAATTGAGCGATCGCTGCTTAAAGATGTGTATGAGTCAAACAAGAGAATAGATCTATTAAGTATTGAACGAAAAATTGACTATAGATTTTTATGTCCCTGTATTAAGAAACAAGGCAAATGCTTCTTCCTAGTTAAGGTTAAATGGAGTTGTCACTATTCACAACACTTAAATTCAATTCAATTAAACTTGCGAAATATTAGCCATGTTTGAGTGTAACTTTGAGCTAATAGTAATATCACATAAGAGTATAATTATTAGTGAAGTATATATGACATTAGATAATTAGTTGGCATAAGAGAGTCCACATTCAAGTAAATATATATATGACAATATGTTAATAAGTTCGTTTCATGGAAGGTATCTATAAGATGTATGTATGTAGATAATATGATAAATTAAATATTACTTATATCAATTGAAAACATAAATATAGGTGAGAGGTATTGGTGTGTATAGGTATTATGAATATTTTGACTATTTAGTCTATTGTAATGCGTTTAGATGTTCATATCAAGCTACAAATCAAACATTGATGTCAGAGTTGAGTCTTTGTTGATTATCATTAGCATGTTAGACATGAATTTGTATATTTTGTTCGGGTTAAGATTTAAGTTATGGGACTATGAGTAGAAAGTCTAAATTTGGTCCAAAGTCAATCAATTGAAAACTATATTACACAATGCTGAGGTATAGAGATAATTACTGAACTAGAAATATGATATTATGCGTTATAAGCTAGTTTACTTCCAGATAAGTTATATGAAAACTAGTGAGATTTTTCTTGTTTCGCTTTATGCCCAAGCATATGGATATGGTTGTGTTTTCCTTCATTTACAATTTCTATATGTCAATCACATATCACTCAATTGCACGTCTGGCAAAAAGACTATTCTAACCCAAAAATATTTAGCATTCTACACAGTAGTCTTCACTGCCTATCAACTAGAACTCACCTGCTATTTTTTTTAAGTGCACTCCCTTACTATAGCATTATACAAATGCTGCAGGATTAGACTTCCTCTTCCCTGAATTGTCCAATCAACCATGTAAAATAAACTGCATTTCTTGAATCTTACCTAGAGTGAAAAATGCAGTGCTTTTATCATTAAGAACAGATACATGGAAAATGAAAAGATGTCATCCAATTGAAAGCTGTTGCAGTAGATTTGGATGGTTCATATTCACAAGTAAAAAGCAAAAGAATATATGAGTATGCTCGTCTCCAAATATAAGTAAACAGTTCTATTCAAATAAATGTTTCAAAACCAGATGGTTTCTTCTCTACTGTCCAATCAATCGTGACATCGCTCAGCCAAGACAACTGGCCCAGAAATAATATTTCAAAAAACTGCATTACTCATCCCATGCTCTGGACGCGCCGCATAATTTGGGCACTCATATCCATAAAGCGTTGAGCACAATTGACAAGACATGCAGTCTCACTAGAGCTAAACTTACTCCCAGGAGTACCTGTAATGCACTTATCCCAGCAGACATCTGAAAGTTTTCCTACAAGTTCGTTCATCATTGCTTTCTGCTTCTCTTGCTGCATGTTCCAAAATACAATACATCATAGGAATAAATCAGTTCCAGAAGGAGATGAAAATTGCAAGTTCATACAATATGCATTCAAACATTGACGTAAACAGTAGACAAGTGATGAGAACCACCAAGAGACTGTCCCAAACTCAAAGTAAATGAGACTGCATGTACACATTAAGTAAATTAAACTCAAATCTACATAACACACTCAAGATGTTGTCAACGTAAACAGAAAGTGATTGTTGGGACAAAAACAAAGGTAACATATAGATCAATAACAGTCATACTACGCCTAATGATTTTCCCTAAGTACCATTTGTCGGCAGAATACACTCAACAAACAGGGTAACACAAGATTTTTTTAAATGTCAAACTTCAGCTTTTCAACATGATAAAGAAATACTGATGAGAGCCTACAGCTTGGAAGAGCTCCTCTTGATAGCATATACTGCATAGAATCTGGCTAAAGGCCCAACAGAAATAGGTTCAGATTAGCTGTTGAAATGCAAATGGTGTCACTTAGTAAAAGGTCTGTTACTTCTTAAATGTAGACAAATAAAACCGGATTATAATTAATCATCCACCACCCAATCTTATGAGTCAGAAAAGCTACAAGCTGTGACCAGAAGTCTAAAATAACCAGATAATCAAATATAGTACTTGAACCAACTATTTCCACAAGCATTCTCGCTGTAATGCACGAAAATAAGGTTAGTACTCATAACCAGTAGCAGAATTGGAAGTTCTTACAAATAATTTCTAGCAACAAGTAATGACTAGAAGGTTGACCACATTATTTATGTTCGACTGCTTGTCAGGGATGGGGACAGCAGGTGAAGGTGGGGGAGGCTTTTGGGGGATGGCAGGAGAAGCAAAAAGTATAGCAGCAATAAAAAATAGATGTCTGCTTTCATTGTTCAATGTTTTCATTCTGAAAAAATGCCCAAAGGATACAAAATTGTAAACGAAAGTGTAATGAGTAATGACTAACATGCATTTATTACAGCTGTATGCAATCATGCTATTGCTCATTCTACACCTGGATAATCTGATTTTATAATTGTCTGCTCTCCTAGAACAGTATGCAACCAAAGAATCGCCCATTCATGAAAAGGGTAACAACTGTATGCTGCCATTCAACAGGACATTGTTTTTATTCCATAGTTGTATGCAGTCATTCAACTGCTGTAAATTTTCTTTCAATTGTTGCATGCAGTCACACAATTGCCCACTGACAAAAACAGTAAGAAATGTATGTCGATGTTAAACTTATCAACAGTTGTATGCAGTCATTCAACAGTTTCACACTTTCATTCTGTAGCTGTATGTAGTAGTTCCAAAGTTTTACATTTCCTTTGGACAATTGTATACAATCACATATTTGCTCTTTGTACATTAAATTATGACCGATGATGTTTGACTTTCTCCAGACATCATGGAGATGTTACGCTTGGGTGGATGCTGTCCCCAGTAATCGTAAAATTTCTCTTTGTATAGTAGATTTTTTTGTTAAAAAATTAAGGCCGACAGGACAGTATCTTACTGTCTCCAGACATCTCAGGGATGTTAGGCACCTGTGGATGCTGCCTCCAGTTTCCCTGGTGATAGACCATGCCCTCCTGCTGTACAGTGGAAACTGGGGAACAAGGACGCAGGTAGGGATGGGGAATGTGTCCCCATGTAACAGATATTATCCATCAAGTTGGAAGTGAAATAATGACTGACTGTCTTTATCATAATCACCAAAAATACAGAAAATAATATTTTGGCATAGCAAAAAAAAGGCACAAATACAACAGGCTCTGACAGATGCCTGCATTTGGGGAGGGAACTGATTGCCCTCAATTGTGTCCAGAATCAAGGAGAGAAGAATGAAGATTCAACCTCCGAATCCACTATTCACACTTTCTTACGCACACTGGATCCCTTTGGTGCTTGGGCAAATATAAATACTTTATTAATTAGAAGAAGTTGTGGACCCTTTCCCCTCCTGCTTGGGAGCCTAAAAAAGAATGAGGGGGGGAAAATGGGTAAACAGTAGGGGAAGGGAGTTTATAATGAATTTCAAGAGATTCCACCCTTCCAGAAAGAGGTGGTTTTTGAGAACCATCAACTTAATAAATTCAGGAGCACTGTGGAAGAATTTGTCCAAATTATAAATTGGTTGTTTTACATCCATTTGGATCTCTAGAATCTAAAATTTGGATTTATTGCATAAAAATTCATGTCCAGTTTGTTTTCTTGTCAACATTTGATGTTTATATTTAGTATTTACTAGATGTTACTTGTACTGAGAAGAAAGATAGCTTCTGGCAAGTTGTTTTATGGAGTCTTCTATAGGTGGTTAGGTCAGCCTAGGTGGCATCCATGGGATAAGTATGGTATATATTGGAGGTAGTGGTTAGTTTATTGTCATCATAATGCAATTTTTTTTTTTCTTATTGGAGACTTGAAGGATTGCCCCCTCAAAGTGGATTATTATTGTCAAGTATTTGCAGCTTATTTCATTGTTTGCCAAATTGGCAAGATATCATGCCGATTCAAAGTACAAAATGTCCCCAAATTGGATTTGCATTGGAATCTTTTGTGGATTCATCTCACATTTCCCAAATACAACTATGATGTAGCAATTCTATCATGATTCCTGGTGTCAAAATTTTTGTCGACTTTATGATTACAAAAAACCCTAAATGATGGCATCTTGTAATGTCCCCATTCTTAGAGTAACTGCTTGGAGATGAGTTCTAGCTCATTCACCATTCCTGTGAGCGAGTCAACCTGGTGAGGGAATGATATTGGCCATGAGAATCATAATTTTGGTAGGATGTTTTTAGAGAATTAAGTGAGGAATTATCCTTAACAAAATAAAGCATTATGTTGATCATATTTTATTAATATCTCATGGTCCACTTGCAAGTCAAAGCAAACAAGGAGGTCTACTTGCAAGTCAAAGCAAACAAGGAGGTGAGTTTTGAAATAGATAAAATATTACTATCCTCCTTGGTTGGTTGACCCACATCAAATCAGATCTGATTTGCTCTTTGCTTCTAGAAGGTCAATTCTCTCTCCTAGGGCGGTTTAGGAGACTTAAGGGAGAAGGCAACCAATATTTTAATAAATAAAATCAGATCCTTGAATAAGGACAGCTTAGGTGCCTTGGTGAAGAAGGCAAAGAATATTTTAATAAATAAAATCAGATCCTAGGATAAGGGTGGCTTAGGTACCTTGGAGAAGAAGGCAAAGAATATTTTAATAAAATAAAATCAGATCTTCCCTAAGGGCAGTTTAAGTGCCTTAGTTCTTCTAAGGGCGGTTTGTACTAGAAGCCTTATTTAAAGGCATGGAGGGCTGTGAGATCATTATGTTGCATTGATACTTACTTTTTCTTGTCTGGAATAAGTTTTCAGAATTTCTTCAAAGTGATGCTCCCTTGAGTTGGGTTTGGTGATGCTCCCTTACTCGAGTTTGAGAGGTGAAACACTCAGGTTTCATCATAGAGCATAATTGTGCAAGCTTGGTGAATTTTACAGCTAGGGTTTGAAGACAAGTTCCTGGTCAAAAATCAGATTTGGAGGTCTACAGATTTCTCTGAGCTAATCTACCTTGGGCGATCCAGACTAGGGACATTTTTGAGTGAAATAGCATTTGTTTCATAAAGTTTGAAGATTTTGGGCGACTAGGGTTTCCAGTTTGGTGGCTGAAAATTGCATCTTCAGGTGTGATCTGGTTATATTCAGTCTTGGCATTTATTTTTGGCATATCAATATATTCCGGTTGAAGGAGTTGCTGGTTTTGTAGCTGTACTTCACATCTTCAACCTTGGGTGTCCATTTTGAGGAGCTGTTAGAGCCCTTTCTGCAGCTCAATCATAGCTGGAGACTGTAGCACCTATCATTCTTATTTTGGCATTATTGTATCATCTATTTCATCTGATATAAGGAGCTATCAACAAGTATGTTTTATGGTTGTCATTGGTATCATTTATAATCATTTTCTGAGTATTGTGAAAGTCTGAAAATAAAAATCAGACCTGAAAATAATTGTATCAGACTTGTTTTGCAAAATAGAAGGTTGTTTCAATTCCAAAAATCATTGTATTTCATGCATATCTGTTATCTTAATGTTTTACGCAAATCTGGGCAACAAAACATTCATAAACCAAACCAAAAACAGTTCAGTTTGGGTCAGGATCTAGTTGGAATTCTTACACATCTGCTTTAGTTCATTTCTTTTATACACCAATTTCACTTGTTTTATGAGATAGGAAAAGGCATGTAAACACAAACACAAAGTGACAGCTGTGTATACCTAACTAAACAATGGCGTGCATATATAACTGAATAGAGCTAATACATACTGTTTGCTGCTTGAACAACAAAGACCCTATGCTGCATGGCCGACATAGCAAGGTCAAACCAAGGTTTTGCAATTCAAAGTTTCAAACCACCCTTCACACCTGATATAGATTTTTAACCATTTTAATTTTTTTCATTTTAATATTTAAAATAAAAAATGCAGACTGTTTGATTTTCCAAGGATATTAATAAATTAACTGAAAATTAAAAGATTTAAAATAAAATCAAACTACATAGATCAAGGCTAATATTAAATCAAACTGTAGGGCGAATTATGAACCTTGAACTCAAAGTAAAAACTAACTTTTAAGACTATAAACTAACATAGTAATAATTCAGTTTTATAATTTATTTCACCAAATAGGAACTATAGGCTGAAATAAAAATTAAAATTGAGCTATAGGATGAAATTAAAGTAAACTTTGGGGTGGTGGGCCTAGCTCAATTGGTTAAAGTATCCTGTTGCAGGCAAGAGGTCACGAGCTCTAGTCTCCCCACCATCCCCATGGTACCAGAGGGCACATCACACCAGCATCACTGGTCACGTGAAAAAAGTTTACCAGGCGCACTGCAGTTTATAGGGGAGGGGGGCGAATACCTGATTCCTGCAATCTAAAAAAAAAGGAAATTGAAGCAAAATTTGAATCATGAAGTTTAAAGTCATAGTTCAAAACATATTGTTTGAGTTTCATTTATTTTTATTTTAGAACATATTGATTCTTCAACATTTGTTTTTTCAATCTTGTTGTAGTCCCATCACACGTAGAGATTATTATGATGGCTACCAATTCTAGCTCCATCATCCAACCCTCCTTCAAAAGTGACCCAAATTCACATTTGTCGAGGCATGTAGAAATGGTACAGCAAATTCAAAGTAGCGGGAAATATGTTTGGATATGCAACATGTGTGATCAATAGTATACAAGTTCATACAGACAGGTGAAAGCCCATTAATATGCCACTCCTAGATTGCAAATCAAAGCATGTCCAAGGAAGAATGGTGTACCTTTGCCACCTCATCAAATAGCAAAATATATTAAAGAGTAGGAGGAAACAAATGCAAAAGTTCTCAACAGAATAGGACATCCTTTGAGGAGACAATGGGGCTCACGAAGGCCATGAGCTTCTCCATCTCATAGTGTCAACCCTAATATTGTAATAGAGAGCCAACTGTTTTTGGTTAGGAATGAAGAAGAGCCTACCAATGTAAACAGAGCAAAGGGGCCATTGGAGAGTGCATTTAAAAAATGATGCTAGAGAGATTGTTGATCAAAACCATTACAAAATGCCTCTATGCAAATTGGTTTGTCCTTCAATGTTGGTCAATCATTGTGTTAGCAAGATATGAAGAGAAAAGTGAATGAAACTCTAAAAGGATACAAAAGCCCAAGTTGTGAGAAAATGTAGAGTACCTTTTTGTCAAAGGAACTCAAACATATAGAAACTTCATTGGCTCCAATTAGGGCCGCATAGAAACAAATAGGGGTATCCATTATTTCTGATGAATGGAAGGATGAAAGAAAGAGGCCATTAATCAATGTGATTGCAATGTGACCTAAAAGGGCAACGTTTTTTAAAGTCGTGGATTGTAAGGGCCATACAAAAAATGTACAATTTATTGCTAAACATCCTTATATAGTGAATTCAAGAAGTTGGTCCTCAAAATGTTGTCCAAGACATTACAAACAACCAAAAAAATTGCAAAACAGTTGGCAAATTGATTGAGACAAAGTTCTCACAAAAATTTTGGAAACCTTGTGTTGTTCACTTGCTAAACCTCTGCGACAAAAGTTGGAAATACATTGGGTCAAACAAGTCAATGTTAAAGCCAAAAGATCTAAATGTTTTATCACAAACCACCACATATCGCAAGCCATTTTTAGATCATTCTCATAATAAAAGCTATTGAAGGTAATCAAAACAATGCAATTTTTAAATATTATTTCACTTCAATAAAATATTTTTTAAAAATCAAGAATACGGTCTTCTTTGCTTTTAATTTTCTATTTTTTATTTTTCAAATAAGTGTTGAGACCAAATTTGCATCTAATACAATCATCTTGAGACAACTTGTGAAAGTGCAAGAGGTGTTTTCTGCCTTTTGGTATGGTCATCAGACATCAACCAATCATGATCCATATGGAGGCAAAGAGGGCAGCAAATGTAAAACAAATTATCCTAGATGACACTTGGTGGGATCGCATGGAATATCTTTTTAATTTCATTGACCCATCATGAGTATGATCTACTTTACCGACATGGATAAGCCATGTTTGGAAGAGGCTTATGATGGCATTGACTCAATGATTGAGAAGATGAAGTCCATCATAAATGAAAAAGAGAAAGATACTGAAAAGTTTCATTAAAGAGGTGCAATCAATTTATGTTGAGTAGTGGAACGAAATGACCAACTCCATCTTTTTGCCTTTGCATTTACTCTCAAAAACTACAACAAAAATATCCTTGCTATGCCAACAATGATGCCACAAAACCATGATGCAAAAGTTAGCAAAGAATTTAGCAAAGCACTTACCAAACTCTTCCTTGAACTTGATATGTAGGGTGCAATTACAATTAACTTTGTTGATTTTGCAGCCTCCATTGGTCAAATTGTTTTCACTCTCCATGAATAGTATAGAAAGGATGCTCACTCTTGGTGGTACCTCAAAGGCCATAAATCACCACACCTCCAAACTTTGGCAATCAATTTTTTATCACAAGTGAGTTCATTGATTTTTACGATACTTTATTATTTTACAAAAATTATTTTTTCAAATTTGAAGTTTGATTTACAATTTATTAATTTAACAACTCTAACAAGAACTCACTTTGCTTCAATAGGTCACTAGTTCTTCTTCACCAAAACGAAATTGGAGTACATACTACATCCACTAAGTTTATGTGCATTCCAACTTGCGCCTTCTTACTCACAAAGTTGACGAGTAAAACCAAGGGGTAATGAAGTTGTGAGATGTAGACCTCAAGTGAATTGACTTGGATCTTTCTTCTATTGTACAGTCTTAAATTTTGGAGGAGTCAAGTAGCCAACATACTTTTAGTTTGAGTGATAAGAGATCCATGTGGTTCTCCTAATCTACCTACATCATCTAACATTAATGATGACAATGATGTTGGTCTTAATGATGACCTGTATGATGATAATTACTAATTGTATTATTCTATTATTGAACAATGATTATCTTTCATGACATTCTAAGTATGACAAATTGGTATTAGCATATTGCATTTCAAATTTTGAAATTTGTAATACTTATGGTGTTTATGTTTAGCATATGTATGATATGCAATATTCTAAAATTAATTCTGTTTTCAGACTGCAAATATATATATATAATGTGTTTTTTTGTACAGACATTCCCAGAAGATATCCTGCCCCCAAAAAGAATTTTGTACTGGTGTATCATAACATAGCCATACCCAATTCCAATTCCAGGACTTAACTTATTTCCTATTCTATTATTCTCTTGTGCAAGTAATTTTATTACAGAAAAGTAAGTACCATGTCCTAAAGCACAGAGCTGGACGGCAAAGTCCAACTAACAGATAGAAGAATGTAAAGTCAAGTTCTCCTAATTTTTAATTATAAAATTCATTGTCTATATGATTTTACAGGACAAAAAGACTGACCCAAATATTAAGTTCATGCCACATAAATTGTGGAAGATCTTAGATATTATAAAACAGTGTACTCACAATTAAACGGTTGCCTACCTGAAAACCAATTGAGTAGAGACATGTCTTTGTTGATATCCACGTCTATCTACCTCTTTAAGTCAATGGAACACTAAGGGACTAAGATAGAAGAACCCAACTTACACCACTCCACAAAAAAATATAACAACCACTTGGAAAATAAGCAAAAAATAATTGAGCCAAAAACAAAGGTTATTTCAATAAATGAGCAGAACAGAAATGTTGCAAGGATAGGATGGCTCATATCAAGTGTAATGCAATCTCTCTTGTGAGACACCAGCCAAAGTGGCACCAAGTCTATTAAGACACAACGCCTCTCTTTGGGGACATCTCATCGAGCCCTCTCTCTTTTTAATCACTGCCAACCTTGACCATTCCAAATTAAATATTTGATTCCAACCAGAATATTACTATCTCGGGAATAACTGAACTTCAATGGCATCCTACTGCCAGCTCACTTATAAATGAATTTATTAATTTCTTTTCCCATATTTCACAAAATCCTCCAGCTATATAACATAAAAGTTTTATCAGAACAGTGAACAACCAGGACTGCTTCAAATAAAATATTAAAATGCCTTCAAAATGGAAATATTTCAGAAACAATCAAAACCCAAAAGCATCATTCTGTCAGCTCATTTAAAAATCATGACAAAACCTCTGAATGTTTATCAAAGATATCAGAGAAAACACCCCACTATTCATACTCAGGAATTTCATGACTGACAGAATCCCATTAACATGATGTCAAGAAGCTTTAATTCATGGCAGCCCCCTTGAAATGTCTTCTTCATATTTATGTGGAGCTTGCACACAACCAGATGGATGGATTGACTTTCCAAGTTAAGGTTCCACTTATTCTACTACACATGCAACCCAGATAAATGGGAAAAAAATTCAAATCAAATACACAATTATCTTTTATCGATACCTCATGACTTTCCAAGTTAAGGTTCCTATATTTAAGTAGTTGGAACACTAGGGCATTGCTTGACACAGCCTGACTTACGACCCAACAAAAACCAAAGCAAACATTCAAAAAGAGAAGAAATAAATAGGCAGAAAAGCTCATTTTGAAAACTGCCTAACTTGCCACACAACAAAAACCAAAACACACATTCAAAAAGAGAAGAAATAAATAGGCAAAAAAGAAGCCCATTTTTTCAAAATACTATAAATTACAAAATTGTACAGAATGGGAACAATGCAAGGCTGGCTCATATCAGGGTGTATTGAAATCTCTCTCTTGTGCAACACCAGTCCAAAAGTGGCACCAAGTCCATCAAGTGGCTATGCCTCTTTTTAGGGACATCTTGTCATCAAACCCTCTCTAATGCAATCATTGCCACCCTTGACTCCTTTTACAGTAAAATTTCAATGACATCCTTCTGACAACTCATTTACAAATCCTGAACATTAATTTTCCATGCACTCCTTACTTGACAAAACCCTCCAGCTACATAGCAATAACAGCTAGTAAGACAGTGCACAGTGACATTACCCAAAGATCTTGTGCAATTAGAGAGAAGATTTAAACAATATTTGCACACAGGTTTGGCTAATCATTTGCATCCTACAAGGCAATTTTCCCACCCATCACTAGAGCT
Source organism: Sequoiadendron giganteum (assembly GCA_007115665.2). NCBI lineage: Eukaryota > Viridiplantae > Streptophyta > Pinopsida > Cupressales > Cupressaceae > Sequoiadendron > Sequoiadendron giganteum. Next base: position 612,224,509 of record CM021103.1, on the reverse strand, counting down.
ATTGATTGTCCTCTGATTCTTCCTCTGATTCTAAGCCCTTTATTGATAGTTATACAGTATATTTTGGATTTAATAGAAACAGTAGCACGATGGATAGTGTCCTAATTTGGACTTTCAAGGTTATCCTTTTTGTTAAACAGTGTTAAGCTACCTATTAGAAGGGAATGAAATTCTGTTGTCTGTTCTTTTTAGAGAAAAAAACAACAACAGATTGATATGGTATCCTTTATTGTTGCCATAATATAAATTCCTCTGTGGAATTTGGGTTTGTGTGAGGGTTTAAGTTCAACCAACAGTTTATCAATAATTATGCAGTCCATTTTGGATTTGAATCCTGATAGATATAGTAGCAGGACAGACAGTGACCCTTTTTGCATTACCTGAGTTTCCTTCTCGTTAGACTCCCTTATTCTGTTAACTGTCAGAAAGCTGCAAGACTATTATCAAGCTGTTTTCTATATTTAATCATTTCAATATAAAATAACCATTTCTCTTTCAAAGAATAAATGCCAATAGATTGTTATGGCATTATTTTTCCTGCATCATATATTTGATTGATGTTTTGCAAATAACCTATGACTCACTGTGCTTTAGTAGTTTTTGTCTGTTAATATATACCAATTAGACAATAACCTCATCTCTATGTTCAAAACCCGCAAAATAAGAGCTGTCCTTGTGTCAAAAAAACACAAATAAAGGAAAAATTAAATCATCACGAACTAACACACAAGTTAGAGAAAATAATTACTATATTTGAATGATGAATCAAAGGTCAATAGTGGAAGCAACTGCTTAGGGGCAGTTGTCTAGCAGGCCATCATATAGTAGCAAAAACCCAGAGGGATTGTGACTCTGATGGTCATGGTTAAAGTAGGGTGAGCATGCTCAGCATCATGATGTGTCTCCATCCACTTGCAACTGGTTAGAGAGTCCCGAAGCGAGGAAAGTTCTAAAAGGAAATCAATAAGCCGATCCTACTTTTAGTCAAATAGAAGTCTCAAAACAAGTGTTTAAAGCCTCAAAACATTCACATACTGCACAAAAATTCCTCAAACCCAATCATCTAAATCTGTTTGGCAAATAATATCTTACCAGAACCTAATTTTAACTCGAAACCCTAGATTTGTTTAAAACCCTAATGCATTCGTATTTTAACCTACCATGCAACACATAACTCGGTAAAAAGCATTTGTTTAGAAAAAATGGGTTGCAGTTGAAACATACCTCCAAGAAATGCTGAAACTCGGGCGAACTCATAGTAGAGGGATCCATGACTGCTTTCCGGCTTAAACCCTAATATATGCTCTCTGATATATAGCGTCACTAGATGGAAGGTTATTTTGACATGACCTAAAAATAATAAATCCTCAAAAATGAGGCCTTTTAAGAAGTGATATGGTGGAAAATACACTTTTCCTTGAAGTTGTAATGCTGAAATTAGCGTCCTTAATCCCCATTTTATGCTGTAGTGGTTTAATAGATTTGGCATAAAACTCTATATATGAAATTATATTAGTGTAGATATTTTACATATATTTATCTAAAATAATATTGAGAGATATTAATTTAGAGTTATTTTGATAATATTATGTTTATTATAGAATATTACTATTTTGACATGTAAATGGTTATCAACTTTAAGGTAAAAATGAGAGCTTTTGTTAACATGCTTACACCATTACATTCCACCCCTTGCTACCATTGTAGAATGTCTCATGACATTAATAAAATTAAATATATCATAGTTATAAATTTTAACAATCTATCCAAAATCTATTTTCATGTGACATTGTTTTCTTAAAAATTTAATTGTATTTTATGATAAAAATCCCTAAATACAACCATCAAGTTTAGGCTTTGAACCCCAATCTTTGTTTATCCTTATTTCATTCTTGATTTAAATTAATTTTTAACCTACTTCGAGATCATTGATGAGAAATAAACAGACTCTAATAACAATTGTTGAAAATTTAATCGATATCCAAATATGACTTCAATGGATGAGATACAAACCTTGGACTACAACAACATGAAAATCTGAAACTTATATGCAAATTTGAAAATTAAGTTGCCTTAATGTGGAATTACCATGAATAGATACGTCTTCTTTATGATGCCAAAAAAAGCAACCAACATAACATGTTTATAAACACTACCTTATGTGATCTTATAACAACAATATATAAAGAATAGCATCACCATAAGATAGCAACAATGAGGCACAAATCAACAACTGTGAGAGAGGGGGACCACCCACTGCAAGACCCCAGGTCACGAAAGGTCAAGAGCGGAAAGGCTTCCCTAACCCACTTCAGTTTAAAGGGAAGTTAGGATGACGAGGATGAGAATGATGAGGATTATGAACCCTTCGATCACTCTACAATCTGAATGTAGGAAGGGGACCAGGTGAGTCAGCCCTTTAGAATCAGACTCGTGTCTCGAGCAACTCTTTGTCTGAGGACAGAAGCACAGTTCCAGGACGACAACGCGGCACGCTAGCGTCTCACAGGTGTGCTAGCGTCCGTACGGCCAGAGAACCGAAAAGACAAGATTCTAACTCGGAAAGGAAGACTACTAGCCTAGCCTAGGTACGTTTAAAATGATAGAATGAGATTAAGATAAATGAAATACAAGTACGAATGCGATAAAGGAAACACATTACCACCAAGGTGACGAAGACGATCTCGTAGAATGCTCTCCTCGCTAGCTTGCTTTGAGCTCTCTTTACCTGCACACACGGAAGGGAGAAGTTGTTGGGGTTGTATAGGGGCTTGCCTCAGTCAGACCCCCGTCTTGGTGTTTCCACCTCCACGAACATCCAAGTTTGGAATAGTATAGAGAAATGATAAAGGAAAGAACTACAAGCTACGTACGCAAGAAGAACTAAAAAACAGTAAATGCTTACTCAATCAAAAGCAAAAAGTGAGAAGAGAGGAGCTTTACTGCCTCTGTCCAAAGCGCTCAAGGCTTGTGAAGGAGCGAACGAGAGGGACTCAAGCCTATGTTGCCACGGTGTATGTCCTGTACTTGCCCTGCTGGAGTGACGGAGTGTTGAGTTGTTGCAATGGAGTGAAGGATGTTGCTACAAAGCTTGGAATGAATGCAAAATGGTGGAGAAATGCCCAAGTGATCTTGCAAACTTCTCTCAAACCTCTGCTTCTTCTTACTTCCAAAAAATCCAAGGATGGAAGAGTGAAGAATCTGAAGGGATGGATAAAAAACGACCATATTTGAGTCGGCCAACCAAAGAGAGGCGTTACTCTTCGACTTCCAATCGAAAATGTAACGCCTCTATAGTCTCAGTCGCAAGAATTTGCCAAGGACGTAAGTGCATCGCGCGGACGTCTACACGCCACGCGCGTGTCCTCGACAGAAATGCCCCCACCGACATGCAAAACAGGTGCCAAGTGGATGCAAGCAGCAGGCTTAAGTGGAATTAAGCCTTTGCCTTTGATTTTCTAAAGTGTTAAGGGTCAAAATGAGATTTGTGTTAGGGGTGCAAATTCATGTTGATACATTTTGCCCCCACTTTAGCGAGCATGAGTACTGATGAGTGCTTCGGTAAAGTAGATTAGTAAGAAATTAGTTGAGTAAGAAGTGTATACCTGAACCGACGAGGAAGCAGAGCACAGTTTGGCGAACCCAGAAGTGTAGGAAAGGACATCATAGTTCCACGAAACTACAAAGTTGAAGTATGAAAATACCTTGTAGGCTCACAGTCCTACAAGGGCGATATCCTTCAAGAAATCTCACATGAAGGAGACCAAGAATACAGACCTACAGACCTGCAAGGAAGGTATCCCCCAAGAACTCTCACATGAGAGAGATTGAGTGAAGCACCTTACAGACCCGCAAATCTGCAAGGAAGGTATCCTCCAAGACCTCTCACATGAAGGAAACCAAGAAAGCGCCTTACAGACCCGCAAACCTGCAAAGAAGGTATCCTCCAAGAACTCTCACATCAAGGAAACCAAGAAAGTGCCTTACAGACCCGCAGACCTGCAAAGAAGGTATCCTCCAAGAACTCTCACATCAAGGAAACCAAGAAAGCGCCTTACAAACTCGCAAACCTGCAAGGAAGGTATCCCCCAAGAACTCTCACATGAGGGAAACCAAGGAAGGGGACTCTATAGAGTCAGAAGTGGCGACATGTTTACCCGCAGATAGAACACATCAGGGAGCAGTCGCGCAGGCCAGTAAACGAACAGTCACGCAGACCATCGCTAAGTTGTAAGGCTTTCAAAAGGGTCCCTTGGGAACCCTTCAAAAGGAAAGAGGGTCCACTCAAGGGATGCACTGTTTGAAAAGTAAAGTCTAGTTGAGCTAGCCCCAAGCCAGACACAAAGATACATAAAGATGATCTAGTTTGGCTGCCCCCGAACTAGACGTGAAGATGTGAATCCGGTCTAGTCGGGCTGCCCTGGACTAGACGTGAAGAGATCATTTGAAACTTTGTGAAGGGGTCCCTTGGGAACCCAACGTGAAGAGGAGGGGTCCATTCAAGGGATGCATTGTTCCAAAGTTAATGTCTTCCTTCTCGAATTGATTAGTCATCAAGGAATCCTTTTGAAAGATGTTCACTTCATCAAGGAATTTGAAAGGAAGCAGATGTGCTCATGCGAGGGGAAGACTAAGACCGTTCCCACTTTGGAGGAGAATTCCATGTCCTTTCTTTATGAACCCTTGATGGAGGAAACACGTTTCGTTGGGGTTCTAAGTTGAGAATGTAATTCTATCAAGGAAGTTTGTGAAGGGTCTTCAAGAAAATATTCATTCGGCCACGAATGCATTTTCTAGAGACCAAGTGATGCAGAAGATGCGTTGTCACACATGGAAGGGACAACTCAAGCAAAGAAGAGAGAAAGATAACTCTCCATGGGAGACTCTTTGTCTTTCATATCGAACGGGCTTGGACTCCGTGGGTAAGACAGGAAGCTCAAATGCAGGACACTTGGCCTTCCGCCAAGCGGGCATCATGGGATTCTCTCGCAAACGCGAGATAGAAGCAAATGGTACCATGACAGGAGGAGAGTAAGCATCAGGTTGAACCGTGGAAGAGGAAGAAGGAGGATCTCGATATTGCTTCTCTTCTTCTCTTCTACATGCCTTGGCGGCATCACTATCAACCTTTAAGCAAGCTCTATGTGAGATAGCATAAGGCGAAGGAGGGTATCTCACTTTCGGCCTAGCACGCCCCTTCTTATAGTTTTGATATGTGCGGTGTAGAAGGTCCTTCCTAGGTGGGAGAGGACCAAGAGAGGTAGGCCAAAAGTAATCCAGGGTATAGTTGCCACGTGCAACCGGTGGTCTGTAATTGGTGTCATGGATAACATGTCCCGAACCTCCATGAACAAACTTCAAACATTTGTGTATGACTAAGGGAACTTCATTCATAGCTACGAGCTAGGGGATACCCAGCTTCACTCTGAAGAGTTTGGACCCCATGATGATGTCGAACTTAAGGCTTACAGACTTAGGTCCAACAAGGACCGATAGGACAATACTCCCTATAGGAGGTACGAAAAGTCTATCGTGCATGCAGATGGTACTTTCAGGTGCATTATATCCATCCTTGTGCAAGAAGTTAATCAACATGATCTCCTTAGTTATAATATTCACTTATGACGTCAGATCGATGAGAACGCCCACTATGGTGTTCCCATTTATCCTCGCAGGAATGTAAAGAGGAGATGGTTCCCTATTGAATCCCATCGATAGGTCATGTGAGGTAAAGGTTATGCTAGTACCACTAATCACAGTCTGCGCAGAGGGAATAGGTTGATTAAGGAAAGAGGCCATCGCACACACCAGATGGCACTTTTATAGGGCCTCCTAAGGTTTAAGAAAAGTAGTGACCCAATTAAGGTTTAGTTACGTGATTCTTTTGGAACCTTCCAACTACGCCTATTAGGGGTCGTAGGTTGGATTGCGAGGCGAGAGTCTCACAACACTCACACCTACAACACTCCTAGGATACGAGGAAAGGAGCTTTTAGTATCACATAACGAAACCAAAATGGTTCACGTCAGGTTCACCAAAAATGTGAGAGAGGGGGACCACCCACTTCAAGACCCCAGGTCACGAAAGGTCGAGAGCAGAAAGGCTGCCCTAACCCACCTCAGTTTAAAGGGAAGTTAGGATGACAAGGATGAGAATGATGAGGATTATGAACCCTTCGATCACTCTGCAATCCGAATGTAGGAAGGGGACCAGGTGAGTCGGCCCTTTAGAATCAAACCCATGTCTCAGGCAACTCTTTGTTTGAGGATGGAAGTGCAGTTCCAAGACGACAACGCGGCGTACTGGCATGTCATAGGTGCACTGATATCTGTACGGCCAAAGAACCGAAAAGACAAGATTCTGACTTGGAAAGGAAGACTACTAGGCTAGCCTAGGAATGTTTAAAATGATAGAATGAGATTAAGATAAATGAAATACAAGTATGAATGTGATAAAGGAAACGTATTACCACCAAGGTGACGAAGATGATCTCGTAGAATGATCTCCTCACCAACTTGCTTTGAGCTCTCTTTACCTACACACACAGAAGGGAGAAGTTGTTGGGGCTTAATAGGGGTTTGCCTCAGTCAGACCCCCATCTTGGTGTTTCCACCTCCACAGACAACCAAGTTTGGAATAGTATAGAGAAATGATAAAGGAAAGAACTACAAGCTACGTACACAAGAAGCACTACAAAATAATAAATTCTTACTCAATCAAAATCAAAAGGAGAGAAGAGAGGAGATTTATAGCCTCTGTCCAAAGTGCTCAAGGCTTATTAAGGAGTGAACGAGAGGGACTCAAGCCTCTATTGCCACGGTGTATGTCTTGTACTCACCCTATTGGAGTGACAAAGTGTTGAGTTGCTGCAATGGAGTGAAGGATGTTGCTACAAAGCTTGGAATGAATGAAAAATGGTGGAGAAATGCCCATGATCTTGCAAACTTCTCTCAAACCTTTGCTTCTTTCTACTTCTTCTTGCTTCCAAAAAATCCAAGGATGGAAGAGTGAAGAATTTGAAGGGATGGATGAAAAATGACCATATTCGGGTCAGCCAGTCTCAATCGCAGGAATCTGCACGTAAGCGTGTCGCGTGGGCGTCCCTGACAGAAACACCCCCATTGACACGCAAAACAAGCACCAAGTGGATGCAAGCAGTGAGCTTAAGTGGAATTAAGCCTCTGCCTTTGATTTTCTAAAGTGTTAAGGGTAAAAATGAGATTTACATTAAGGGTGCAAATTCATGTTGATATAGCAACACAAGAGCATCACATAACATGAGATTTATGTGGAGAAACCGTTGTGGGAAAAACTCCACCAAGAATGAGGAGAGAGGTGTTGGTGACCAGAGTTGTAGGCCCCAAATCCCTAAGGCCTTATAATATTCCAGGTGTCAAGGGTGTCAAACCTAGGAAAATTACCACAAAACTATATTTGGGTTGAACAACTAGGGACCAATGGTTGAGGTGAGAAAGACCTCCTTCACTTTTGGCTCTGCAAGACCAAGGGGGGTTCTCCCTAAAGTGTCAAATTGATGATTGAAACACTAAACAATACCTTACAACAAACTACACCCACTACATAGTACATCCCAATACTGGTGTCACAATATACCTATGTTCTAGTTTGGACAAGTAAGGATGAGCACCTTATTAACAGATAATCTACCAAATATGTGTCTAAGAGTGTATTTATGATACACCCTTGTATTTCTATATTCATTCAAACATGGCAGTATAACACACAAAGAACATAATTAAAAGATATTGTAGTTGATGTATTTGAAGTGTATTGAGGATGATAGGAGAGAAAGTCGATCATTGATTGGTGCCTTTATCCATTGAACAACATAGTCTCTAGATTTAACCAAGCATGTAACAATTGAAAACCAAGTGATGCCTTAATCAAGTCAGCACAAAAGATTATGCATTTCAAAATGCACAGGCAAGTTGGGATCTACATATTCATTTAGAAAGACAATAAATGGTTGCAGAATATTAAGAGATTTTACTTAGTAATCCTTAGGTATACCCATACATTTCTTTTATTATATTTAAAATATACCATACAAAAGCTTTGCAAGGATTTTACAGATTTTCAGTCGAAAAACTAAACAATGTGTACATTTGGAAATGCATACCATACATGAGGAGACACTCAACTAAGGTTGATTTTTCCTTTAAACAATCAATATTCAAAGTTTACAAGTGTTGTTGCAAGTTTGGAAGAAAACTCGGATAATTACAATACAAAATAGTTACACCTAGAAAAATAGAAGTTGAAACCTAGGGTTTCCTATGGACATTTTTCTTCTATTGGCTTTGCAACTACTTCCCTCTGTAAAAATATAATCCTCTTCTCTTCTTTTTCCCCTCCTTTATCAAAACTTATATATCTTGTTGCATCATTTATAAATCATAAGAGAAAGAGCCACAAGTATGAGAGACTGTATTGGACTCCCATGTTCATTGGCGTCACCTCATATTTTTGCACACCATAAATCCATGCCCTAGCATTGATGAGCACACAAATGAGGAAGAAAACCCTCGCCAAATCCACAAAAAATCTCTACCAAGGATTGATTTCTAACAAAAAGGATGTCCTCGAGCCATAATGAAGCATGAGCACCACCTTGTCCCACTTGCAGTTGTCGAGAAATACATTAAACATCATCTCCATAGTCTTAAAGATCAAATATAGTAGTTGAGAAAGTAGTTGCAACATTAATGCCATTTATGACAAAAAATGTGTCAATTAAGAAAATTACCAAAAGTTTTGAGCTCAAACAACCATGGTTCAAACATTAAAAGGTTTTCAAGCCTAAAAAAATCATCTTCGTTGGACATTGGGCATCATGTCTATCACATACCGCATACCATGTTGATGAAGAAGACAACATGAAGAACATTGAAACCATGATCCCTGAAAGACTTCTATCAAACATTGGGATTCAGGTCTACCACTTGCTAGAAGAAGGGGAGGAGGAAAGGGAAACAAAAAGTTTTGAAAGAGTGCAAAAAGGAAGAAATCATTAAGAATTGGGAGTCGAGAGGAAGACTTACGTCTTACCACAAAATGTGATAAAGGGTAAGACAAAATTTTGACCTCTAAAAGGCCGAAGACTTACAACACTAGGGATCGAGGATTGGGCCAAAAGCATTTGTCTTATCACAGAGATAAGATAGAAGGTAGGAGAGAGACCTAATCTTTGAAAGTTAAAGGAAAGACATCGGGGATTAGGGATTAGTCTAAAATCTTATGCCTTATGATGAAATGATGGAAAGAGGTGAGGAGGAAGGTCGATCCCCAAAGTTTGGAACATCAACATTGTCATTTTTCAAAGGATTTATCAAAACTTCAATGATCAAGGGAAGGACTTATGGCTTACGAAAGGAAAGAGATAAGGGTTGAGAGTTAAGCTCGATGAACGAAACCCAAAACATTTAGGCAAGTGATAGATTAGAAGGGGGAAAGGGGCAGGAGATCGGGAGTGATAGAAATGGTATGCAAGCAGGAAGACAACCGAAAGATTGAAACACCAAAAATTTCAATACTTAGCCAATTTTGAGGTTTTTTAAAATAGGTTGTTGACAACATCTTAGCAAGGGGGAAAATATAACTACTAGAGGGACTTGAGAGTAATACACCATTAAGATTTCTCATATTGCTTATAATTGATCAAAATCACAAGGGGGTGGCACAAAGTGACAATAGTAAAGCATGATAAATTCATCAAATTTATAGGTGCCAACAAGGGAAAGAGAGCATATGATAGATATATCCTTAGTGATAGTTGAGTAGGATATGGCCATAGTTGAAAAAGATGCGCCTTGAGCACTCCACTAGAGGGCCAATGTGGAGGTGGTGTGGTCAAGACAGGAGCTAGATAAATTGATAGGAAAATGTTGACTATGTAGGGGATGACAGATTTTTATGGATATGCTAGAGGCACAATGTGAGGTGGCGAGAGTGTTTCAATAGGCTTAATACTATAGGGGCCTTTCTGAGTAGGTGGTGCCTATATATTAGTGAGCTCCTAGTTTTGTAGTGAGAAAAAAATCAAGGAGGATAGGGTTGATGAGATCAATTCCATCAGTTGGCATATGTCCACCACCTTAGGGTCCACCACCACCACCAGGGGGAGTAGGAGGATCTCCTTCCTAGTCAGAAGGTGAGAGCACTAGATAGAGAGATATGCTTGTGAGTATATAATTATTGAGCCCTTTTTGTATAGACATGTAGTGACACTTATATCATGACATTGTATTTGTGATTATATATGAGATGATTTTTTGTTGTGTATTATAAGTTGTGTTTATGTTTGCAAATGTGTTAATTATGCACATTTTTATGATTATTATTTTATATGATGTTTAAGGTTTATGGATGTTATGGATGCATAATATGCTTATTTATGATGTTTCTATTAATGTGTATAGATGATGTCATAATATTAATAGGTAAATGATTTTAAATATATAGTGAAACATAGAAAAATAGGGGATATGGTTAACTATATGGAATGGGAGAATGCACCCTATCTTTCTATCAATTTCATTGGGAAAAAGAGATCCCAAAAGGTAGGATTGACTTTAAACCCTTAGATGAGTCAACCCTATTGGAGATCTTGGTTGTTTTTCCTTATGACAAGACGGGGTAAATATGATTGAAATACACTTTGGGGAGAAAAACAAAAAATACTAAATGAACCCAATCATGCAATGTGAAACTTGAGTCATCAATTTAAAGCATAAAAAAAATATAAATAATAGACTTTCGACAGATCTGAGAAGGGTAAGTTGATGCGTACCAATCACCAAAAGTTGTTGTTGAGTGTCCTCTTGGGAATAATTCACCCTAGGGCGAATGGATCCTACTACAGGGATCAAAAATTTGATTTCACAGTCCTCTACTCCTAGATCTGTACTCCTGATTCCTCCAGATCTCACAATTAGAAAGTCATAAATACATTCTTCAAGTAAGATTCTATGGTTTCACAACTTTGATAACTTTGCAAAATTTCACCTTTGATCCAATTTCAATCCTTCTTCACTTGTAAATCTACACATACAAAGAGAGGGAAAATTTGTTGTTTGTGGTGAATGGGGGTTTGCCTTGGTCAAACCCCATTTTGGTAATTAAACCTTGAAATGAAACAATGATAAAAAGAAAGGAATTTGATGAATGAACGATGTTATGTTTCAACTCACCAAACCCTTTAATGGCTGCCTTGAGGACTGAAGTCTAATACATCTCTCCAAGGATTGATCTTGCATGAAATGGCTTGATTGGATGTTGATCTTGATGGTTGAATTCTTGAAACCTATTGTTAGCCTTCTTTAATGGTTTAATAACTAAGCCCTCAAAGCTATAACCTGAAGATTAAATATTTGCACCAAGTAGCTATCTTGCTCATTATGAAGGTTCATTTCATTATCAACCCAAGGACATGAACTTGAAATGGGTCAACATTGTATATGCACTAGGATTCCATTGTAGCCATCTTTATCCTAAACTTATAAAGGAAGTAATACTAAAAGTGAATGCTTGAAATGAAGCAACATAAGTTCTAAACATAAACCAACCACTAAACTAAAATTAAATGAATTACAAAAATATAAATATCAGTAAACATACATGAATTTACTCTGTCTACCTTGGTTGTAGGAACAGTCACATAACAGAGTTCTAGTGGCTGCAAGAACAGACAACTACTAAGACTGTAACTAATTTTTGAACAAAAAAGTAACTGCTAAACTAAAAGGATGGAATTCTCACCAAGTGGGCCCCCTTGAATGATTTTTCCTAGTACTAACTCATATGTAACAAACTAAAATATCATTTTATTCATTGAGATCAAGATTACAACGTAGCAACAACATAACTATATTTCTCAAAAATTGAATATGCAAATAGAACTCTTAGAACATTCAACCTCTCAAAGAGGAGCATCTAACCATTATTTATAAAAGGAGAGATCCTAACTAACTTAACTAACAAGGTATTCAACTCCAATAGATTAGGAGGACATCACTTATTGAAAGCATAAAGAAAGGGAAAGGAGGTTATGCATGCACAAGATTCAGTCAAACCAAACTTGCTTGAACAAAAATCTAGCATAATAATATCTCCTATATCTACTCAACCAACAGACATGGCCATTAAGATTAACTTCCATAGCTTAGAATTTTTCATCCGCTTTGACTTCTTCAATGTCCACCTCTACTTGACTTTTTCAGTAACCGTCCACATTGCAAGCTCCTTTCATTTTTGCATCTAAATCTAGACTTGCATCGTAAATTTAGTGTGCACAATACAAATGCATATCCATAATTACCTTAAAGTAACATCCATTCAACTCATGTAAAATTAACATAGATTAATCACATAGCAAGCTAATATCATTAAAAGTCACCAGGATAACTCTATGCCCAAGGTTTATGGATTTAAGGAAATAACATGGATAGTGTCAATAACCAAGTGCCATAGTCTACAGTATCAACAACGAATATATGATAAACCCTATCAAAATTGAGTCATTAATTGGACTCATCATTGCCCCCCAAATTAATGTTTTGTTGGTTCTCTAGTAGATTAAGCTCTATTCCTTTGTCTTGCCAAAGCTCTGAAGTCAGCAACTACCAACTGTCCCAGATCAGTATCTGCAATATTTGAATTAGAATCCCAGTAGAATCTTTGCTTCTTTTCCAACCTTTCCCATCTTTCCCTTTCTACAACTATGTCATACTGATCGTATCTGTAATTTGGTACTGGCCATAATAGAGTTGGTGGCTAAAATGTCAATGGAAGCCAATAATGTTGCTTCATCCTTCCAATTTGTATGTACCTAGTACATCATTTACATGTTACAGCATAATTTTGCAAGGAATGGGATTCTGCTTGTTTTAACTATTATGGCAAACTATTCCACCTCTGCAATAGGTATCCCAACACTATTTTCCCTCCAGTTTTAGCCATATGCTCATATTCCTTATATGCTTCTTCCTTGATAGGCATGATTCTATTTTTGTAGCTCAAAAGATAAAGAATTATGTGTCAGGTATAATATATGTCTGAAGGGTTACCGGATTCAGCTCTGAGAGGCAAGGGAGCATTGAGTTCTCTTTCCCTATATATTTTAAACTACTCCCCCCAACTAACTTCATTATGGATCCATGACATGAATGCCCTCAGATGGATATTTCCAATGTACAACAACAGGTTTCAGTCATGATCATTAGGCACAACATAATTATGCAGGTACAATTCACACAATTTTTTTTTAACTTCAATAGGAGAGGTTTCATAGGCTTGAAAAAAATCATGTGGAGTTTCAATAGAAGGGCTTAAACCTGATATAATCCTTGACAGTTCGAAGGAAAGATGACGCTCCTCCAAATGCAGTGCATATACTCTTGGAGGAGTTCTGCATGCTAACATTTGTGGTACTAAAGCTACCACATTATCTACCTCATCCTTCAAAGAAACAATCTCTTCATCTTTCTTTTTAATTTTTTAATTTTTCTTTTTGACTTCTTCCTATAGTTCGAGTCTTTCCTTTTTCCGCTCCCCCTCTTTCCTTTGCATTTAATTCCATAAGTTCATAACTACAAGATTCCATGAAAAATTTGGAGGTTTATGTATCCCTACCAAGATCTTTCCTTGCGTCAATTCATGTTGTTCAAATGGCACCAGTTGCAGTGATTCTTGTTGTTCATCTTGCTCTGGCTACAACGGTTCTTGATTTTCAACCTGCTCTGCAACAACAAGAAGCTCGACTAACCCAATATTTGCATGTTCTTAAAAAATATCCTCCATTTCAACATTCACCTGTCCCTTGGGAGCTTTTGTCTCCTTCCTAGGTGTTCCTCTGAGCCCAAGGCTTCTTTTTGGAGGTATATCAGTAGCTGGATCAGCTGGATTTGATTTCTTCAAAGGGGTTTTATGTTTCTCAATGGCTAGAGGAAGACCAGTATCATCAACTTCTCGTTTCCTAGGGCTAGGTTTTGATTTTTGATTTTATTTTTGGATCCTAGGCTTCCCTTTCCTAGGTTTTGCTTCCCTTTTTTGTGCTTCCTCTCTCCTAATGGTTTCCCTAGTATGAATAAGAGTTTTAGGAAGAACATTGACATTAGGGTCTACGGATAAACTTTCTTCATCTGCAGATTCTGATTTACAGGATTCAATTTCTATTGTTGATTCGGCTGCAAGAGGGTTTATACTAGGGTTTGTGCTAAAGGTTGATGCTCCAGGAGTGGTTTTAGAAACCCTCTCACTCCTTCTAACCCTACGAGCTTGAGGTTGACCTCTATGATACACATTTTCCAATCTGAACTTATCAATGTTCACAAACTCTTCCCAAGACATACCAAATACTTATTGTAAATATTTTTCTACTGAAAATTTTATCAAACAGTGATGGGAGATTGAATTTTCCCTACCTTTTTGTGTTTCAGCTGCCATGATTACCAGGAGGTTGTACAACACATTGGGCACATTCATCCTTCTTCCATGTCTCATATGGTTCAGGAGTTTAAAATGCACAGAATGGAGGCATGATTGGTGGCCTTCACAGGTAATATACTTGATAATGTAAACAGTAACTTGTTCCACTTTTCTGGCAGAGAAACTCTCTTTGCTCCTTGCTTATCTACAACAAGCGGTGGATCACTAGGTTCAGTGAACTCTGCTCTTGCTGACCTTGCATCCCTGGAAACAGGGTATGGCTCTCCCTCAACAGGCAAACTTGTTACATCAACAATTCTCTCCCCAGTGGCTATAAATTATAGCCCTTTTTCCATTGCTTTTCCATCAAAAAAATTTTGGGCAAATTCCAGAGCAATGCCCTCATTGAAACTATCTAGTTTTAGAAAGTAGTCCAACCATCCATAATTTTTGAATTCATCCAGAGAGTGCATTTTGTAGTAACAAGTCATGAACTATAGGTTCATTCCTAATCAGCTGGCCTCCCATTGTTTCTACCCACAATCAAGCAAAAACTTCTGCAAAATTTCCTTTCCTACAATCCTTCTCTGTAAACCCAATTTCTTCTGCTTCCTACAACTCTTTCTTCAGTGCTAATGCCAATGTCATGCAACTCTTCAATTTACCTTTTTGGTGACGTTATGACTATGACTAAGGCAGTAAAGAAACATAAATGAGGGATATCATTAAGAAAAATGGTGACGGTTTGGTGTCACATCATACATATAGGCCGTAATTTCAACTATTTCAAATTGGCTCATTTTAAATTTGCTGACATGTATGACACATGGACAATGAATTTACACTCCCCCCCAACCAAAATGAAGGCATGTGTCCTCACAGGCCGGGATGTAATTATGGTACAATAGGGCAAAGTACTTAAGATGTGCTATGTGAAATATACAGTAATTAAATAAATGCATTTAAGATAATTAAGATATAACAAGTTGTTACACATGTGCCTAGAAATTTGGAACATCTTTTCCAAAGAATGTGGATGAATTACCTATTATCATAAAAGTTCAGATGAGTAATTAAATGAAGTGGTGATGGAATGAAATGATGGTGGAGTTATGGAAGAGAGAGAGAAAGGATGGAGATGGATGGATGGATGGATGTATTAATGGATAAATGGATTCCCATAAAAGTGGAAATATTTATTGTGATTACATGCATACTTTGACTAGGCAGAAGGAGGGACACTAGGTCCACTTCCTTCAGCTGCAGGAAGTTCAGGATTCTGGTACTCAACGAATTGTTGCATGAATTCCTACTTGGAGGTAGGCTTATTATACAACCTGAGTTGATGACCATTGAACAATAGCTTAAATCTGACAAGGTCAATGGTTGTGAGTTGAACAACACCATTGGGGAAGACTTCTCCAACTTCATACGGTCCCAACCACCTGGTTTGTAGTTTGCCTACATTATCTTTATACCTTCAATCATAAAGGAGGGCCCAGTCACTTGGTTGGAATTTCTTATCCTTTATGCATTTATCATGCCATTTGATTCTTTGATTTTGCACCATTTCAGTATGGTGGAGAGCTGACTTACTCATCTCATCCAAGGCATTCAACTGCATGATCTTGTCCTTTTGTGCCTCATATATGTCTATCTCAAGATCTAGTTTAGTTCTAAGAGTTTTATGCTCAAACTCAATAGGCATCATTGTTGTTTTTCCATACAACAACTCAAATGGAGTAAAACCAATTATGGTTTTTCAAGTGGTTCTATAGGCCCAGACAACTTTTGGCAACCTATTTGCCCAATATCTTTTGTGAAGTGCAACTATCTTTATTAGAATAGACTCTATTTCTCCATTTGTTACCTCATATTGTCCATTGGAATGTGGAGGATAGGGAGTGGATTTCCTATGCCTGACATTATACTTATTCACCAATGTTGTGACAAGAGTGGATGTGAACTGAGCCCCTTGATTTGTGACTATCTCCCTAGGAACTCCATAACGTGTGAAGATTTCTTCATAGAGGAATTTTGCAACTTTATTGTCCCTAGCAAGTTTCATGGCTTTTACCTCAGTCCATTTTGTCACATAATTAGTACAAACCAAGATGTAAGATTTTCCATTTGATGGTGGATCAATTGGACCTACAAAATCAAGTCCCCATTTATCAAATGGTGTGATAACTACCTAAGGGTATAGAGGCGTCTCATCTAATTTAGTTGGTTTTCCCATTCTTTGACACCTATCACATTTCCTAGTGTACTTGCTTGCATCCTTATCAAGTGTAGGCCAATAGTATCTTGTATTGAGGATCTTCATGGTTGTCCTCTTAGCTACAAAATTTCCCCCACAGGGTTCATCATGGCATGCATGCAGTATATCATAAGTCTCATCCTCTCTTATACATCTTCTGAACACATGATCTGGTCCAGTATAGAATAAACAACATGCCATCCATGAGAATGGAAAAGTCTTCTCAATAAGAACCCTTCACTCTTTTGGAGAGAAATGAGGGGGAACTCTTCCTGTAACCAAATAATTGGCTATATTAGCATACCAATGTGTATGCACACTGATGGAGAATAAATGTTCATAAGGAAAAGATTCATCAATGACTTGAGTGTCTTATGATGTTTTCAATCTAGAGAGAAAGTCTTCCACAACATTTGTTTTCCTTGGCTTGTCTATGATGGTGATATCAAACTCTTGCATTAATAGTAGCTATCTTGCCAATCTGCATGTGATCAATGGCTTGTTCATAAAATATCTTATGGCTGCATGGTTTGTATGGACAAAGATCTGGTATCCTAAGATATAATGCCTGAATTTGTTGAGAGCATAAATGATTGCCAACATCTCCTTCTTTGTCACTGTATAGTTAAACTCAACCCCTTGTAGGTTCTTGTTGATAGAGTAGATTGCATGCTCTATTGTTCCTTATTTTTTTCCTAAGACAACCCCTAATGCACAATCAGATGCATTTGTGTGAATGTGGAAAGGAAGTTCCCAATAAGATCCTTTGAGCACAAGAGCATGGGTTAATGTTGTTTCTAAATCAGAGAATGATTTATCACAATCTATTGTCCATTAGAACTCAGCATCTTTAGTCAGAAGAGTGTAAAGTGGAGTTGCCATTTTATTGAAATCTTTTATGAAATGCCTGTAATAACTTGCATGTCCTAGGAAACTTCTAACATATTTTTGCTTGATAGGAATAGTAAGATTGGTAATTACCTCTATTTTGGTTGGGTCCACTTGAATTCCCTTTTGAAAGATATAATGGCCAAGGACCACTCCTTCCTGCATCATCATAAAACATTTCTCACTGTTCAAGGAGAGATTATGGTCCTCATATCTTTGCAAAACCTTTTTGAGGTTTTCTAATGCTTTTACAAAATCAACACCAAAAGTAGTGAAATCATCCATATAGATTTCCATACAATCATGTGAGATATCTGAGAATATACTAATAACTGCTCTTTGGAAGGTTGCAGGTGCATTGCATAGGCTAAATGGAACTATTGAATAGGCATAAGTCCCCCGAGGACAAGTGAAAGTTGTCTTGTCTTAATCCTCAGGTGCAATATGGATTTGATTATAGCCACTGAACCCATCTAAGAAGGAAAAATACTTTTTGCCTATAAGTGAATCCAACACTTGGTCTATGAAAGGAAGAGGAAAGTGATCCTTTTTGGTGGTAGAATTTAGTTCTCTATAGTCAACACAAACTCTCCATTTACCTCCCTTTTTAGGCACAATCACCAAAGGAGACACCTATTGGTTGTCTGAGATAGGGTAGATGAATCTTGCATCCAACAAATTTTGTAATTCTCCTTTCACACTCTCCCTCAATGCAGGGTTGATTCTCCTTTGTGGTTGCCTCACTAGTGTGCAGTCATCCCTAATGTAGATCCTATGAGTACAAAGTTTAGGATCCAAACCTTTTGTGTCATGGTAATCCCATGAAAATGCTTGTGGATGCTTCTTTAACAGGTTTGTCAGAGACAACTGTTTCTCCTGAGTAAGCTTGTTATTTATATTCAAATGTTTCCCCTCTAAAACCTATATTGTGTAGTCAACTCAATCATGATTGTTTCACTGATGCTTGGCACTTTTACTTCATGAGGTAACAATGTATGAAGTATATTTGTTGTTGTAGGAAATTTAGGTATAGAAGAAGCTGACATAAGTGTCTGCAATGGACATGCAAAACTAGATTCTTGAGTGGGTGCTTCTTCATGCATTTCATAACTATTATGAATTATATGGGTAATATATCATCTTCTTCCTAAAGCTGCATGAAATGACTTCTGTTGATCATCATGAGTTGTGCCACTAAATTGGCTTCCTCTCCTTCTTCTCCAACTTGTGGCCAAATGGGGTTGTCCATATCATGGGATGGTTGAGCAAGAGGATAAAGTATAATCTTTTTAGTGCTTTTCCCATCTGAAATAGTCATGTCCCCTAATCAACATCCAATGTAAGCATATGTTGTATCTAACCACAACCTTCCCAAAATAATAGGATATCCTCCTAATGTAGCTTTAGGGGAAAGGATCATAAAATCAGGTGGATATTCCTAAGAGTCTAGAATGACCACAAGGTCTTCAACTATACCATTTGGTTTGACAGTGGAACTATCAACAAGCTACATGACAATAGAAGTAGGTCTCATATTTTTAACATTCAGTTGTTACATGATATCTTTAGTCATCACATTGATAGCAGCTCCCAAGTCTATTAAAGCATTCTTTACTTGGATTCCATTTATGATGACTCCAACTACAGGACTACCTGGGCCAATATACTTAGGAACATTAACTTTCCCAAGCATGATATCTGCCAACTGTCCCATCACATGAATAGTGGTGGGGTCTTTTTTCCTTCCAGGCTTTTTAAGGCATGCTTCCTTTATTGCCTTACCATATATGGGAACATCTTTTATTTCCTAGAATAGAGGTATCTTGACACATATGTGTTTTAGCTAATCCAAAATATCAAAGGTCTCTTCCTCCTTTTTCTTAGCAACTTCTAACCTTTGAGGAAATGGTGGTTCAAGATTAGTCTGTCGAACTGGTTCAAGATTCCTTGGCATACTTGTCTAAGCAGGGATATTAGGTAAATTTTGATGCTCCTCATCTTCCACAAGAAGCTCTGTAATAATAGGAGTGGAATTTGATGAAAAAGTGGTTCTGAAACGCAAGTGAATCTTACTCAAACTCACAACATAGGAAGATATTGGTTTGGATCTACACAATAGACTGGTTGTTGTTGTGGTTTATTATTTGGGTTGGGTGTGGGTTGAGTTGGTAACTGAGTAGGTCTAGGTGTGCTAGTATTTGAGTTAGGAGGAGGCATTATGGTAGGCTATTGAGGCTGTGGAGGTGGTTGCATGTAACCAGTTGCTTGGTTTGGCCATTGCTACCCTCCCCTCCATTGGGATGTTTGTTGCTAATTTCCTTGAGGTTGTTGCCAATTCCCCTGGGGTTGCTTCCATTACGGTGGAGTTTTTTGGTAATTAGGCCAAGTATTTGGAGGGTTTCTCCAAGGCTAATGTGAATAATCTCTAAATTTTTATGGATATTGGGGTTGCCATTGATTATCAGATGCATAAGAATTCATATAAGGTCCACTGAAAGATAATGGGTATGGTGGCATACCTTGTCTTGGAGCCCATGGCCTTCTTTGTGAAACATAGAAAACTTGATCTTCTTCACCCTCAATTGGCTTGAACTCAGGTGGAATGTGCTTGTTGTCAATATTGGCCACCATTTTATATTTGCAATCCTTCTTCTTTTGCCTGCAATGAGGATAATATTCTGCCAACATTGCCTTTGCCTCCTCATGTTTCTTCTTTGCTCGAAGTGTATCTAGTTGAGCTGCCATATTATTTATGATGTCCTGCTTGAAGTCTGATAGTAAGTGATTGATTTCCATCCTTGAAACTCCATTAATGGAATATTACCCATAGAAGATTGGTAACCTCTCTCTTTCTTTATAGCTACTCTAGAGTAATTTTGACATATCTTCTTAATAGCACCCCAGGGCACTTGGGTGATATATCCTTATCCTATCAAATCTAGAGCATCAACACAACTCTCACTGATTCCTCTAAGGAAGAGAAACTTTTGAGACTCTTCATTGAGTGCATGATGTGGAGACTTCTTCAGGCTAAACTGGAACCTTGACAGATAGTCCTCCAAACTTTCATCCTCCTTTTGCTGCATCCTGAAGATATCACCTCCTCTCATATCACTACCTCTACAATATTCTTTATACTTCTTAAGAAACTTTTCCTTCATCTCATCCCAACTATTTATAGTATTCCTTCCTAAGCTCATAAACCATCTTAATGCAACTTATTTCAAGGTAGTAGGAAACAAATTAAGCCTATGAGCGTTAGTAGTGTAATCATAGCTTCTATAGAGGATATCAAATTCAAACAAGAAAGTGTTTGGGTCCTTTGTTACAAGCCCATAAAATTTAGGAAGAACTAAATCAAGAATGTTCTTGAGGTTATCGACATCATTTTGTTGAGGGATAGGGAAATGAAAGGTTGGTTGGTTAGGCTTAATTGGGGCAGCCATATTTGCTTGATGGATTATCAGAGTAAATGGGTTTTCTATCAGGTTTTGGGCAGCTTGCTCTTTAGAGGAAGTTTCAGAACTAATCAAATTAGGAAATGCATTGGCAAAATGGTTTACTTCTTCTTCTTCTCGCAAATTTTGAAACTCAACTAGCTAGTTACCAAGATTAGGATCAGCGGGAAGGAATCTCCCTAGAGCATCTCTTCTCCTGCCCCTATGCATGCAGTATCAACCAACTCACACAAACAATTGGTGAAAGAATAATGGACCATTACTTATTCTAATGAAGGGTATGCTGAAAACAAACTTCAGAGATACCAAAAACAAGAAAGAAACTAAGAATGACTCCTAATAACATCCTAGTTTGGTACCAACCCTGACAACGACGACAAAAAATGTTAGCCTTCTTTAATGGTTCAATATCTAATCCCTCAAAGCTATAACCTGAAGATTAAATATCTGCACCAAGTAGCTATCTTGCTCATTATGAAGGTTCATTTCATTATCAACCCAAGGACGTGAACTTGAAATGGGTTAGCACTGTATATGCACTAGGATTCCATTGTATCCATCTTCATCCTAAACTTAGAAAGGAAGTAATACTAGAAGTGAATGCTTGAAATGAAGCAACATAAGTACTGGACATAAACCAACCACTAAACTGAACTAAAATGAATTACAAAAACCAAAATCTCAGTAAATAGATAGGAATTTACTTTGTCTACCTTGGTTGTAGGAACAGTCACAAAATAGAGTTCCAGTGGTTGTAGGAACAAACAACTACTAAGACTGTAACTAATTGTTGAATAGAAAAGTAACTGCTAAACTGAAAGGATGGAATTCTCACCAAGTGGGCCCCCTTGAATGAGTTTTCCCAGTACTAACTCAGATGTAAAAAAACTAAAATATCATTTTATTCATTAAGAACAAGATTACAACGTAGCAACAACATAGCTGTATTTCTAAAAAATTGAATATGCAAATATAACTCTCAGAACATTCAACCTCTCGAAGAGGAGCATCCAACCATTATTTATAAAAGGAGAGATCCTAACTAGCTTAACTAACAAGGCAGTCGACTCCAATAGATTAGGAGGATGCCACTTATTGAAAGCATAAAGAAAGGGAAAGGAGGCTATACATGCACAAGATTCGATCAAACCAAACTTGCTTCAACAAAAATCCAACATAACAATATCTCCTATATCTACTCAACCAATAGACATGGCCATTAAGATTAACTTCCACAGCTTAGAAGTTTCCAACCCCTTTGACTTCTTCAATGTCCACCTCTACTTGACATTTTTAGCAACCGTCCACATTGCAAGCTCCTTTCATTTCTGCATCAAAATCTAGACATGGATCATAAATTTAGTGTGCACAATATAAATGTCTATCCATAATTACCTTAAAGTAACATCCATTCAACTACATGTAAAATTAACATAGATTAATCACATAGCAAGCTAATATCATTAAAAGTCACAAGGATAAGTCTATGCCCAAGGTTTATGGATTTAAGGAAATAACATGGATAGTGTCAATAACCAAGTGCTATAGTCTATAGTATCAACAACAAATATATGATAAACCCTATCAAAATTGAGCCATTAATTGGACTCGTCACCTACATCTCAATGTTAGCTCCAAAAACATGCATAGATGCAAAAAACTTTGACATGATGCTTGCGATCTTAAATGCTGCTCCAAGTGACTGAAAAATATGCTCTTGAATGCTCTTAACAATAATTTTTGCTCATGTAAAATTTGGATAATCTTGCTTGGAATTGAATTGATAAAAAGACCTTGTATTTATAAGTAATCTTATAATTTCTTGACAATTAAACATTAAAGGCTGACAATTGCAACTTGAATTTGAATCATAAAAATGCCGCCAAAATCATATTAAAAAATGGGGTCCTAAGTCTAAGGAGGGCCCATTCACCCTTGGGCGAATGGGTCCTAGGCCTTAAACCTAGGGCCCACATTTTTCAAGATGTGTAAATTAATGTTTGAAATGTTTTAATACAGGTTCCCCTTTCAAAAAGCATAATTAATTAGGCTTTAAATGCATAATTGGGTCAATTAGAGGCTTAATTAAGTCCAATTAATAAAGGGGAGGCAAACAAAATGATAAAATGTAAAGGAGTACATTTTCCACCACTACATATAGTTTATGGTTTTTACGAATGGATCGCCCCACAATACTAAGTCCCACTTTTTGGCCAAGTTGGACATTAATATCAACATTTTTTTTACAAAATTTCACATTATGAAACCTATAGCAACTAAACATTAATAATTTGGAGATGACAAGAACTAGTGATTTGTGAGGATTTGTATTTAATTCTAAATATAGATATTTTTAAAAAAATTGTGATTTTTTTATGTAACTTTTAATAACTTATTTTTATAGTTAACAACATTTTTAAAAAGTGATGTTTATGTCATCTCGCATAACTTTTTTTATTGAAAGCATAAAATCATAATTTTTAAAATATAGAATTTTAACATTAATATCTAGTGCATGGATATTTTTTCATAATTTTTT
Source organism: Sequoiadendron giganteum (assembly GCA_007115665.2). NCBI lineage: Eukaryota > Viridiplantae > Streptophyta > Pinopsida > Cupressales > Cupressaceae > Sequoiadendron > Sequoiadendron giganteum. The sequence continues at coordinate 612,200,919 of CM021103.1, read as the reverse complement.
GTTGGATAGTCTTTTTAAAATTATTTTTTAAATTCAAAGTAATTATAATCTAGACGTATGCCATGTCATCATGCATAACTTGTTTTGTATGTATTGAAATTATTTTTTCTTTTGGTTGAAACAAGAACATCAATACCTAGTGCACACATATTTTTTAGAATTTTTTTCTATTTTTCCAATTGTGTGAAACAAATAACTTGATGTTTGGTGAAAAATAACATTCACAAGAAATATAATAACAAAATTAAAAAATTAAAATTATACTTTTTGGAAAGCTTGTAATAAGGGCTACATACTTACAAAACATAATTTCTAAATGAATTTATTTAATCCCTCAAAAGGTAAAGAAAAAGTTTGTTTTGCCAACATTTTGATAGGTGCGAAGGAGACTCCATTGTGGCTATGATTTAAGACTAGAGGAGTTTTATCCAAGGGGGTTTGATCTAAGGGGTCTTATCTAACCCTCTTCAATTAAAACCTTTTAGATGGAATCCCTTAAGGCTTAAATCATTATTTTTTTTCTAAAAATATGTGATTTCAGGAAAAAAATAAAGATGTCCCAAGTTTGGGACCCATTATTATGCGTTGACCCAGATGCTTATGTTTATGATGGATGTCCATGATGTTTATGGTTTATGGAAGTTATGGTTTTATGGATGCATATGTTTATGGATGTTATAGATTTATGGATGCATATATTAATGGATGTGTAGTGTATGAAATTGTATACCTTTATAATTTTACATTGTGTTTGGGTCCCTTAATTAATGGGACTTAATTAAGCTTCTAATTTACCAAATTATGCATTCCAAAGTCTTATTCTTCTAGTTTTTTGAAAAGGGAAACCAACATTAAACAAATGTTGACAATGTTTAATTCACCTTAGAACATGTGTGTTGTGGACTTATAGGCTAGGACCTATTCGCCCATGGGCAAATGGGTCCCCTTTAAAAATGCCAAGACCCATTTTAAAATATGTTTTTTGGCGGTATTTTAATTATTCAAATTCAAGTTGTAAGTGTTGGCTTTTGGAATCTAATTTTGAGAAATTAGATAAACACCTATAAATACATAGTATTTTTATCATTTGAAATCTAAGTTGCATGGTCAAACATTCATATGAGAAAATATTATTGTTAAGAGCATTCAAGAGTATATTTATCAATCATTTGTTGTAGCAATCAAGATCCTATCATGTTCAATATTATGTGTGTTATCTTGTGAAGGCTAATATGCATTGTTGATCCCAAAGCATCCAAGCATTCGAAGTATCCAAATCCATCAAGCAAAGCAAGATCCATTTCCTTGGACATATGTGTTTAGGCTTATAAAGGAATCAATTGAAGGGTAGGGAGTTTTTAGAAAGCATTGTTCATTCATCATTTCCTTCTCCTTTGTCGTTTATCTTTCTATTAAGGTTTAATTACCAAACTAGGGTTTGACTAAGGTAAACCCCCATTCAAACAAAACAATTTCTTCTTCTTTTTGTATGTGTATATTATAGGTCGAAGAAGGATTGAAGAGATCTCAAAGGAGCAATTTTGCATTATTGCACAAGTTGTCACCATTGTTGTCAAGTCATGAAAACTAAGTTGTAAAATTTATTTTCGTCACTTTGATAATTGGACCTGTGTCAAATAGAAGCCAAGATCCAGCATCAAAGGACTAAAAAAAGTTATTTTGGAAGACCTAACTAGGACCCATTTTCCCTTGGGCAAACCAGTCCTTCAATAGGTCTCAAAATCAACTTTTGGTGATAGGTACATGCCATCAGACCCTTCTCAGATCTGCTTGCAAATTGTCATTTTCATTTATGTACTTTCAAGAATTTGTATTTATGTATTAGGACTTGTTGTTCGATTGGATTGAGTGCTTCAAATCATTTCAATTTAATTCCAAACATTACCTATTGTCCTAAGGACTGAGATCCAGATCTTATTGACTCACCATTGAGGTTGAAAGTCAATCTCTACACCTTGTGATCTCTTTCCTAATGAAGTGCCCCTAGGGAAAGGACACCATTAAGATCCCTATAGATTTTCTATATCACCTTTTAGAAAAAATTTGTGGAGATCCCTTCCCCAACATTTCATTTTGGTGAACCCAACATAAAACATCATACTTTTATGATTTAGAGGTCCTTAAAATCTTAGATCTAGGTTTTGCATAATCTTGTTTTGTATTTCATTTAGGGTTACATATTGCATATTTGCATCATTTAAACTGATTAAAATTAAAAAAAAACATTGCATACATTATACATAATAGCTTGCATCAAAGTGTGTTTTAGTTATTTAGATAATAATTACATTCAAAATTGCATTCAAAAAATTGTCATTTTGGTCGCATATTATGTGTCACCAGTAGTAGAGACACCCCATAATGCAGAAAAGAGAGAGCCAAAACAAGTCCATTGAAACTATGTGTCACCAAGAAGTGCATGAAGGATAACCAAGAACATTTGAACGTGCACATGAAAGTACCTACAACTGAAAAATGGTGTACAAATAAGGCACACACACATGAGACACGAATCCTAGGATTCGATGTTGTCATGGAAGTGTAGACACATAAAAATGTCCTAGACCTGCAAACCACATTTTATACATCTTATCATGCTTCGTCTCAACATAATTAAAATATTTAATTATGTCTTATAGTCTGATGTCAACTATTAATTAATTAATTCATGGTATTTATTCTTCCTGGCTATTTAAATAAATAAATTGCATTTATTATTTACATATGTCGCTAATTCCCTATGCCACTCTTAACTTATCCTTTATCCTTTATTTCCTCCTGATTATTTAAATAAATAAACTTTATTTATTTATTTAAAATACGTCATTAACTTCTAATGTCCTCTTATAATTAAATAATTTTTTATAATTTATTTAATTATTATGCTCTCTAGCTCTTTCTAATTTTAAATAAAATCATTTATTTAAAATTACCACTTTCTAATTTCCCACCAAGTTAATAATTTAAAATCATTATTTACAACTTTCTTTCTAATTTTAAATAAAATCATTTATTTAAAATTGTCCCACTTTCTAATTTTCCTCCAAGTAAATAATTTAAAATAATTATTTACTGTCACATGGCCCCACCTTTTTTTTAATTAAATTGATTTTTAATTCAAAAATCCAACTCGCCACTTGAGGGAATTAATTTTAAATTTTTATTTTAATTATCCTCTTTCCTCTTTTTTTGTGCACAATATCTTCTTGTCACATGACTTCTTTTCCATTGATTTGATTTTTTCTAAAATCCAAATTTAGCTGCCATTTCAAAATTTAACCTAATGTTGCCCTAACCCTAATTGTGGGTTGTCACATTTAATTCCATCCATTGATCTTAGGGCATCTCTCATCTTTCAATCTTGGCCATTCACCTAAAATTGATTTTTTTTATAAAAAAACAATTTGATTCTCATTTGTCATCTCTTAATTTTATCTATCAGCATCTAGACTTCTTCTTCATCTACTATCTACATCTTTTATTTTCTTTACAAAATCCTTCAACATTTTCTTAGTCAAGGCATAGGCATAGTAGCTCACATACAATCTGAGGGCATAAATTACATTGCAACAAATAGAGAAGGTACAATGAAGGTAAATCATGGAGATTTGAAGATTGGATGAGATCTTTCCTTCTCTTCATTTTATGTTTCCTTTGTTCTTCATTGTTCACTTAGGTTTTTTTTTTTGTTTATGCATTAATCCTGCTAACCTAAAAATTAGCCCATGTTACATTGGTGAACCTGACACTCATTTTTTGTAGTTTCTGTACAAACATTTTTTTGGCTTTTTTGTAGGTACAGGTATGGAATACCGCAATTGCAACCTTCTAAGACACAATTGACCTGTTGCGACACATTTGTTGTCGGAAACAACGCATTTGCTCTACTGCAACGCAATAGCTAGTTCAAACGACACATGTGCTCTGTTGCACCACATTCGCTATCCCTAACAACGCATCTGATTTTCTGAGTCGCATTCACTCTGTTGTGACGCAAACGCTTGGTAAATAGTTACTTTCAGATTTTCTAATTTTTCTATTTAGTAGATTAGAGATTTTGGGGTTACTGATTTTTCTGTTTGTAGCTTGTGGCAAGGAATCTAACATTTGTTTGATTTTTTTTATGGCTATTTAACAAGCTTAATCAAACAAACACTCCTCCAAATTTGCATTTTTAAATTCATGAGTTAAAATGAACATGCATGCACATTCATTGGATTAAAAAGAACACAATCATGCATTATAAATCATTGGAATAAAATGAACTTGCATTCTTTCATAACATTGGTTTAAAATGAACAATTGATTGCCTCACACTACAAATGGTTAAAATGAACAAGTGTTTTATGTGTTTTGTGGTTTAGTGACACTTTCCCAAGTGTGTATGCAATTCTCTTGCACTTTGCGCGATCTGGAGAAACAAAAACACTAAGAGATTGTTACTTTATCACCCCTCATATTTCATTTTGGGATTAAAATGAACAACTCTTTCTAGTGTGAGCTAAGTACATCTCGTGTGCTCTCTCTTTGTTTATGCAAATAAATATTGATTGAACTACGAGTGTACTTACTTGCTATTGTTCATCTTAGGAATTGGGCCTTCCTTGGTGGGAAAAATTACTCACCCCAAGGCGACTCAAATCGACAACGAAGATTTTTAGCCAAGCTACTCTTGACCGGTGTACAAATGTGAATCCAAATGGAAAACTTAGGATTACGAGTGCAGATGTATCACACAAACAAGTGAATTCCCCAAAATCTTGTTGAGCGTAACCTCTTCAAGTTGGAATTCCTCCTTATCGAAGCTAATCTTGCCTCACGTGTGGCCACTCGAATGGGTGCCCTAACTAAAAACTTTTGTGTAGAAGCCAAAAACCCTATCTATTCTTTGGTGCAACAACAATCGTTGTGAAGACATTCACATTCTCGAAGTTTTTAGTAGAGATGATCAGCCTACCATGGGAGATTCATGGGGGTTGGAAGTTTGGTTACCCTGAGAAGTGAGTGCACTGTAAGGGGGAGCCTGCGGGGCCAAGCTTTTGAATTCATCCGCTAAGAGAAAGTGCGGTTGGAGTAAAATCCGTGTGGAATCCAAAAGAATATAGTCTTTCAAACCATAGGGTTGTACATGTCTTCTATGTGTTTGTTTTCACAAATTTCCAAAACAATATGTTTTCCAAGTGTTTTCAGACAAAATGAACAATTAAACATCCTTTTTAGACCTGAAACAACACACTTTCAGATTGAAACAACTTCATCAAAATCTATCAAAATTGTAAAAACCAGACTTTTTCCCACTGCAACACATTTGAGATTTTGAGCATTTTCTCATTTAAACAATGCATTCACCTACTTAGCAACACATTGGATTTCCTGTGCACCGCAATCACTCTCTTGTACCACATTTGTGACCTGAAACGTCACATTTGTTGAACCTATGACACATTTTTCATTCTACATAATTTGTTAAATCCTGCAACGCATTTTCCAGAATCTAAGACGCATCTGACTGCTCTATAACGCATTTGCCTTCCTGCAACGCAATTTCTTCCTTAAAAACCACATTTGAAACTAAGACACATTTGACACCTGAAATGACGCATTTGCTTGTCACTAAGAAAAGTCATTGTCACTGCCAAAACCCAAGTCTAAACGTTTTCAATCTATTTTTGGACATTTTTCCTTTGCAGTCTCTATACCAAACCAGATAGATTTTCTTAGACAATCAACCATTGTACCTTTTGTTTTTTTCATTTAGTCCTAACAACAAGTCATTACTTTGCATTGGCACTTTCTAGACTCCACCATCATTTTCAGCATAAACAAGTCTTTAGGTCCTCATTTTTTTTGCAAACTTTCGAATAGGAAAACTTGCCATACTTTATCAAATCTTTGCCTTCAAAATATATTGTCATTGGACTTAATCAAAATCAATCCTTTATTCATTATCCTTTTGTGAGCCATTTCCAACTCATAAGTCTAGTGTGGAAACCTCACTTTGTCATTTTGTCACCTTGTCACTCAGTCCTACAAACAAGTCCCTTGACAATCAAAATTGAGACATTGACCTAACTTTGAATGGTTAGTAAACCTTCCCTAAAAGTCTATCAAAATTTTTTAAACCTTAAAGTTTCCTCATACCTTGCATTGTCATAGCATACTTTAGTCCCCCATCATTTTCCATTAGGCATTCCTTTTTGTCCTCATTATCACTTTGCATAGTCTTAGTCTCATGCCATCCACCATCATATCTTCAAGTCACTATGGCATGCTTTCTAGTCGAATTGAATTCCAATTTATCCATAATGGTCAAACCCAACTAGCCATGGACTTCAAAGGACTATACCTCCAATCCAAACACAAATTCACCACAACCCATAGTCAACCACCCACATATACATCTTACCAATAATTCACAAGTCTTAGTCCTCTATCCATCTACTATCAAGAGTCCCCTATCACCATCCATGGCTCTAAGTCACAAAAAACTTCCATTAGTAATACCCACCCTAGACTTGACAAGGGAAATCAACCATCCAGCAATCCAGTTCAAGCATCCACATCCTATCCTAGTCCTTCATCTTATACTATTCCTTTATCCACGTCATATCCTAGTCCTTCACCCTATCCTAGTCCTTTATCCATGTCCTATCCTAGCCCTTCATCTCATCCTAGTCCTTCATACATGTCTTATCCTAGTCCTTTATCCACATCAAATCCTAGTCCTTCATACACTAACCCTTTCCAAGTATCCACATCCTATCCTAATCCATCATACACCAATCCATTCCAAGACACTCCATCTCAACATACATTTAGTCATGAAAGCATGTCTAGTCATGGTATCCAAAGTCACATTCCATTGTCTAACTCTGAGGACATATGTCAAGACAAAAACCCAAAGCATGGAACCATAACTCCCCCTTCATGTCAAGATCAAATTAGTCCATCCCATGACCCCATCCTTAAGTCCATTCAAGAAGTCCTCCTAGACAATCATGACATACAAAATGCACCCATCCTTGGTCAAAATTCCATTCACAACCATGTTATCCAAGACGAACCTATCCTTGGTCAAGATCCTATTTCCAATCATGTCATCCAAAATGAACCCATCTTTGATCAAGACACTACTATTGAACAAGAAGTCCAAAATGATCCACTCATCGACCTTTATGCCATTCAAGACCAAACACTTGACAACCTCATTCAAAATATGACTATCGACACTTTCCAAAATGAGACACTTGCCACCATGGGACACATAGATATCTTCCTTCAGACAAGAGTCTTCTACTATGAACATATTTGCAAATGATCAAGCTATAACTAAATTTAGTGGACTATATGACACTAACCATCAAGATGGTTTTGACATTGATTTGGAAGCACCAGCAGAATCATCTGAATTCGACATGTCACATAATCAGACCAAATATGTTAATCAAGAATCTTTCCAACATGTCAATAAAGCGACAACATCCTATCAATTAGGATCATCTATCTTTGTCAGAGCAGGCTTTCTTACAGAGGAGAAAATTCAGAGTAAAGGCTTCCAACTAAATAATGATGGGTTAACATCTTGCTTCCAAAATAACAAGTACCCCATCGCAAACAAAATTTGTTATAACATGCATTATCAAGGCAAAGGATTAGGCATACATGAGCAAGGAATTTTGGAACCTGTACAACTTCAGGCAAATTATGGACATCAAGGTCTTGGATACTCATTAGTCAGAAAATCTAATGATGTTGGTGGTCCCTCCTCGATATTGGGGGCAACTTTATCTCATACAAACATCAAAATGGGTGTCATGAATAGTCCTTGTCATAAGATTGTTGCCAAAACCCCATCCCTCCACACCCCAAACCATCATTCCATCATGAAAAAACCTTCTATTTGGAACCAAAACAAAGAAAACTTCTACCAATCCAAAGTTCAAAATCAAATGTCAAAGGCCATGAAATCAAGTGGACAAATGAAGCTAAAGTGGATTCCAAAGAAAAATGGATCAAGTCAAGATAATATGGAGCCATAACATAAGAGGACTCCCACATATTGTACATTTCCACCTCCTTCAAAATGGCCATCAAGCAAGACATATAAAAGTGTTGGTTCCAAACACTATCCTAATTTGACACCTAAAGTTTGGAAAATAAAAATTGCTACATCCAAACATCCAAACAATTCGTCCATGTCTACCATCATCCATCATAATCCTACATCTCACCTAAAGTCCAAAAATCCCATGTCACAAATTTGTCGCATCTTGGCAGCAACTCTTTATCATAAGGACTCTCATGACACTCTATCGCGATGTGCGTATTTTGATAAGTCCAACTCTAGTATCAACAAGGATCACAATGACATCAATCAATTGTATGCAAACGCTATTATCCTAACAAGGCAACTACTTCAGAAAGGTCATTATTGGCATGTCATGGCACCAGTCTCTACATCGGCACCATCAAAGGATTCAACACCGTTAATGACCATCTAAAGCATAAGGGCCATCTAGAAAAAATACAAAAATAAATAAAAACAAAAAAACAAAAAAATCGTCATGTTGATGAAAACATGGCAAACAGGCGTCCTAGTGACATCAAAAAAAAAAAAAAATCAAGAAAATAGTAAAGATAAAAAAATTGTCCAATAGCGAAAACCATTCTTATGGCGCTTTGGATAGGTACCATGATGAAAACCTGGCAAATAGGCGTCATGTGCAAAACAAATTATCTATGTGGACCTTTGCACTTGGGGGAAAGTTGTCTCATCTCCCATGCCTTTCTTATTACATTTCCATCTATCCATCTAACCCCTATCATTCCCATCCATATTCCCACCTACCTTGATCTTGACAAGAAATGGGGCACAAACATAAATCATGCTTTGGGAAAACTCTCGACATGTCTACCCTTTGGTCATACATTACTTTCATAAAATATTATGGCATTGCTTTCATAGCCTCATTATCCCTATGTGGCATAATCCTCATTTCTCTTGTCTTTTACCAAGGCCATCCATCTCCCTTTGATACCTATCACCTATCTTGGTTTCCCTTGTCAATGGTCCAAAGATCCTCCATCATCCCATATAGTCCTAATGAAGTCATTCCAAATGCAATGAGCCTAATCCTAACAATCTTGCTATGCAACCTAGCGCATCATCCAAAACATTCATTGGCTTTGTTCCTAGATGTGATGCAAACCTTTATCCTTTAGTCACAAAATCACCATCTTCACGTTGTTTTGGGATGTGTCCTTTCCACGTCAAACAACGTTGTCATCGTCATCGTCACCTGTCAATTGGTATTCAGCTTGGCTAGAGGCAAGATCATGGTTGTCTTGGGATTCTCGTGCATGAGTGTTCGCTTGCTTGTGGGCATCATTCACATGTATTTGTCACGATCACCATAAAACATCAAGAAGTCATAAAAATTATAAAAAGTCATAAAAAAGTCCTGAAAAAAGTCATAAAAATTATAAAACGTCTTGAAAAAAGTCATAAAAATCATACAAAGTCCTGAAAAAAAGACCTAAAAATTGAAAAATGTCTTGAAGAAAATACAAAAACATTCAAAAACATCAAAAATCTCAAAAACAAAGTCAAGCCCGTCACGTCATTTGAATCAATCATGTTAGTACATCTTTGTCATAGTCCGAACTACGTTGTCTCTGCGCATTTGCTACGTAGGCAAGATTCATCTTTGAATCCCCAAGATATTAGGTCTGTCCTTCTAGGTTTGTCAAAATAAAAATCATGACTCAATCTTCTGTCCTTCAGACAAAGTCATTGGTCGTGTTGAACTACAAGGTCTCTGAGTGCATGATGTAGGCAAGGCCATCAATTAATGAGCCCCCGAGGTCGCACTAGGTCAGTCCATTAGGTTTCATGACACTGCACTTTCACACACGTCAAAGTATCTTCAAATCAAGCAAATCATTCATTAATCCTAAAACAAACAATCTTTTGGAAAATTTTGAACAATCTTTTGGAAAATTTTGAACAATCTTTTCAATCGGCATCTCAAATCAAACTCACATGTTAGTGTTGGCATGTGGTCAAATTTGTCATCTAATCAAACTCTATCAAAACATGTCAACCTGTCAAAGCCTTGGTTCTTCTTTAGATGTGTCCTTTTGAGGAACAACTCTTGTCCTTTCTTTATGCTTTTGGATGTGTCCTTCCTAAGCATCATCATCATTATCTGACATTTTGATAGATTCTCCTGACATTTGAGAATCAATCCTTTTGACATCAACATCATTCAAGATGTGTCCTTCCTGAATTTGGCATTACTTGACAGTTGGCAACCTAGACCTCATCAACCTTGGCATCTCAACATCAAAACACTTGACATTTAAACACTTGGAAAAACACTTGGCAAACACTATCTGTCCTTTTGATGGTCATCATGATATTATTTCCTCGCATTAGAGGAGCCATGACGTATCATGATGATCGACCTTATCCTTTTTGATCATCCTGCTGCTAGTTCCTCGAGGATGTCCTAAATTAAGGATTTAGAGGAGCAATGATGTAGTACGATGATTTTCTTGTCTTTGGTTGACTGTCATGTGGCTAGTTTCTCGAGGATGTCCTGACATTAGGATTTAGAGATTCAACGACGTTTCATGACTAGTCTTTTCTATTTGTGGTTGGTTATGACAAAATGACTAGGGGCAATTGCATTCCTCGTACGAGTCATGATCATCCTTGTCTGTGACTGCTTGTTCTATGTGATGGTTCAACCTTGCACACTATCGATCTATGTCATATCATAGTGTTTGTTGGCCATTACAATAATTCGCCCAATGATGATTAGAGTAATGACTATTAAGTACTTTGGAAAATGTTGAAGGATTATTTTTTTGCACTAACATGCATTTCCTTCTCTGCACTAACATGCATTTTCTTCTCCATACTAACATCCTTGTCTTCCACACTAACATTGTTTCTATTCCTTCATCCTCTAGTCTTCTCATCCATTTCGAGAGCACACTCATGTTCTTTGAACTCACCTGTCCTCTCAAGGGGGCATACCGCTACCTCCTCATCATTCTTCCCCATCCTATTTTACATTGGGACATATTTTTGACTTATTTTTTTTGTCACAATGCGATAAACTGCATTATGACAAAGAGGGGAAAAATGTAGACACATAAAAATGTCCTAGACCTGCAAACCACATTTTATACATCTTATCATGCTTCATCTTAACATAATTAAAATATTTAATTATGTCCTATAGTCCAATGTCAACTATTAATTAAATAATTATTTTATTCTATTCATGGATTTTATTCTTCCTGGCTATTTAAATAAATAAATTGCATTTATTATTTAAATTTGTCGCTAATTCCCTATGTCACTCTATAATTATCCTTTATCCTTTATTTCCTCTTAATTATTTAAATAAATAAACTTTATTTATTTATTTAAAATACGTCATTAACTTCTAATGTCCTCTTATAATAAATAATTTTTTATAATTTATTTAATTATTATCCTCTCCAGCTCTTTCTAATTTTAAATAAAATCATTTATTTAAAATTACCTACTTTCTAATTTCCCACCAAATAAATAATTTAAAATCATTATTTACAACTTTCTTTCTAATTTTAAATAAAATCATTTATTTAAAATTGTCCCAATTTCTAATTTTCCTCTAGGTAAATAATTTAAAATAATTATTTACTGTCACATGGCCCCACCTTTTTTGAATTAAATTGATTTTTAATTCAAAAATCCGACTCACCTCTTGAGGGAATTAATTTTAAATTTCTATTTTAATTCTCCTCTTGCCTCTTTTTTTGTGCACAATATCTTCTTGTCACATGACTTCTTTTCCATTGATTTGATTTTTTCTAAAATCAAATCTTAGCCTGCCATTTCAAATTTTAACCTAATGTTACCCTAACCCTAATTGTGGGTTGTCACATTTAATTCCATCCATTGATCTTAGGGCATCTCTCATCTTTCAATCTTGGCCATTCACCCAAAATTGACTTTTCTATAAAAAGGCAATTGTAGTCTCATTTGTCATCTCTTAATTTTATCTCTCAACATCTAGACTTCTTCTTCTTCACCTACTATCTACATCTTTTATTTTCTTTACAAAATCCTTCAACATTTTCTTAGTCAAGGCATAGGCATAGTAGCTCACATACAATCTAAGGGCACAAATCACATTGCAACAAATAGAGAAGGTACAATGAAGGTGAATCATGGAGATTTGAAGATTGGGTGATATCTTTCCTTCTCTTCATTTTATGTTTCCTTTGTTCTTCATTGTTCACTTAGGTTTGATATTTGTTTATAAATTAATCCTGCTAACCTGAAAATTACCCTATGTTACAGGAAGGAACACTCACTTGAAAAAGGTGTGATGGAAAAATAAAAGGCCTACACAACCCCTCCATTAAACTTTATATCATAGTGTGTGTATGAAAGACACAATAGGATGCACAAAATCCCCAAAAATTATGTACAACAGTGGCACTTTATCTCAGTGTGTCTACAAAAGGGAAAGTTCTTACAAAACATATCTACAATGCCCAAATAGGAAAAATATTGGAAATACATGTAGAATAGCCTAAAAAAAGCCATCCTATGCAAACAAAAAGTTTCCAAGAGCTAAAACGTCCAAGAAATTCACATAATGTGAAAAAAAAAAAAATGAATAAAATGTACTTGGAGTAAAATATATAAAAATTGCATAGATAGCAATGAAGATCTCTAAACGACCATTCCAACGCTGTTGAAATCATGAAAAATGGAGAAACTAGTCAAAATTTGTGAGCTCGAGGGTGAAAATAACATATTTGAATTTGACAGGTTATAAGATGTACCAAAAAATATTGAGAAGCAAACCATTAGATAGTTCTCAGAACTAGCTTTTTGATGATATATTGTTTGCCTAATTTTGATACCCAAGTGAAAAGTTATGCCCCCCCAAAAACCGTTGCCCAATTAAGGTATCAGAGGCAAAAAAATGCCCTCTAAGTGTTGGGTGTTCGTCACCCATATGAATTGTGGCATTAGTAGGGGTTAATCCCCACCCCCTTCCCACCCACCATTAGTGAAGCCACGAACAGGTGGCAGGGTTAGCAGAGCCATCAATAGCTTTGCAGTCGCTGGTGGCTAGCAAGTTGCTACGGTTAGTGGGTGTTACCTAGCGAGGGGCATAGGGGCACTCTACTTCCTAGGTGTTTCTTAGTGAGTGATGCTCCACTTTGCGGGTGGTGTTCCTAACCATGCTTTTTATTTTTATTTATAAAAAAAATTGTATGGTACGATTGTATAGGCCCCTACACAAAAAAATTACCTCAAAAGCTCCCGAGGGTGAAATAGGGAAAATTTATAGTCAAAATTTATTGATTTGGCCTTTTGAATGTAATGGCGAGCTCTTTTTTTCTCTAAAGTGCACCAAAAAAATCTCAACTCCAAAACCTAAAAAAATGAAGATTCGAGATTTGAAGCCCTTGTAACCCTAGTTGAATAAAACTCTCGAAAATTGAGGGGTTTGCTAAATCCTCACTCTGATACAATGTTAGATTTGTGAAAAATATATGATGCAATTGTTGACGCAAAAATTTGTAGGGGCAGCAACCTTATGGGAAAACTTAGCTATTAGGGGAGCTATGCGCGTAGCTAAGTAACCTCCGGGTTTTATTGAAGCCGACTCTTCATTTTTATGGGGGGGAGGTAAAGGGTTAGAAGAGTAACATGAAATAATCAAACCTAAACTAAGGCAATATGCCAAATCAAAAAGAGATTAATTAAGCACAATGCTGAAACAAAGGCTCAAATAGTAACTGTTGTTTATCAAATAGATGCTTCCCAACATTGCAAACACAAGAACATAACACTCTTTGCATAATATTACTCATACAACATAAACCAACACAAAAGAGTAGTAATGTGATTTGTATTTTATTAAGCTGCATCAAGATTACAAAAGCTTGAGACAAATGTTCATATACTCCAAAAAATACAAGCACAGTCTAATATCCTATTAAAAGCGTGAAAATAGAAAGGCCGAATTGATTGGCACAGTCTGCAAGTTTCAAGTTCAATAGAAAATATTACAAAAGCTAATTCCTAGTGCTCAGGAAGATTTTTAAATCTATCTAACAACAACCATACAATGAGAAAAAAGGTTGCTTAAATAAGCCAGCCCACCGCCTGAAGACCCTCACGAGAAAGATGCCAAAAGGAAGCCATCAACGATCTCGATCTCCTCAAACCGACACCAACAAAAAGATCATGCAGCATTGCGCCAACAAGCACGTCCCCTAAGAAACTTGGACTACGCAACAACAAAAGAGAACACGCGACAACATAACGAAACACACGACATAGGCGTCAAACCCAAGATAATGGAAGCATGAACGAGCGCCACACGTCGAATAGATGGAGCCCGACAAAAGAAAGGTGAGATGGCTTAAAATAAAACTCCTACAGGAAGCCACATGTTCAAACTCTCAGCAAAAGAAGACTTAGTGTGGGCCCGACTCGAAAAGAAACGAGCGAAGGCCACAAGGCAAACACATGGAGCTCAAAAAAATAAAAACTATATGACCCAACAAAAAGCTTTGATAGGAAGCCACATGGCGATCACCCAACAAGCTGCGAGTGATATGGAAAAAGGCGAAGCCATGAAAAGAAAACCGTGAAGGCAAAGCGGTGCGTGAATAAAAGTTCACAGTTTGGCGATTCACGAGGGCATTTCGCCAACGGAATGAAGAACCCTAGGAACTTTGGTCCAAATCCACTACAATCACTCACAGCTGAGAGAGGGCAGTCTGAAGGCCGGTCCAGACTTCATTTGATGGCGCAAAGAGAGTGCACAAATTTTCATGCACCAGGTTTAGATCAATTATTACCTTAAAAGGCAACCCACTAGATACCCTTACCTTTCACAGTCCTAACTGGCTTGATCTCGATGTCATACTCGAGAATTTTTGTTATCCAGTTAGTCCTTTTTTCAGTGATTTCACCTTCCATGATATACTCTCACACACTAAGGTGTGGCACACAAACAATCACCTTGTTGCATGATATAAGGTGTCAGAACTTCTTCAACTCCTTTACAATAGCAAAAGCTTGCTTCTTCACAAAGTTGTATTTCACCTCATATTCTTTCAAGGTGCACAAATAGAAGGCAATAGGTGATTCTCTTTTATTTTCATTGTCCTTTTGCATTAGGACAATAGCGATACTATTGCCACCACCAAAGATGTACATAATGAAGTCTTTTGACATATTTAGATTGATCAACACTGGAGCAAAAGAGATGACCTCTTTTATTTGTTTGAAAAAATTTCTAGCTTTCGCTGTCCATTTGAAAATCTGGTCCTTTTTTAGCATCACGGTGATGGGCCGAACAATCCCTGCAAAGTCTTCTATGATCCGGCTAATGAAATTAACCTTGCCCAAAAAATATTGGACTCATTTTTTATTGACAAGCAAAGGGAGTTCCCTGATTGCTTTAACCCTTTCCGGATCAATAGCAATACCTTCCTTTGAGATGACATAACCCAACAGCTTCCCCTGTGGGACCCCAAACACACATTTCTTCGGGTTTAAAGAAATCCTGAACTCTTGGCATTTCTGGAAGACAAGCTCGAGATGATCAAAATGATCCTCGACAGATTTTGAAAACACTGTTAGGTCATCCAGATAAATAAGAATAATCTTATGTATCAAGTCCTTGAAGGCAATATCCATAGCTCGTTGGAAAGTGGCTCCGATGTTTGAAAGTTCGAAGGGAATCTTAGCATAGGCGTATGTCCCCGACTTGTTAGTAAAAGTTGTTTTGTGTTGGTCCTCCTCTTTTACACGAATTTGATTGTAGTCAGAGAAACCATCCAACATTGAAAACATTTTAGAACCAACAACTATTTGTAGAATTACCTCCATTGAAGGCAAGGGGTAATGGTCCTTCAGGGATGCTCTATTCAAGTCTCGGAAGTCGACGCACAACCGTATGTCACCGTTCTTCTTCTAGACCGATACTAGGTTAGACACCCAAGTGTTGTGCTTGATCGAGAACACTATCCAAGATGCAATCAACTTATTTTATTCCTGTGACATGAGTGACTCAATCTTTTGATTGACTGGCCTCTGCCTTTGACGCACAAGATTTGCTCCATCTAGTAGCTCAATGGTGTGTTGGATAATCCTAGGGTCATATCCCTTAAGATCATCATATGACCATGCTACCACACTTGAATACTCTTTGCATAAATGTTTCAACCTTTCTTTATTCTTCTACGGGACACCTTTTCCGACCTTAAGCTTTTTATTCTCCTATATGCAAATCGACATAGTCACCTTTATCAACTACAAGATTTCTCTTGTCTTTTATTGCATCATCAGAATAAAAAAGACTCTCGAGAGTGACTAGACCCTTGGGAAGCTTGTTTTATTTTAATTGGATTACTTGATCTCCATAGGCCTCGACGATCTTCGGCTGTAATTGGTTGAAAAATTCTCCGGACAACTGGAGAAATGACGCGATATGAGCATCACTATAAAAAACTTTCCAGTCTTGATCATTATTCAGGACTGCAAGCCGCACGATCACTCGCACTAAATGCATGTTGTTAATCAACTCGAAAGCTGACTCAAATTGAGATCTGACAGTTGCCATTCAGTCAACATCGAAGTTCTGCTCTCTGGGTACAACCTGGATATTGAATGCCTCAAAGCCTTCAATTAGGTCCCAGACTCTATGTCGGTATCATCGCATATGGACATTCTTTGTAGCAGATAGCCCTCAGATTTGGTTGACCACCAATTCTGAATCTCCGAACACCCTTATTTGCTTTGCACCCATCCATTCCACCAAGCTCAAGCTGTGAACAAGGCCTTCATATTCTGCTTCATTGTTTGAGCATGCGAATTGGAAACGGTAAGACCTCAAGGTCTTATCTTTGGATGGAGACACCAAACATATTCTTGCACCAACTCCTAATCTTCATCTTACTCTATCAAAGTGCAAGGTCGATAACTCAAAGCATGCTTCACCTCCAGACTCTCGAGTCACTCTGGGCATAATTCGGTCCTCTTCATGTATGACATACATTCCTAGCCCAGTTGCATGATAGTTGTCGAAAGGGTCTGTATCTATGAATTCATTTAAAAGAGCCTCCTTTGCCTTTGCCTAGGAGCTGATTGCTTCTTCATCCTCAAGGAGTTTGACATTGAGCCTCTCTCTGGAAGTGATTGAGGTATGTGCTAGCTCAAAATTGATCATGGCTTCATCAACCACATGTTCAAAATGCAAGGATTCCGACAATAACTTCATCTTGGCTCCATGCTTCGTTCTCAGAATCAAGTGCAACCAGTCCAATGCCAAGTAGCCTCCAACATTTGCAATGAATTCTCGGGACAAACATATCTCGAATAGAGGAGGGACGTCAATGAGCATAGTATCCTGATTCACGATAATGCTAGGACAGACAAATAATGTCATGGGAAATCCTTTAATTACTCTGACGGTTTCAACCTTTTTCCCATTGAGTTGCATGACTCCTTTATTAAGAGGCTCGTATTTGAGCCCTAGAGCTTCAGTTACTTGCTTAGGCATGACAGTGGTGTTAGCACTAGAGTCACTCATACAATTATGCAATAAATTATTACCAATGAGAAGTGTTAGAAAGAAAGGCTTGGGTTTAGGCTTACTCTCTTTTTCGACTTTCTTTTCTTCTTGTTGATTTGCGAGAAGTCTATCCAAGTCCGGCTTGGATGTCTTATCTTTAGAGACTGCTTCGGTATCTTCACGTCTTCTTCTCCTGACAATGCCCTATGCAATAGTAGCTTTTGCTCTGGGATGGCCAGGATATCCCACAAAGAAACGTTAGCAAAGGATTTCTTTAGTTGTTTCACCACGTTGAATGGCATTCGTGACTGATGAGTTACGGTAGCTTGCTCCTTTTTCTTCGTAGCCAGAGCATCTGGTTGTTTGGAAACAGCCGGGTTGACCATAGGAGCTTTTTCTTTTGGAGGAGGTGGATTTGGAATGGTCACCTTGGACTGCTGTGGAACTGATGACAGATTCACCGACGGACTAGGCATTGAACTAGGTGAACCTTTAGTTGACAAAGATGTGAATTCTCTAGTGAGCCTCCACTTGGAACAAGTATTATAATCTGATTGTACTTGCAACACTTGGGCTATTGGAATATCATTCAGGAATGCCGACTCCTCTCCTTCCATCCAAGAAAAGAGTGTCTAGTCTGAAGCTATTTCTAGCTCCTACTCTATAGAAATTCCTTGCATTTGAGCAGTGAGAACTGCATTATCCATTTGCTGAGAGGCTTGTGTATGACCTCCATGATCAGGGGCGATGCCTTGACTTCTTTTCTCTGTTATTCTCTGTTGTAAATTCCCTCTTGGACAATTTCGGGGCGTATGTGCATCATTACAAGGGAAGCACCATGAATTAATCTCCTCGACAAGATTGTTTTGTCCTGCTACTAGCTCCTTGCTTGAACTAGGATAGACGGTCTACATCGGCATAGTCATAGGAACCACCTGATTGCGCTGTTGAGCTTGGGTATTGCTACGCGATCTATCCTACCATTGGTTCTGTTGGAAAGGAGCCTTCTCGCCTTGGTAGTTTTGGTAAGATGACTTCTAGTAGCTATATTGTTGCCGCTTCATACTGGTCAATTGATTTGTCATGGTTTGCATCTGCTCCTTCATCTCATTCATTTCAGCCGTTAGGGGGTTAGGCGTTGGAGCCACACTCAATGTCATTCCTGAGTAGACATACATAGATTGAGGAGGCATTGCAGGAATGCTAGTTGAAGCTACCTCTGATTCTGCAGCATTGAACTCTGGGAATAATGGCATGATAGGTCTCGACACCAATTTTCTGACATCAATAAGATTTTTCTCCGCAGTGACAACATCGGGTAGAGTATTTCCGCCGAGAGCTTGTAGCATCATAGAAATATCAACATTTATAGACTTTAAATAAAACATGAACGCTAGGTTTGGAGGCAGTCGACTACCAACATGAACTCTCTGCCAAGTTGAATGAAATCGAGCATTGAAATTGGCCAGAGCTTCATGGGGATCTTGCTTTATACTAGCCAGCTGGTGATATAGCGAAGATTTTTCACTGCTATTTGAGAAACACTCGTAGAAAGGATCTCTGAGATCATCCCAAGTGGAAACTGTATTAGCTGGAAGTGTACGATATCGATTCAACGCCTTGTCTCTTAAAGAGGTGGCGAGTAATCTTAAAGCCACATTCTCATTAGTAACGCCATGCACCAGACATACATCAGCTACATCTTGCAAGTACTTCGTCAGAGTTTTTGAATCATCTCCGGAGAACTTAGGGATAGCCTTTAAAGCGGAAGTCGGGATTGGATCCCACACTGCAGGAGGCACAGGTGCTACCAAAGGACTACCAACATCCCAGGCTACATAATTTCTAGCAGCCATCAGTGCAAGAGATGAAAGAGAAGAGGGAGGTGAAGTATTAGCTTGCTGACCTCTCACTTGGACTGAAACTAATGGTGGTACAAGCAGGCTAGGAAATCTTGCAGTTTGAGACCTAGTGACGGGCCTATGGCTCATACACTCCTATATCAGGTGAACGTGTTAGTTCACGTCCCACTAAGAGTGCCAGAAAAAAAATTGTTGATGCAAAAAATTGCAAGGGCAACAACCTTATGGGAAAACTTAGCTATTGGGGGACTTGTGCACGTAGCTAAGTAACCTCCAGGTTTTATTGAAGCCGACTCTTCATTTTTATGGGGGGAGGTAAAGGGTTAGAAGAGTAACATGAAATAATCAAACCTAAACTAAGGCGATGTGCCAAATCAAAAAGAGATTAATTAAGCACAATGCTGAAACAAAGGCTCAAATAGTAACTGTTGTTTATCAAATAGATGCTTCCAAACACTGCAAACATAAGAACATCACACTCTTTGCATAATATTACTCATACAACATAAACCAACGCATAAGAGTAGCAACATGATTTGTATTTTATTAAGCTGCATCAAGATTACAAAAGCTTGAGATAGACGTTCATATACTCCAAAAAATATAAGCACAGTTTAATATCCTATTAAAAGTGTGAAAACAAAAAGGCCGAATTGATTGGCACAGTCTGCAAGTTTCAAGTTCAATAGAAAATATTACAAAGGCTAATTCCCAGTGCTCGAGAAGATTTTTAAATCTATCTTACAACAACCATACAATGAGAAAAAAGGTTGCTTAAATAAGCCATCCCACCGCCTAAAGAACCTCATGAGAAAGATTTCAAAAGGAATCCATCAACGATCCCGATCTCCTTGAGCCAACACCAATAGAAAGATCATCCAACATTGTGCCAACAAGCACATCCCCTGAGAAACCTAGACTACACAACAACAAAAGAGAACACGCAACAGTAGAAGGGAACATGCGGCAGCAGAACGGAACACATGACATAGGCGTCAAACCCAAGATAACAGAAGCACGAACGAGCGCCACGCGTCGAACAGACGAAGCCCGGTGAAAGAAAGGTGAGACAACTCAAAATAAAACTTCGACAGGAAGCCACGTGTTCAAACTCTCAGCAAAAGAAGACGTAGTGTGGGCCCGACTCAGAAAGAAATGAGTGAAGGCGACATGGTGAACACACGAAGCTCGGCAAAAGAAAAACTATACGGCCCAACAAAAAGCTCTGATAGGAAGCCATGTGGTGACCACCCAACAAGCTGCGAGTGATACGGAAAAAGGTGAAGCCGCGAAAAGAAAAGAAAATTGTGAAGGCAAAGCGGTGTGTGAATAAAAGTTCACAACAATATCAAACAAAAAACAAGAAAACCTTCCACAGACGAGAGTTGAAAACAATAACTTATTATTTCCTCAACAAGAAGGAAGTTAGAAAATGAAAATCTTCAAGTGTATTTGAGTGTAATAATACAATGAAGGAGAATGCTTATAAGAGTGCACCCTAAATGATAAAGGGATTAGATCATGAAAAGTGTTGTCATCCTATGTGATGAGACATAATGACCTAATAATAGCTCACTCTAGTAACAAAAAAATCACTCCTAAGTAATTCTTAGCTAATGCATGACATCTCTAACAATATAGCATAGTAAATAATGAAGGCATGTATACAATCATGCAAGTACATGCATCTCACAAATCAAAGTATATAAATTACATCTAATATTACTTATCTAACAAAGATGCATGATTAAGTTGAATTTAATCATTAATCAAATCACTAATATTGAACCATCAAAATAAATCAATTAACATTTCATAATCAATGAAAATAATGAAATTGAATAGTTCATATTATTTTAATCACGAAATAATTATATTTTAAATATAAATACATTAACTATTCATAAGCAATCATAAACAACATAAATATAATCAATACACAATTATACAACAAGAATGAAGGAATAAACACTTTTAGGCCTCTTGGTTCTGATGACTTGAGTACCCACCATAGGAAATATTAGTTGGATGAATTAAATAGAAATTTTAGTAAGTTTTATCATTTCTCTTTTGCTTATATACATTGTTCTTGTGATGGGAAAAGTATGGTTTTTGGAAGCTAGAATTGTGTTACCAAAATAGCTTCAAGAAGTGAGTTACAGATCTCCTTGAAAACATAGACAAAGTATATCATTATATTGTGTAAGAGAGGGGGAACAACCACGTCAAGGCTCCAAGTCACAGAGAGCCAAGAGTGGAGGGATTCCCTAACTTACCTCACTCTAAAAGGGTGTTTCAGATAGAGGTCGAGAATGATGAGGAGTATAAAGTACTTCTATCACCCTTCAAACCCAGAATCCAAGTTCAGGCTAGGTGAGCTGGTTTTCAAAGTCAATACTATACCTCAAACAACTCTTTGTTTGAGGACGACAATGTAGTTTTGAGACGACAACGTGACACGCTGGCATCTCTCGGGTGCGTTGGCATATGTATGACTAGAGGACAGAAAGTACAATATAAACTACCAAAAAATAAACTAACAACCTAGATATTTATTCTTAAATGAACAAAATAGAATAATAAAGTGTGAAAAAGTACAAATGAAGGTGGTAAAGTAGATAGATGAAAGCTAGAGTAACAAAAATGATCTCACCAAGGCATCAATTCACCAGCTAGCTCCAAATGCACACTCACCTACACACAAGAAAGAGGGGAAAATGTTGGGGTTGTATAGGGGTCTGCCTCAGTCAGACCCCCATTTTGGTGTTTCCACCTCCACATACATCCAAATAGCAACGAGAGAGAAATATGTGATGAAGAAGTAAAGAAAGTAGAAGTTGCAATAAACACTACAAAACGGTATATAATGCTACTTGACCAAATCACAAAGGAGAGGAGCGAAATGTTGCGACCTCCACCCAAAAGCTCACTAGCCAATGGAGGAGAAAGTAGACTTGGCAAGGTCACCATAACCTTAGTTGTGGTGAAAGGAGGTCTCGCAAGACTCCAAGCCCACATTGCTATGGCTTGCTTCACACTTTTTATGTGGAGTTGATGGAGTGTTGCTGCTGCAATGGAGTGTTGAAGTGTTGTTGAAGAATTCCAAGAGAATGAATTTGAAGTACTTGAGAATTCTTAGAGATTGCTAGAGAATCAAATGAGATGAAGATGGATGAATTTGAAGGAGAAGTGGGAAGAATTTTCCATTTTTGGGGTCGTTTGCTCGAAGAGGGACGTTACAAATCGACCCCAATTGAAAGTGTAACACCTTTTCCAACTTTAGACACAAGAATTCGTCAGGGATGGCAACACGTTGTGCACACATCCTCGATAAATATTCTCCCACTAACACAACAGACAAATTCCAAGTGGAAGGAAGATAGTTGGGTGATGTGGAATTTCGCCTTCGTATTTGATTTTCTAAGGTGAAGGTATGTGAAAGGGGAATTTGCATAAGGGGTGCAAATTTGCTCCTATACATTTCCCCCCCACTTTAGAGAGCACGAGTATTGATGAGTGCTTCGGTAAAGTAGATCAAAGAATTAGTAGGGTTAGAAATTTATGCCTGAACTGTCAAGGAAGTAGACCGCGATTTGGCGAGCTCAAAAGTGCAAGACAAAACAAAAGACTCCATAGCCCCACAAAACTATGAAGCTGCACAAAGTACACCGAAGGCCCTTAGACTAGCGATGGAAAAATCCCACAGGATGAAAGCATCTTACAGGCTCGCAAACCTGCAAGGAGGTAGCCCCAAGATCTTTCACATGAAGGAAGCCTCGTGAAGTATGCGCCTTACAGGTCCACAAATCTGCAAGAAGGCATCCCCCAAGATCTCCCACATGAAGGAAACCCAGATGAAAGTGCCTTACAGGCCCACAAACCTACAAGGAGGCATCCCCCAAGATCTCTTTCAAGGAGGAAACCCAAAGGAGGGGACTCCGTAGAGTCGAATTGGAAAGCAGCTTTACAGGCACACCTACAATGCGACATGTGTTATCTACAAATAAAGCATGTTGAAAATAAAGAGGCCACACAGGAAGTCAAGCGGATAGTCATGCAGGCCATTGACAAATTGGAAATTTTTCAAAGGGGTCCATCGAGAACCCGACGTGAAGAGGGGGTCCAATCAAGGGACGCGCTGTTTGAAAGTGTGAAAGAGACATTTTTTCTCAAATTGACTCATCATCAAGGAATCCTTTCAAAATATGTTGACTTCATCAAGGAATTCAAAAGGAAGAAAATGTCCCGTCATGAGGGGAAGGTCAAATTTTCTTCCACCTTGAAGGAAATTTCTCAAGTTCTTTCTTTGCGAACCCATGATGAAGGAAACACATTTTGTTAGGGGTCCAAGTTGAGAATGCGATTCTTGAAAAGGTTTGCAAAGATTCTCGAGAATAGATTCATTGGCAGCAATATTTTTTGAAAATCAGAGTATCATAGAAATGGCGTTGTCACACATGAGAGGGACAACTCAAGCAAAGAAGAGAAAAAGATAAGCATAAAGCGAAAGAGAAGTAATAAAAAACAAACATAGGGGGATCTAGTTTCATGGGGTCAAATATGCTTGAATGCTTATACAAATAATAGGTAACCGCGGTGCAAGGTGAAAGATCATCAATCCCCAACTAGATCAGAAAGAATGCAAGAAAAACAAAGTAAAAATAAAAAAAATTGCCCAACATGGAAGGGAAGCTTAAATGCCCCCAACAC
Organism: Sequoiadendron giganteum; assembly: GCA_007115665.2. Classification (NCBI taxonomy): domain Eukaryota; kingdom Viridiplantae; phylum Streptophyta; class Pinopsida; order Cupressales; family Cupressaceae; genus Sequoiadendron; species Sequoiadendron giganteum. Next base: position 612,176,717 of record CM021103.1, on the reverse strand, counting down.
TTTGCATCATCCCTAATTTTCCAAAAAATCAAACACAAACATGGAAGAATAATGATACAAATAGAAGAAGGTTTACAACACAAAAATCACTCCTGTATCTAGAACCAACAAGGGTGACAAGGGTCATCCAAGAACACGTATCACAAGTATGGGGGAACACATTACAACACACACATATAAAACCTAGAGATAAGGAAGAGGCCTCCCCCTAGCACTCATCAAACAAGAGGTCATCCACTTCCCACTCTAGATCATCGTAAGGGGAAGGAGGACGAGCCTGTAATGGTGGAATATTAAGGGGAGGAGCTTTCAACCCTCCTACAACAAGGGATAAGTAAGAAGGCCCTGCAAGGTCTTCTCTGTTGGGCTCTTATGGAGCTATGGTCAACAACTTTGTGAAGATTGCTGACAAGGTCAAAACTTCATCCAGAGAATTAAACATGCACTTTATTGGAGTGCCATGTTGTACCTCAATGGATGAAGAGGACTACGCTTGAGATTCACTGCTTGGCTCACCAAGTGATTCAAAAGCGGTGATAAACTCAGGGGAAGTTGAAGCTGGCTCCATCACTAAGATGGAACAAGCTAGTGTGGGACCACCTTTTGGAGAAGGTGGGATCCTCTTCCACCCTCTATTGCTGGAAGGACCAACTTCTACCCTTGACTTCATTAAGGGATGGGAACTCCCCATAGACGAGGCAAGAGGTGTGAAGGAAGAGGAGGAGGAAACCACGACATACACCACTGAGGTATTTGAAATATCTATGGGTTTTGGGAAAAGTGGGATGTTCAAAAGGTACATCAACAAGGGTGGCTCAACTGAAGGAGTGATGAGCACCTACACCTTTTTGGGGTCAGGGACACTCACAATAGGAGCCAGAGGTGATACAAAGCTTGGTAGAATGGAAAGAGAGGGGAGGAGAGAGGAGGACACAATAGGAGACCCTGATACAGGGTGATTGTCTCCTCTTCCTTCTTCTGTAAAGCAACCTACTCAGCCATGATATCCTTTCACCGACACTTGTGCTCACGCGCAAGGCAATTTCTGCGACTCTTTGAGCTAGAGGCTAGGCTAGGAGTTGCGAAGGGGCGGAAGACTCCTCAACCATAAGAGTGTCCATTATAGCCATTTTGATGGAGGGACATGCTCCTGAATGGGAGCAGGAGGAGTAGGTTGAGAGATAACGGGGGGAGTCAGCTCTAGTGCCTCAACAACAAACCTCTTCACATTTACTACTTTTGGAGCCGGAGCGGTAGGAGGTCGTGGAGGTCAGGACATAGAGGATTCCCCATGGGGACCCTTCCTTCTACCATAAAAATAGTACCAAGGTCCAAGTGGTTTGGTAGGAAGATTAGATATTTGAATCTTAGGCTTTTGCCAAGCTGGTATCATCAAACTCAAAGGGTGAAAACCAGGAATATTCATCCAAAACTCTTCTTTGGAAAGGGGGTAGAAGAGGCACCCTGAGGATGGGTGGACTTCTCCTTCCCCTTTCAATAAGAGGAGGTAGCTTGTTGGTGCATTACCAGAAGGGTCAATTTTGGCCGGCCCTTGTGCCCAGTCTTATACTTCACATAACTCTTATAAAGTAGGTCTGTTCTTGGAGGAAGTAGATTGATTGGGGCGGGCCAAAAGTGATCCAACAAATATCCCCCACGGATACTAGAGGTTGGTACCCAGTGTCATGCACTACATGTACACCACCTTCATGGGAGAACTTTAAACATTTGTGAATGACAATGGTGATTCCATTTATGGAAGCTAGCTAGGGTATGCCTAACTTCACTCTGAACAAATCCGACTCTGGAATAACATCGAAGACTATGTCTACGACCTTAGGTCCAACTAGGATGAACAAAGTTATTGAACCATAAGGTTTAAGATCAAGGCCATCATGCGTACGGATGATGGGATTCGTTTCTTCATATTCCTCCTTTTGTAATGAGTTCAGCTACAATGTCTCCTCTGTAATTGAACTACAAAAATAAGGGGGAAAGAGGATTCCCTAAAGGCTTCTAGGGTTCTCACCTAGAAGCTAGTGAGAGAATCTCTTTCGTGCTAAAAAATATGTGGGTTCATTCAAGATTATGTGTTGATGTGTGTGATGTGGGATGTGCCCAAGTGTTGCAAACTAATGTAATGCAAATGTATTGAAAACACTATGTAAAATGACCTAAAGTGCATGCAAACTGTAACAAAACTTAAAGAGGCAATAGTGGTGCACCTAGAAACTGGGTTGATGAAGAGGAGCTCTGGAATCTTCTAGATTCTGCTATTGATGTTGACTGGGACACTTACACCAAGCTGGGTGACTTATTCCTACTTCAGGTTAACTTTGCCAGAACCAGTTTCGAGGAAATGGGTGTCCAGATCTACAGAGATCACTTTTTCAGGCCTGGTAGTGGGACTAATTTGCCAATGATGGTGACTTAGTCCACTTAGGACTTTCAGGAATCTCGATATTGGAATCTATAGCTACCCACTTGTACTATTTCTGACAGAGACCCATGTCTGAATCTTCAGATGTTGACCTGTAAGTTATCTTCAAGCTCCTTTTAGGGTTTGTTGACTTGGAATGATGTGGATGGACTTGGAATGGCGTGGATGGAAATATGACACATTTTAGCACCTTACTCTTTGACTAATATGCATACAAAGATTGCAAAACATGCATGCAAAGAGGGGAAAAGGGTTAGGGTTAGAGAATAGGGGTTTGCCTTAGTCAAACCCCATGTTGGTAATCAAACCCTAGATAATGAAATGAAATGTAAAGGGAAAGATGATTGAATAAAATGCAAGTACAACAACTCACCAAGCCCTTGTTGAAGAAGTTTGAAGATATGCAAGTGATCAACTCCAATGGATGTTTGATGTGCTTAGTGCTTGAATGCTTGATGCTTGCTTGAGAAGATAGATTGCTTGATTGCTTATGAAGATGGAGATAAGAGATGTAAAATGAAGATAAAAAACCCTTATTTACACATGTTATGCCCTAATTCCCCGAAAATAACACATCATAGGCCGACCTTAGGGTTTAGGAGACAAAATCTCGCCAAAATTTTAAATTTATTTTGTTTTTTATGCCAAATGGGACTAAGTCGCCCAAGGTGGCGACTTAGTCCACTTGGACAATTTCAAGTGGATGTCAGGAATTAAAGTGTGATTATTGTTGTTTAATGGGTTTATCTTCTGAAACACACTTAAGTAGGATCTATAAGTGCATTAAGGGGCCATTTTAACATAAGAAAGGGTTGATTTGTGGATGATAAGCCTAGGAAAGTGTGAAAGTTTGTTAAAACACCTTACAACACTTTGCAATAAGGCTTGAAAAGGGGTTATTTAGATGAATTATTGCAAAGAAGTACTAGAAAAGTGAGAAAATGTGTTACAACACTTCACAACACCTTTGTAAGACATCATTAGGTTTTTGTTGATTTGCATGCGTTCAAGGCCTAATGTGAATGTGTTGGCCACATTGCAACATTAAATCTAAGCAAAATCAAGCCAAAATCCATAGGAAAAGGCCCAAATGAGTGAAAAATGTCAAGGATACATCTTTTTGCGACACAGTAATGACATTCACTTAGCTTGCAGGGTCAACTAGGACTCTTGTCACAATATTCCTATTGAGGCGAGCAATAATGTAAAGGGGAGAGGGCTTGTTGTTCAAGGGCATATCCTTCAATGTGAATTTCACATCCGACGAGCCAGTTGCAGGTTGTGCAGAAGGAGTAATTATAACCATGTTAACATATGCCTTAGGTCATGTGGTAAAATCAGAGGGATCGATAATCATGTTGGCAAAATGTGATGAAAATGGGCCCGTATATATTTGCAACTCACTGTTCGCTTTCGCCACTAATTTGTTTACATTTTGTTTATTTCCACTGAGGTGAATAGTATTGTCCTTGATGTGATCTTATATCTCACGATGCAGGTGCATATAGCATTTGGTATCATGTCTATTAACTCAATGGTATTGACAAAAGGCATTTGTATCGTACCAACTAAGATAAGGTTCCTTGAGAGGCTTAGGGTTCTCCAAGGTTATAATCTTATCCCTCAACAACCTTTTTAGAATGGAAAAAAAAGATTCTGCTAACTTTGTGAACTTTCTGTTGCATCTGAGGCCATTATCATTCATAGCGGCTACTACATTTTCAACAGCCTTACTCTTTCCAGAGATCGATACTATAGAATTTCCTTCTGAACAAGAGTGCGAGGAGGATCCCTCAAACTGGACTACCATTTGTTGATATTCTCATAGCGCTGCACACAAATGCACGAAAGAAGGGTACTTCCTGAGGGTGAAATTTTCCTAACAAGGTCTTTGCAAGTTCCCTATGAACACCTTTTGCACGTCAAAATTGGGCAGCGGGTACAAGATCTGTGAGAAGAGCGCTTGATACCGTGCTATGAAATTAGTAATCTTCTCATTATCCCCTTGCTTGCACCAACTGAGATCTAAAAAGGTAATCTTCAATCCAATGTTGGCTTGAAACTAATTTACAATTTGATCAAATGAGAAAATAGAGTTGTTGTGCAAGGAACGGTACCACTTGAGAGTTGTATCCTTAAGAGATCAAGGAAATAGCTTTTCCATCAATGTGTCATGATGAAATAAGTTTGTACACAGGGAATTAAAGGCAGACACATGCATTTGTGGGTCCCCTTTTCCGCCATACTTCTCGAATTTAGGAATCTCCATTCCTTGTGGGAAGGGAGTACTTAAGATTGCTACCGATAATGGGATATGTCAGAAAAAAGGTTGAAAGATAGGCTGGGTAGAGGCTTGGGAGAGACTCGCCATGTGGATTTGCATCTTGCCCATATTCTAAAGAAGGGTGTTTAGAATAGGGTCATTATATGACATAGGACCAGTGGGACCTCCTCTAGAACCACCATCAGAGCCACCTTTGAAACCGCCAATGTGGCCATTGCCAGTAGCAGGGCCTCCACCGGAGCCACCTCCGCTTCTGAAGCCACCACCATGACCTCCACTAAAACCACCTTTTTCAGCACCACCCTCACTAGCAAAGCTACCACCACTACCAAATCCCCCACCACTCAACCCACCAAAACCTCCACTAGTAGAGGTGACAAGAGGGGTGAAATTGAAACCTAAGGGCATTCTGTTTACTTTGATAGTTTTAGATCTCTCAGAGGCATGAGGGACACTGATTGAAGGGACCATGTCAGCCATGTACATGGATGTGGGAGGCATTGACACTCCTAACTGTCTCTTATGTTCCTCAAGAGTGGCCCCCTATATAATGTTAGCATTTTTTGAAGGGGCACATGCTTCAGTCATACTAGAGAGGATAGCTAGGAGCTCTATGCTTGTTCGATCTTTTCCCACCATATACTTTATCTCACTAATAACCTTAGCGGCCCTAGCTATATTTGGGTCCTTCTCCAGGTGATTCTCCAAGTCGCCCAACCCTTTGCTAAGGGTAGCAATATATTTTGAAGGAATGTGAACAACCTTGTGCTCATCTACTGATGATGGTGTAGGAGATGTAGGAGGAGTGGGGACGTGGTCGTTTTCATTAAAGAATCCTACCTCGCCCCTTGACAACTGCTCCTGGGCAGAAAGACCAACGACAAATCCAGAAAAGAGACATGTAGAGAAACCAAAAGTGACCTTCATCTTCTCCATCAGAAGGTGTCATACACTTCTCCTAACAATATACCTAGAGGTTGTGGACTTGGTTGTGATTCTCATAAACCTTCACAACACTCAGGAGCACAACGATCACAAGGTACAATGGAAAAGCCTCAACACCGACAAATGGGTAGATGTTGGTTCATGTTAGGTTCACCAAAAATGTAAGAGAGGGGGACCAACCACGTCAAGGCTCCAAGTCACAAAGAGCCGAGAGTGGAGGGCTTCCCTAACTTACCTCACTCTAAAGGGGTGTTTTGGATAGAGGTCGAGAATGATGAGGACTATAAAGTACTTCTATGACCCTTCAGATCCAAAATCCAAGTTCAGGCTAGGTGAGTTGGTTTTCAAAGTCAATATTGTACTTTAGATAGCTCTTTGTCCGAGGACGACAGTGTAGTTCTGGGATGATAGTGCAACGCACTAGCGTCTCTCAGGCGTACTAGCGTCTCTCGGCCAAAGGATAAAAAGTACAATATAAAGTGTCAGAAAACAAACTAACGACCTAGCTAGTTATTCTTAAATGAACATAATAGAATGATAAAGTACAAAAAGTAAAAATTAAGGTGATAAAGCAGATAGATGAAAGATAGAGTAATGAAAATGATCTCACCAAGGTGCCAATTCGCCAGCTAGCTCCAAATGCATGCTTACCTAAACACAAGAAAGAGGGGAAAATGTTGGGGCTGTATAGGGGTTTGCCTCAATTAGACAGTAGAAAATGTTGGGGCTGTATAGGGGGTTGTATACGTGATAAAGAAGTAAAGAAAGTAGAAGCTGCAATAAACACTATAGAATGGTATAATGCTACTCAACCAAATCACAAAGGAGAGGAGTGAAACTTTACCACCTCCACCCAAAAGCTCACTAGCCAATGGAGGAGAAAGTGAACTTGGCAAGGTCACCATAGTCTCAGTTGTGATGAAAAGAGGTCTTGCAAGACTCCAAGCCCATGTTGCTATGGCTTGCTTCACACTTGTTATGTGGAGTTGATGGAGTGTTGCTGCTACAATGGAGTGTTGAAGTGTTATTGAAGAATGCCAAGAAAATGAATTTGAAGTGCTTGAGAATGCCTAGAGATTGCTAGAAGATCAAATGAGATAGAGATGGATGAATTTGAAGGAGAAGTGGGAAGAATCTACCATTTTTAGTGTCGGTTGGTTGAAGAGAGACATTACAAATTGAACCCAATTGAAAGTGTAATGCCTCTACCAACTTCAGACGTAGGAATCCGTCAGGGATGAGAACACACCGTGCATGCGTCCCTGAAAAATATTCTCCCACCAACACAATAGACAGATGCCAAGTGGAAGGAAGGTAGTTGGGTGATGTGGAACTTCGCCTTCGAATTTGATTTTCTAAGGTGAAGGTATGTGAAAGGGGAATTTGTGTAAGGTGCAAATTTACTCCTATACTTATTGTAATTTTTTATTGTGAATACATACATAGTCGTACCATTATTTGTTGGGTTTTTTCTTGAAATGGTCTCCTAAGGTAAATCTTGTATTATGTGTTTATTTTTCTATTGAATTATTTGGATTTTGCAAGTATTCTTATTTTAATATTACTATTATCTAAATTTTGGATTATATTTTTTTGGTTTGTTTAATGTTAGGACCTCACCTATAAAAATATTAACAAACAAATTTATATGTAAAAAAACACAATGCTAAAAATAGTTAAAATATGTGTATATTGATAACAAGAATTATAGGCTTCTTCAAGGGGGGAATTTACTTGAAAGATAACCTTTATTGAAAATATGATTCCAATATGATATTTATTTTTACAACATTAATATAAACTCCTCCAAAAATGCAAATTATAAGGGATAACCAATATGCATGATAAATCAAGACAATATAATATTAATTAAATAATTATACTATGACTATTGTAATGATTAGAATAAATAGGACATGGGGGTCCTAAAATGCCCTCCCTTATAGAAATCCTCATCTTTAAGATTTGAACTGGAGAAACTACTACTAAAGGTGGTGAAGAGGTCCCTGAGTGATATTTTCTAGCTCAATCTTTGCTAGTTGAAAGGAAGCAAAGGTGAAAAATACACTTCCTACACTAATCTAAGGGAGGAGGTATGTGTAAAAATAAGCTAATCATATAGTTACAAGGAAACAAATGCAAAATAAATAACCATAACATAATAATTTATGTTGGGAAAACCCTTTTCGGATTAAAACCCCACACCCCAAATCAACTCAATGTATTATTTAGCAATCAACGGTTACAATACACCTATATAGTCTAATCCTATAAATAGGAGAATCAATAAATGAAACCACCAAATGATAATTTATTAATATTATTCAGGATACTATTAGCTAAAACCACCCAAAAAATGGTTTCCATATCTCTACTTAAAAATACAATGCCCAAATCCCAAGATGAATCTATAAGCTAAAAATAACATATTCCTTCTACTTTCAAGAAGCTCATCATAATACACTTTCTAATATGGGTGCTCTTTTTTTTCTCCATTATATCCATTTAAATATGCATTATGATGTGTCATGACATGTGTCATAAGTTTGTCAACACAAACAACTCCCTCTTACAACTCTCTTATGCATCATGTATACTCATACATTTCCAATATGGAAGGACCATCATCTAAAGGCCATAAAATTTTATATGAGAATTTTTTTTGTGAGATTTGGATATGAAGATAAATACCCAAGATCTAGAGGCCTAATGGAAAGCACAATGAAATGAGAAGATAAATATGACAAGAGTAAATTCTATTCTTATCAATGAATGCAAATATAAAATGATGAATAATTGAGATTACAAAGGGAAGGCCTTGATTATATAGGCCAAGGTGAGACATAAGATATCATAAGATTATGAAAAGTGTCTTAATATTATGATATGAGACATAAGGTGATAATTATCCTATGTGTACCCTAAGTAAACTTTAGTAACTAGTGTGAATATGAACTAGCTAGGTAAAACACACCTTTCACACCAACACCTCCTCTTAATTACAAATTAGGGATAATGAAGAAATATGTAGAGATAAAAAGATGAAAATATGGGTCCCGATTAATAGGCCATATTAGGTACCCATGTACAAATGCAGTCTCACAAGTAGAGAAAAGGAGAAAACCTAGTGTGACAAAAATCTTCCCCTAAAGAGAGATAATACATGAAAGTGAAAGAAGAAAGGAGGATTGAATATTACCCCCAAAGAATACTTATGTCACTAATATACAATTGATGATCCCATATAAGAGGGAAAATGAGAGACTATGTAGCCCTCCCACAATGTGTAATCTCTTATAGTAATGGTAGATTTTTTAATATAAAAGACAATCCAATTCCTAAAAATAACATTCCTTATTGAACACCTAGAATATTGAGAGGGGGGTGAATCGGTATTCTTTTAAACCATTTAAACATCTCGTTGGTGATTTTTCCAACAAAATCTAACAATTCTCTAAAAATTTGCCAACTCTTATAATGAAGAAATTATAAGGTTAGTGGCCAACACAACAAGCCTAGGATTTTGTGATCCTTACTCCTTCACTTTTGGCTCTGTTAAACCAGGGAGGGTGATCCCAAATTACATCTTCATGAAATATATCAAATTAATAATATATTGATTCCTGGTTAAATGCAAATAAAACCCATCCCATTGAAGATTTGGCATGTCTTTTAAGTGAATGACTACTTATTTGCTATGAATCAGAATATTACCATCCCACACACAATTCATTAAACAAGGATCTTAAATGAATATTGTTCTTATTTTAAGTTAAAGGCTAGGTATATATCTTTCTCATTCTTCATGTTAGTTTCTTTGATAAACCGACCAATGTCTTAATAATTGGAGCAATGGAGTCTAATATGTAAGAATCTGTAATACATGAACTACTCAATTTTAGAAGTAGATGAACTACCCTCATACTACCTTGCCGACTATGAAAAATCCAAAATGCCTAAAAGAAACATTCACTACTTATCAATCCTAATCAATTTCATACAAAGTTTATATCCTCTTCAAGCATTTTAATCAACTCCTTGAGTTAAAGTTGAGAACATAATAGCACATTCAAATATAACCATTTGAAGATAAATGATAACACTATTAGCATTTTCATTCATAACTTGTAAGAAGTATACATAGGAGAGTATTTGTTTCCAGACAAAGATTCATTTCTACATCAGTAGTTTATATAAAACTAATTTAAGACTGTTACATATAGAACATCATTCCCCAGGACCATTTTCCAGCCAATTTACCCTAATCCTATTCAAAATGCCTTTTATGAGATAAGAATTCACCCAAAACCCTATTGAAACTCAAAATTCCAACCACTGTAATGAGCCTAAAAATACCTTTTATAGACTAAGGGAGCGACAAGCATCAAGCTTAATTACATTTACATTTCATTTCATTTTGAGATCATCTGCACCAAAATTTGAGACATCCCTAGTCGGTTACATGCAATCATTGAGGAAAATGGAAGAGTAAAAGATAACATTCCACATCACCTGCATGTAGACCCGCCAGCTCCTTAAAAGTCAGAGTCAATTGTAGCAACAACATCTTCATCCTTGCTAACCAAATAAGATTCTCCACTCGCAACCTCAGCAAAAAAATGCGCATAACCTAGAGCTAGGAAGTCTGGCACCTCTCCTATACACCAGCACAAAAAGTTTCCACATCAGCACTAGAAACAAGAAATCACATGATCGCTGAATAGGACAATCCTGACAAAAGCGTTATGGTGTCATAAAAAAAAAATGGGGCACACTCATCACTCTGATTCATTAGCCTCAGAGGATACTATCCCATGCCTTGCTCATGGTGGAACTGGAGGAAGCGTCACCACCATGTTGTCAGAATCATCAGATGGTACTGGGGAGAGAGGATAATAATCACCCTTCGAGTTAGTGTCACCCACATTGTACAAAGGGTTATCAAAAAACTCACTGGAATAACTGAACCTTCCTAGATAAGCCTTACGATACTTGCACCTTTTCTTTATCTTCTTTTCATACTCCACCAACTCCTTACCTTTGAACCTGAATAATTCTTTTGAAATAGTTCGGTTCCTCAGGTGGTAGTTGCTCCTAACACCATAATTCTTAAATTTTATGCATCCTCTTCTATCCTTTGGTGTATCAAGAGCTCCCTGCATATCAACTTCATCCACTTGAGCATTCTTCTTAGACTCAAGAAAAATTAGTCTCCTAGACCTCCGAACTGGCCTAACAGACTCCCCAGACATACTCATCCTCCCAGAAGAAATCTACCAATTCTTTTCTCAGATTCAAACTCAATGCAACTTCTAAATGAGAAATATGGTACTGAGTCCTTCTTATAATGAGCCATGCAAGTGTCCCAACCATTAGTTCTTCAAAGAAAGCTTGTGCATGTGAGCTGACAACAATCAACCTTGATCCTTTTAATCTTGACCATTAATCATGATTTGAAAGATGAATCGACGGGTAGATTACCATGGAACCACTTATAATTAAGTTTTAATTGTGCTTTAATGCTCCTTTTAAAATAGAAAAGCTCTAAGTAGATACACATCTACTCCTGCACTTAGCATCAATTAAAAATTTCTTGCCATAATTAGCCGGTCACACGTAGGAATTATTTCACTTGTATTTATTCTTGTCAAAAATAGTGGGGATTGATCTTGATCCGATATCAAAATATCGGTTCATACAATGCCATGCTTTGTTACCACCCATTCCACACATATCAATGGCTAAAAGAACTAATGGCCGAAATCTCAAGCATGTGCCTTAAAGAACAAAGCTAAAAATAACACAGTTTAGAAATAGTATCCTTTCGGCCAAATTTGGAAGTATTCCATCTTCATTAGAAACTAGCCAAGCCCTTTTTAGAAAGTCCACATGGCATATGATCGCTTGCCCGTCAAAAGATATAGGACACAAGAGGAGCCCACATGGGATGGTGGGGAGTGGCCAAGATTTAGTCACATCACCTACCATCAACCATCAAAATCAATCCTTTCAAAATATAACTTAATTTTCAAAGCCTAGCGGGTCCCACTGTAATGACAGATGGCATGTGGCCTGTCGGCCTGTATGAATATCCTTTCATACAATTATAGATGAATGGGAGTGTGGGGAAGGTCCAAATGAGAACATGTGTTGCACTGTCTACCGTTGATCAATCCTCGAACAACACCCACCGCCCTGTGAAGGAACAGGCTCACCCCTAGAAAGTACCACGTGGCCATCACTCGCTAGCCTGTGCCTTTAAAATAATATGGAATAAAACAAGATGGGCTTGTGGGGAGTGACACAGATATGACCACATCTTAAGTCCATCAATCATTGATCCTCCTTTAGAAGCGCTAGTCATCCTTACCAAAGAGACTGGGTCCACCATTATATGAGACATTGGTCGAAGCCCACCAACCTGTGCGAATAAAATAAGAAGCAATGAACCAACATGGGCATACAAGGAATGACTAAGATCGATTCCTTCAATCAAATGACCCATACGAAGCTTAATTTCTGCATACACAACAAAAATTATTTATAAAAAGGGGCATCTCTAGGTGAATGAGATACTGACCCATAACAAAGGCCCATGATTTAAAATTTTAGGATTAGGCCTTCAACCATAGGGAAATTTGACACTCGAAAAGATCCATGCGACTGACAAACCTAAGATCAGGGGCCGGTAAATCAACGACTACGATGGCACAAGTGACCACTTAAGTGACCGGGAACGAGGAAGATAGGTTAATGTAAAAATAAAATGATCAAGGGTTTTAGGCCAATTTTTGAAATTTTTATGAATATAAAACCCTATCACAGTGATGGGAACATGACCTTAAATCAGGCACAAAGGACCAAGCCAAAATTTTCACAATTCTTCAGGATGGAACCAAGAAAATTTTTAAGAGGTTCCATCAGTGGCTCCTATTGGGGACACATGCCTCTCGTAGACATGGTGAGATCCTAGAATCAATGGGTGAAGCAGACCAAGCAAAAATGAAAAAATAGAACAAACAAGAACAAAAAAGAGAAGAAACAAACTATTTACAAAATCATAAAAAGGCCCAAAAGGCTAGAAACAAGAGATCCAATCTCCATTTTTCCAAAAACCTTCTTGTGAGATGAAGATTTTATTATGCACCCTTCAATATAATCCAGGCTTCATCTTCCTAATAGTGGCACTAGGCCACTAAAATTTAGGGCCCATTCCTACCCCTATCAAAAACCAACCTATTGAAGGAGCTGATTTCCTTCAATCCATATGTACCTCTGCCATACCACTACAACAAGTACAACCTTCCTCTTATAAGTAAAAAATTGTCACCACTGAAACCTGTATGATTACCAACATTGTTACTGACATCTCTCACAAATTTTCTAAGCATACCACTGCTAGTATAATATTTGTCATTCTTCATTGTATAATCAGTCATAAACTACAAGCTTTCATCATTACATGACACATATGTGTTATATTCATCATATTAAATATGTTCATATTGAAAATAACATTTCTTGTTATTCATCTCATTATCATGCTCCATAAAAATATCTTCCAACTAAATTGGAAACAAAAAGTATTCATACTCCTTTAAGTAGTTGGCATCATGACACTCAACCTTACCTGCAACATTTGTATCAAATATAAAATTCTCATAGGCAATTTCCTTAGAGAGCTTATCAACATGTTGCTTTGTTTGCTCAAGACCACATTCTAACCATGTGTCAAAAGCATCATTAGAACTCTCAACAAAGAGTGGATTATCTCTGGACCAATAAGTGTCATCATTTCTCAACTCTTGTGAAGATGGAGGCTCATAAAAAAAAGGATTTTCTATTATATTTATTTTTGACATAAGAGCCTCAACCTCCTTAGCAGGAAGGTCCAAATCCTTCAAGTCATTATTGCACTCAAAATCACTGTAATCACTAGAAGAGCAGAAAGACATATTTTCAACTTCATTTCCATCCTTAAATTGCTCAGTGCACACATCTGAAATTTTTGCTATGTCCACATAATATGGGATATCATGGTCAGAAAAATCTTCAAGCTCCATAGCAATATTACCCAAAAATGGTGGCATCCAATTACTCAATTTTTTGTCATAATGCATAATTTGATCACCTGAGAGAGAAATCATGTCATCCACATCTTGCATGTTGATGTCATCCTCATCTGATATAAAACTTCCCAAGTCTACTTCATTCAAGCTACTATGACCAACATAATAACAATCAGTGTGATCAACCTTATGAGTTGAATGTACATGGACCAACCCCATGACACTAAGCTCATTATTGACAAAGCTTTCAACATTGGCAATATTGCAATCATGACTACATTGTTCTAGCACACTGAATGATGAATACATTATCTCATTATCACTCTTGTCTTCAAGAAAATTACTAGATTCATCTGAACCATAAGACTGCAGATGGACCCTCTCTGTGATCTCATCACTAGAACAACTAGTAGCTCCATTAGATGGTGTGATATGCCAAGTATCTAAAACTGTTTCCATCTCTTTATTAGCTGTGTTATGAAGTGCATTTGAAACTTCACGAATGCAATCCATAGGTGCATACATCACATTATTTGGATGCTCACTAAATTGTTTCATATCAACATGAGGAATAATAACAGCTTGGGACAAGTCTTCTTCACTCACATCATCATTTGGATCATAGCCCATAACAGGGCTAGTGTGATCAACATTATGGAATGATGTATAAGCTGAAACAATAGGGGTGTAAGTGTTCTGATATTCATTCCTTTCATCAACATTTGGTGTTTGAGGGCAGAAAACACTTGTATTCAAATGACACTTGTGTATTCCATAATTTTGATTATTTTCAATGTTCATAGCTATCCCATATACCTAATGCAAGCTTTGTTGGAAAATGTGCCTCAACTTGCTAGCTTGAACCTCTATTAAGGACTTGACGAAGTTCCCTTTAGTTCATGCTTTTACCTCATTATCGCTGGGAGCAATTCAGAAGTGGTGCGGTTGCACGGTTTACCTCCATACCATGAAGGTCTTTGGTTTGCTTGGCGATTGCGTGGTGTTACCGCCTTATTGTGGGCCTCTTCCGATTGAGGAGCGGTTGTGCGGTGTTACCTCTATACCATGAAGTCCTTCATCTTTCTTGGTGGTAGTGCGGTGAACCTTTGTTGTCTGGTGGTTGGGCGGATTACCTCCTTACCATGAGGTTCTTTTGGTCGTCTGATGTGGTAGCGCGGTGGAACCGCCATACCACAGGGGCGTTCTAGATATGGTGCAGTTACTGCCATATTGCAGGGGATTCCAAAACAAGGAGTAGTGGAGCGGTTACTGCCATACTGTAGGGGCTTGCAGAATGTGGAGCGATACATCGGTTACCACCATATCGTGGGAACATATCAGATTGTGGAGCGGTAGAGCAGTGGAGACCGCCATACCACGAGAACATCTCGACTATTGAGCGGTAGAGCGGTGGACACCGCCATACTGCTGGTGTCTTTGCATTGGGGTGCGGTAAAGGGGTCCTGCCATACCACAGGTACCTTCAGCCTGTCCAATGGTAGTGCAGTATACCGCCACACTGTGGAGACCTGTTGACTACGTAGTGGTAGCACAGTATAAAGGAGAAAAGCACAGGATGAATGTTTGCTGAGATGTAAGCCATTATGTGGAGAATTTTGCTAACTTGGATAAAGGCCGTTTGGATCCTTGAGAAGTTTTGATGGTTGGCCTATGGAGGAAGTTAAATGGATCGTTGGTTGTTGTTGCTATACATTGCAACGTACTGGAACTATTCTAGAGTTCGATGGTTGGATGTTCTATGATCAGTTGATCAGTGTGAGAATTTATTGTATGTTGTAGGAGAGTATTGTAATAGTGATGTTTTGTACAAGGTTGATCAGAGAAAATTTGTTGCTATAAAATTGACATCTAAAAGGAGAGTCTAGAATTTGTATGTAAATTCATTTACTATAATACAAGTGATTTTCTTTGGTGTGGTGCATTTTTCTCCCATAAGGGTTTTCCCACGTAAATCTGATGTCAATTATGTTTGAGTTTATTTCTCCATTTTGTTATTTCTTTCATGTGCATCTTAATGAACTGAAATTGTAAAATTTAAAGGAACATCTCTATTCTCCTATGAGTTTTGACATTAGGAAATTTAGTTCCACACTCAAATTTTTCTTAACAAGTGGTATCAGAGCCTGGCCAGTTGTGTTATCCTTGTGGGTAGGTTAGGTTTTTTATGTCAATTTCTGTTCAGTGGGAGTTTTGTAGAAGTCTTGAAATTTATCAAATTACAGATTGAGATGGCAATGAAAAGTACATCTAGAAGGATTGAAATTGAGAAATTCAATGGCAACAATTTTGATTTGTGGAAACTCAAAATGAAAGATCTGTTGGATGATCGTGAACTTTGGGTTGCTGTGTCTGGAATGAAACCTACAGGAATGGAGCAAGAAGATTAGGAACTGACAGATCAAAAAGCAAAGGGGTTGATAAGGCTTTGTTTGGCAGATTTAGTTCTTCTGAATGTTCGTGAAGAGAAGACTGCATCTTTATGGAAAAGACTGGGAGATATTTATCAGGGCAAGTCCTTGGTGAATAAGTTGTACTTGAGGAAGAAGTTGTACTCTTTGAAAATGGAGGGAGGAACGTCTGTTTTTGATAATTTAAATACCTTTAACGTGTTGATTGCTCAGTTAACATCTGTAGGTGTGAACATTGATGAAGAAGATCGTTGTATGCTCTTGCTGTGTTCTTTTTCAGATTCATGGGATCACTTGGTGATGGTGATTTGGAGCACAAAAATTGCTTTCAAGATGGAAGATGTGGTTACTTCTTTGTTATCAAAAGAGATGAGAAGGAAGTCCTCTAAGATGGCGAAGGAGGCTCTGGCTATTTGAGGCATATTGAAAGAAAAAGGCGAGAAGAAGGACATGAAGCCCAAATCAAAATCAAAAGGGAGATCAAAGTCTCCTGGAAAGAAGTCCAAGGTGAAGTGCTAGAATTATGGGCAACCTAGTCATGTCCAAAGGGATTGCAAAGAGGAGAAAAAGAAGAAGAGGAACTCTTTCGACAATGATTCTTCTCAGAGCGATGCAGATGCCTTCATTGCAGCCTTGGCAACTCAGGCATCAGATGATGTCTGGCTGATTAATTCCAGAGCATCATTCCACATGTCATCTCATAAAGAATAGTTTACAAAGTATGAAGAATAGGATGGTGGAAAGGTGTATTGGGCAAGCGATTCATCTTTGGAAATAGTTGGCCGTGGAAGAGTCAAAATTTAGTTTCATGATGGAAGAATTAAGGGAATTGATGGCGTAATGCATATACTAGGTTTGACTCAAAATTTACTTTCTGTAAGCAAGTTGAACAATGTTGGAGTGCAAGTCTCGTTCTCAAGCAATGGTTATAAAATGATTAGAGGCTCGATGGTGCTGGCTAGCCGAATTGGTACTTTGTACAAGCTGGACGCACTGGCTGTTCAATGCAATAGTGTCTCTGCAAAGTCACAAAAGGCTGTTCATAAAGAGAAGAATGAAAATGTCCCTATTGGGGCAAATTCCTTGGAAGTTAAAAATCTAGCAGAAAAGACTATGCTCTGGCATCAAAGGCTCGGTCAAATTGGTGAAAAAGGCTTGAAAGCTTTGAAGAATAAAAACCTGGTTGAGGGGCCTGATGATTGTAACCTTGAATTTGAATTATGTGAACACTGTATATATGACAAACAACATCGTGTTTCATTTTACTCTAGTAATCATAAATCTTCTGGTGTTCTGTATTATATTCATTTTGATGTGTGTGGTCCAGTGGATGTTCCTTCGTTATTGAAGTCTAAGTATTATGTTTCTTTTATTGATGATTATTCGAGAAGGGAATTTGTGTATTTAAAAAAAAGTAAATCAGAAGTGTTCAGTCATTTTAAGGAATTTAAAAACCTTGTGGAAAATCAAACTAAAAGAAAAATAAAGTGTCTAAGAACTGACAATGGCTGTGAGTTTTGTTCTGATGAGTTTGAAAGGTATTGCAAAGACCATGGGATTTAAAGGCATAAAACAACACCTTACACTTTGCAACAAAACAAAGTTGCTGAAAGGTTGAACAAGACATTGATGAAGAAGGCTAGAAGTATGTTGAGCAATGCTGGTCTGGAGTAGAAGTTCTAGGTTGAGGCTATGGCTACAACATGTTACTTGTTAAATCACTCTCCCTCATCAACACTTGTTGACAAAACGCCTATGGAAGCTTGTTTTGGTAAAAAGCCCTCTCTGAGACATATTCGTGTCTTTGGCTACGAAGCATATGTTTATGTGCCAGATGTAAAGAGATCTAAATTGGACAACAAAGCTAAAAAATGTATCTTCAATGGGTATGGCCTTGGTGTGAAAGGATACAAGCTTTGGAATCCTATGACTAAGAAGGTATTGTACAACAAAAGTGTAATCTTCCAAGAAGTGAAACCTTATTCAGTGGATTTGCAGTCAGGGATGAAAGAAGATATAAGGGAGAATGATGTTGTTGAGATACCTCTAACTCCAAAAAAAGAGGAACAACACATTGAAAGTGTACCTAAAACTGAAGAGAGTTCCAATAGCTATGAGAGTTCTGAACAAGAAGAAGAACCACAACCTTAGCCTCAGCTTGTGAGGAGGTCTGCATGTGAGAAGAAACAACCAGATAGGTATGGATTCTCTATTTTCGAGTCTAGTTGTGCCTATGCTTTGATTACTAACATAGATGAGCCTAGGACTGTGAAAGAGGCAACTAAAATGTTTGATTCAGATTCCTGGTTGGAAGACATGAATGAAGAAATGGCATCATTAAGGAAAAATGATACTTGGGATTTGGTTCCATTGCCTGAAGGTAGAAAGCCTATGGGCTGCAAATGGGTGTTTAAAAAGAAAATTGGTTTGGATGGCTATGTTGAAAAGTATAAAGCGAGATTGGTTGCAAAGGGTTATTCCTAGGTAGAGGGAATTGATTATGGGGAAATTTTTTCTTCGGTAGGAAAGCTGACATCTATCAAATTTCTTTTGTCACTTGTAGTAGGATATGATTTGGAGATTGAGAAGATGGATGTGAAGACAAAATTTCTTCATGGTGATCTTGAAGAAGAAATTTATATGTCCCAACCTGAGCACTTTATGAGAAAAGGTAAATAAAATTTGGTTTGCAAGTTGAAAAAATCTTTGTGTGGTTTGAAATAATCGCCTAGAATGTGGTACCAAAAATTTGACACATTTGTTTTGTCATTGGGGTTTGTAAGATCAAAATCAGATCATTGTGTGTACTATAAGACTAAAAATGATCGGGTTCTTATTATTTCCCTTTATGTTGATGATATGTTGTTCATTGGAAATAGTAAGTTAATGATTTTTGATCTAAAGTCTCAATTGTCTGCAAAATTTGAAATGAAAGATTTTGGTGCAACTAGGTATATTCTGGGGATGGAAATAAATAGGGATAGAAAGAGTGAAAAAAATTATGTAAGAATATTAACACTGTTTTGGAGAGATTTGGTATGAATGATTGCAAGCAGCTAGTTGTTCTAGTTTTATAGGGAACAAAGCTATCTGTTGAAGATTGTCCAAAATCTCCTACTGAGATGGAGGACATGACCAGAGTGCCTTACGCTAGTGCAGTTGGTATTTTAATGTATGCAATGGTCTGTATAAGGCCAGACATTGCTCAAGTAGTGGGAGTTCTTAGCCGATTCATGGCGAATCTCGGAAGGACACATTGAGATGCTGTGAAAAGAGTGTTTAGATATCTAAGGGGCACTTCAAAATATTCTTTGTGTTACCATGGAAATTTGGTTGGATCACAGAGGACTCTCAACATTCATGGATACATGGATTCTGATTGGGCAGGGGACATTGACAGCAGAAGGTCCACAAGTGGATATATTTTCATGTTGAATGGTGGTGCAATTAGTTGGATGAGCAAGCGACAGGCTGTAGTCACTTTGTCCACTATGGAGGCTGAGTACATGGCAACAACTCACACCTGTAAGGAAGCCATTTGGCTTAGAAGATTGTGTTCTAATATTAGTTTTGATGCAGGGCAAATTATTATTTGTTGTGATAGTCAGAGTGCCATTTGTCTGGCAAAAAATCCAACTTTTCATGCCAGGATAAAACATATCGATGTGCAGTATCACTTTGTTCGAGATGTGGTGGAGGATGGAAAGGTTGGTTTAGATAAGGTTGATACTCTAAATAATTTTGTAGATACATTGACAAAGCCAGTGAGCATAGACAAGTTCAGGTGGTGTGCAAGTTTGATGGGCCTTGGGGCCTATGATCTTTAGTAAGTTCAAAGTCTAGAGGAAGCTAGTAAGTCTTTGTCAAGTGGGATCTTTTTGGAAAATGTGCCTCAACTTGCTGGCTTGAACCTCTGTCAAGGACTTGATGAAGTTCCCTTCAGTTCATGATTTTACCTCGTTACCATTGGGAGCAATTCAAAAGTGGCACGGTTGCATGGTTTACCTCCGTACCGCGGAGGTCTTTGGTCTGCTTGGTAGTTGCGCGGTGTTACCGCCTTACCGTGGGTCTCTTCCGACTGAGGAGCGGTTGTGCGGTGTTACCGCTATACCGCAAAGTCCTTCATCTTTCTTGGTGGTAGTGCAATGAACCTTTGATGTTTGGTGGTTGGGCGGTTTACCTCCTTACCATGAGTTTCTTTTGGTCATTTGACACAGTAGCGTGGTGGAACCGCCATTCTGCGGGAGTGTTTTGGATATGGCACAACAAAGCGGTTATCACCATACTACAGGGGCTTGCAGAACAAGGAGTGGTAGAGCGGTTACCGCCATACTAGAGGGGCTTGCAGAATGTGGAGCGGTACAATGGTTATCGCCATACCACAAGAACATCTCAAATTATGGAGAGATATAGCGGTGGACACCGCCATACCACAAGAATATCTTGACTATCAAGCGGTAGAGTGGTGGACATCACCATACCGCTGGTGTATTTGCACTGGGGTGTGGTAAAGTGGTTACTACCATACCATGGGTACCTTCAGCCTGTCCAACGGTAGTGCGGTATATTGCCACACTGTGGAGAACTGTTGACTATGTAGCAGTAGCACGGTATGAAGGAGAAAATCAAGGGCTGAATGTTTGATGAGATGTAAGCCATTATGTGGAGAATTCTACTAACTTGGATAGAGGCCGTTTAGATCCCTGAGAAGTTTTGACAGTTGGCCTGTGGAGGAAGTTGAATGGATTGTTGGTTGTTGTTGCTATACATTGCAACGTACTAGAACTGTTTTAGAGTTCAATGGTTGGATGTTCTATGATCACTTGATCAGTGTGAGAATTCATTGTATGCTATAGGAGAGTATTGTAACAGTGATGTTTTGTACAAGGTTGATCAAAGAAAAGTTGTTGCTGTAAAATTGACATTTGAAAGGAGAGTTTG
The DNA here is from genome assembly GCA_007115665.2 of Sequoiadendron giganteum. Classification (NCBI taxonomy): domain Eukaryota; kingdom Viridiplantae; phylum Streptophyta; class Pinopsida; order Cupressales; family Cupressaceae; genus Sequoiadendron; species Sequoiadendron giganteum. Next base: position 612,155,609 of record CM021103.1, on the reverse strand, counting down.
GAATTTGTATGTAAATTCATTTACTGTAATACAAGTGATTTTCTTTGGTGTGGTGAGTTTTTCTCTCGGAAGGGTTTTCCCACGTAAATCTGGTGTCAATTGTGTTTAAGTTTATTTCTCCATTTTGTTATTTCTTTCATGTGCATCTTAATGAAATGAAATTCTAAAATTTAAAGGCACATCTCTATTCTCCTCTGAGTTTTGACATTAGGAAAATTAGTTCCACACTCAATTTTTTCTTAACAAGGTTTTGGGATCCTTATCCCTCAATAGATAGCTCATCTTACTATAAAAAGATCCCAAATAAACAACCAAACATACTGCATCACTTAACTTTAAGAGCTCAGGAATATCCCTCAATGTTTTAGCAAATATGAGATTGAATGCTAGAACTAGCTCATCCTTCTCTTTTTCAATGTTCCCAAATTTATTGAGCAAAGAACTAGCACTGATTCTTTCACCAAATTGATCTATGAACACTACTTTGAATTCCTCCCAAGAGTAGATAAAGCATGCTGGTAAATCAGAGAACCAATCTCTTGAATCTCCTTTTAGAGACTGAACAAAAAACCTCATGATCTACCTCAAAGTCATCCATTAAATTATTGAATTGTTGCAAATGCTTACTTGTTGATTCACACTTTGTACCATTAAATTTTGGTAAGTATTTCCTGATTTCAGATGGACTAACATTTGGGTATCCATAAATTCCAACAAAATTTATGGCCATGTACCTTTTAAGGCTGAAACTTCTTTTATTACATGGCAAGGGTTGCACACTAGGATGCATAGGTTGATGATACATTTTCTTAAACCTCTACAAACCTTTTCAAACTAACCTTGCAACTACACAAGGAAACTCAAACTTATTTTACAACACGATCTTAAGCCTTCACAATGCATTAGCTTATCTCAACTTGCTTAAGACTTTATAAATTAGTTTCTTCAAAAATACTGCATACTTCACTTTATAATAAAGGTTACAAGATAGTAATATAGAAGTATGTAAGCCAATTTCCACTATTCCCTTTTCTTTAGTGCTTATTTTCACTTCATAGGGGCTTAATTTTTTTTCAAGACTTTTAAAAATGGTTTTCATATATAGATTTATGCCTTTTGAAAACCAAACAATGAAAAAAATACCTGGATATGTTGCAGCTACTGTAGATTTTTCTTCCTGACTGGAAATCTTTGTATATTTGAAATGTTCTTCACATTTTCATCAGGTTTTTGAGACAAAGTCACCACCTCTCTTCACAGAGGATTGAACTTTAAGCATTTATGAAGTTCTTTTAAGACTAAATTCATATCTGGGTCCTTTCCCACAACAGAGTCACACAAATTCTTTGAACTTCTGCTACAACAAAATCACTTCTAGGTTTAAAATTTTAATATCTGAACAAATTGTTCAAATTCACCAAGTTCTTGACTCTATGATTCACACTCTGCAACTAGAGAATTCAAAGTTGTCCCTAGCAGAGTCGCCATTTTTGTTGGTGATTTTTCCAGTAGAACCTAACAATTATCTAAAAAGTTGCCAACTCTTATAATGAAGAAATTGTAAGGTTAGTGGCCAACGCAACGAGCCTAGGATTTTGTGATCCTCACTCCTTCACTTTTGGATTTATTAAACTAGGGAGGGTGATCCCAAATTACATCTTCATGAAATATATCAAATTAATAACATATTGATTCCTAGTTAAATGCAAATAAAACCCATCCCACTGAAGATTTGGCATATCTTTTAAGTGAATGACTACTTATTTGCTATGAATCATAATATTCCCTCCCACACGCAATTCATTAAACAAGGATATTAAATGAATATTGTTCTTATTTTAAGTTAAAGGCTAGGTATACTACTTTCTCATTCTTCATGCTAGATTCTTTGATAAACTGGCCAATGTCTTAACAATTGGACCAACGAAGTCTAATATGTAAGAATCTGTAATACATGAACTACTCGATTTTAGAAGTAGATGAACTACCCTCATACTGCCTTGTAGACTATGAAAATACAAAATGCCTAAAAGAAAAATTCACTACTTATCAATCCTAATCAATTTCATACAAAATTTATATCCTCTTCAAGCATTTTAATCAACTCCTTGAGTTAAAGTTGAGAACATAATAGTACATTCAAATATAACCATTTGAAGATAAAATGATAACACCATTAGCCTTTTCATTCATAACTTGTAAGAAGTATAAATAGGAGAGTATTTGTTTCCAAACAAAGGTTCGTTTCTACATCAATAGTTTATATAAAACTAATTCAAGACTGTTACATACAGAACATCATTCCCCAAGACCATTTTCTAGCTAGTTTACCCTAATCCTATTCAAAATGCCTTTTCTGAGATAAGCATTCACCCAAAACCCTATTGAAACTTAAAAGTTCGACCACTGTAATGAGCCTAGAAATCCCTTTTATAGACTAAGGGAGCAACAAGCATCAAGCTCAATTACATTTACATTTAATTTTATTTTAAGATCATCTGCACCAAAATTTGAGACGTCCCTAGCCGGTTGCATGCAATCATTGAGGAAAATGGAAGAGTAAAAGACAACATTCCACATCCCCTGCATGTAGACCCGCCAACTCCTCAAAAGGCAGAGTCGGTTGTAGCAGCAATATCTTCGTCCTTGCCGACCAAAGAGGATTCTCCACTTGCAACCTCAACAAAAACATGCACATAACCTAGAGCTAGGAAGTCTGGCACCTGTGCTATACACCAGCCCGAAAAGTTTCCACATCAGCACTAGAAATAAGAAATCACATGAATGCTAAATACGACAATCCTAACAAAAGGGTTATGGTGTCATCAAAAACAAAAATGGGGCACAGTCATTAGCCTTAGAGGATACTAGCACACGCCTTGCTCATGGTGGAACTAGAGGAAGCATCACCACCACATCGTCAGAATCATTAGATGGTACCATGGAGAGAGGATAATAATCACCTTCCAAGTTAGTGTCACCCTCATTGTCTAAAGGGTTATCAAAAAACTCACTGGAATAACTAAGCCTTCCTGAATAAGCCTTACGATACTTGCACCTTTTCTTTATCTTCTTTTCATACTCCACCAACTCCTCGCCTTTGAACTTGACTAATTCTTTTGAAATAGTTCGGTTCCTCAGACGGTAGTTGCTCCTAACACCATACTTCTTAAATTTTCTACATCCTCTTCTATCCTTTGGTGTATCAGGAGCTCCCTGCATATCAACTTCATTCACTTGAGCATTCTTCTTAGACTCGAGCAAACTTAGTCTCCTAGACCTCCAAACTGGCTTAACAGACTCCCCCTGAACTTACTCATCCTCCCAAAAGACATCTACCAATTCTTTTCTCAGATTCAAACTCAATGCAACTTCTAAATGAGAAATATGGCACTCATGCATTCTTATAATGAGCCATGCAAGTGTGCCAACCATTAGTTCTGCAAAGAAAGCTTGTGCACGCGAGCTAACAACAGTCTACCTTGATCCTTTTAATCTTGACCATTAATCATGATTTGAAAGATGAATCGATGGGTAGATTACCATGCAACCACTTATAATTAAGTTTTAATTCTGCTTTAATGCTCCTTTTAAAATAGAAAAGCTTTGAGTAAATAAACATCTACTCCTGTACTTAGCATCAATTAAAACTTTCTTGCCATAATTACTCGCTCACCTGTAGGAATTATTTCACTTGTATTTCTTCTTATAAAAAACAATAGGGATTGATCTTGATCTGATCTCAAAATATCAGTTCATACACTGCCATGCTTTGTTACCACCCATTCCACACGTATCAATGGCTGACAGAACTGACGATCGAAATCTCAAGCAGCGCCTTAAAGAACAAAGCTAAAAATAGCACAATTTAGAAATAGTATCCTTTCGGCCAAATTTGGAAGTATTCCATCTTCATTAGAAACTAGCTAAGCCCTTTTTTGAAAGTCCACATGGTATATGCCCGCTTACCTGTCAAAAGATACAAGACATAAGAGGGGCCCACATGGGATGGCAGGGAGTGGCCAAGATTTAGCCACATCACCTACCATCAACCGTCAAAATCAATCCTTTCAAAACAAAACTTCATTTTCAAAGCCCAACAGGTCCCATCGGAATGACAGACTGCATGCCACCCGCCAACCCGTATGAATATCCTTTCATACAACTATAGATGAACGGTGGCACAAGGAAAGGCCCAAATGAGAACATGTATTGCACTGTATACTGTTGATCAATCCTCAAACAACACCCATTGCCCTGTGAAGGAACATGCTCACCCCTAGAAAGTACGACGTGGCCATCGCCCGCTAGCTCGTGCCTTTAAAATAAAATAGACTAAAACAAGATGGACTTATGGGGAGCAACACAAATATGGCCACGTCCATTGATCCTCCTTTAGAAGCGCCAGTCATCCTTACCAAAGAGACCGGGTCCACCATTATATGAGACAAGTGGATGAAGCTCACCAACCCGTGCGAATAAAATAAGAAGCAATGAACCAACATGAGCATACGGGGAACGACTGATATTGATTCCTTCAATCAGACGACCCATACGAAGCTTAATTTCTGCACACACAATAAAAGTTATTTATAAAAAGGGGCATCCCTAGGTGAACGAGATACTAACCCATAGTAAAGGCCCATGATTTAAAATTTTAGGATTAGGCCTTTGACCAGAGGGAAATTTGACACTCGAAAAGATCCATGTGACCGACAAACCTAAGATCAGGGGCCGATAAATCAACGACTACGATGACACAAGTGACCACTGAAGTGACTAGGGACGGGGAATACAGGTCAATGTAAAATTAAAATGATCAAGGGTTTTAGGCCAATTTTTGAAAGTTTTATGAATATAAAACCTTGTCATAGTGATGGGAAAATGACCTTAAATCAGGCACAAAGGACCAAGCCAAACTTTTCACAATTCTTCAGGATGGAACCAAGAAACGTTTTAAGAGGTTCCATCACATCCAACTCTCATATAATATTCAATTGTAGTAATGAAGGAAAGAATGTAAACATCCAACAACATCACATAACAAATGAGAACCAATATTTTTACGTGGAAAACCCAAAATGGAAAAAACCACAGTGAAGATTAGCTCATAATATATTATTACTGGTTATAGTATATTAGAAAAGTGCTCACTAAAAGTGGACTCACTGTCCAAGTGGAATCACTGTCTAAGTGGACTCACTACCCACTAAGAAATAAAAGAGATAGAAGAGATTGTGGCTCACAACCAAAATTGAACTGTTACAATTGCATCTAACACATACATGAAATATAGTTCCAATGAAGCTTAGAATATAGACTTAACACTCTTCATACTGATCTGAATCAAAACTCTTCTCTGCTCTGCATTCACTCATTTCACATTCACAACTCTTGTCGCATCATTCACATTGCATATATATCACATCTATATCAAAATATTGAAAAAGATCTTACTTATATATCCGTTTCACCCATAACATCAATTAGGTCGGCCTAATTAGAATTTATAGAGGGGAAAAATTTGCATCAAAGGTAAAACAACATAAACAAGATGAATTCAAATGCATAACATAAGTTATACCTTTAATAACCCTCCATGGATTGAGCTCAAGAGTGCACCCAAGTCTTTAAGATTTGCTCAAGTGATTGAAATATGGATTGCTCACCAAAATTTTAGCATAATAAGGCTATGAATTTTCAAGATGTTGAAATGAGAGGATGAAGCTCCAATTTATAGGAATTCGAGGGGAGAAATGGAGGGCCAAGATTGATTGTTTGATGAAGGGATAGGATTGATTGAGAGGATAGGGTTGATCAAGGTGGTGTGGCTTATTAGCATTGTGACAAACTTGTGGGTTGAGGGTGAGATGATGAGGTGTGCTCACACATGCGTGAGCACACCTTGGATAGAGAAGCCATTAACTTTGGAGGCTAGGTGTAAGAGAGTGTAAGAGTTAGTGGGGGTAGGTGGGATCTCACACGTGTGAGAGAAGGTGAGAGAGAGAGTTATGACACTTGTCATTATGAGACAAGTTTGGGGAGAGGTGAGGGAATTTAAAATTAGAAAAAAATAATGGTAATGGTGATCAAACATGGAGGTTAGAGTAATTAATCAAGGATTAATTAATTTAATGGGGAAGGTTGAGTCAATAACCCATGGGTTTAATAACTAGGCTAGAGTTAAAAGTTGGAGAATCGGCTAATGAGGGTTAGTAAGTGGATGAAGTTAATTAATCAAGGATTAATTAACTCAAGTGGAATTAGTAGAATTGAGGATAATGGTGGGATTAATCAAATAATTCAATTATTTAATTAAATGAAGAACCTTAATATAGGAGGTGATATAATTAATTAAATAGTAAAATATTTAATCAATTATGTTGAAAAGGGTAAATTAACTAAATAATATTATTTAATTAATTAAGAAGAAATAATGTCAGACTTAGGATGATTATAAATGCAATATACAAAATTTAGCTTGTCGGCTCAAGATCCTTTCACACGGTTCACACCAAGAATCAATCCTAAGAAAAAATTGAAGTAGGTCAACATGGACCTAAAATGGCACCCACATCATGGATCAAAACATATTTAAACTCTACAATACACCCAACTCATTAGGTCGGCATTGACGGTGACCTAGTAACAAAATTTTCCAACTGTACATCCACATTCAAACACACGGACCTCCAAAATCTATGCCAACTAGAATATACAATCTACTGACACTTTTCAACATCTGCACAAAACTACAAAGCCAAAATATAATCTATGGAGAAGTGTGGATTCACCAACACATATGCACTAAACTAGAAAACACTTGAAAATGCCAAGCCGAACTTCTGTTACTCATAAATCCAAAACCAAAAACCAAAACAAGATAAAATTCTAGAATTAGGTTCCTTTATCAACCAAAAATTTATATTAGAATCACAAAACAAAATATTTATTAGTGAACTAATGCAAACCCAAATACTAGATCCCTTGTACACAAAATCACCTGAATTGACACTTAGTCAATTTTCACAACTATTGCCTTCATCGGATCAAACATTCTTGCAAAATTATCTTTCACTATCATCCTCAAACATGCTCAAGTCACCAAAACTGATATGTACCATAGTCTATGTATTGAGATACAATGTTGACATCAATAAAAACATTGTATTATATAACTGTATACCTTGTTCTCATTCCACTTGCTCATGTTGACAAAAAATGCATCAATGATAAACTCCTTATTCTTCCAAAGATCTCCCCCTTTGTTATTGATGGCAACATGACAAAATCAACTACAAAAATATTCTCCCCCTTTGACATCAAGGGAAAAGGGTGCATACAACAATTTTCATACATTTTAGATCTCCCCTTGACAAATATATTCATATGTACAAATTGAAAAACTAAACTAACCCCCCTTGAGAAATCTATACACCATAACTAGACCAAAACATATACTAGAAACACTTTACACCATCCACATATGTATACAGGAGTTTGAAATACTAAACTAAAAATGCAAAAAAATAAAGAATTACTGTCAACCGAAGGAGGTTGACCCTTGAAGCTTCTCTAGATGAGCTTTCTAATCCAATTTTCCTTCCTCCCAGATCCTTTTGGCTATGCCAAGCATCCTGTATTGGGCCTCTAGCTCCATTAGGCAGTTTTCCCCTTCTCCTAGAGTGTTGGGTACCAGATTGATCTTTGTAACTTTATCAACACTTACAAGGGCATTGTAAACAGATGCGAACTTTGAGTTCACCAGGTCTGTAAGGTTCCCAAACTGTATAATTATTTTCTCTTTCTATGCTTGCAATTGGAAGAACTACTCATGTAAATCCTCAATCGTTGACATTGTGCTTCCATCTAGGTCATGTGCCAGATCATATGCACTAAACGCTTTGTCTATTTGTCACTCAATTGAGTCCATTTCATCTTTAATGTTTTTTGTGGCTTCGGGCCACTTCATACAAAATTGGAACAAGGCTTTGGCCTCAACCACACAAGCCTGCACACTCTTGTGACTAGATCTTGAAATTTGTTGTGTACTTGTGCATAGTTCTTTGTGATTTCCATTAGCCTCTTCTCATCTATCTTTTTATCTATTTCTTTTTCCAAATTTTCCTTCAATCTAGAGGCACGCTCTTTGAAAGAATCAATCAAAAACTTCATATTTTCCATACTGGAGAGTGAATTATCAACGGTTGTTTTGGGTATGGCCTCTTGTAAGGTCTTCACTACCTCCTCAATTAGCTCTCTTCTCTTCTAATGTGTCTTGATTATTTCCTTTCAGGCATATGCATGGAAGACACCTCCCAGTTTTAGCTTGTGGAGTGGTGAAATATTTGCAAGGTCCACATTTCCCTGTTGCATGGGTAGTTGTGGCAATTGAGTGGACAGAATAGGTTGGAATTTCAATTGCATATTCAATAGATTATTTAGAGAATATTCTAAGGTTCCAAAGGATTCATCGGTGGCCTTAACATCTTCTGCATTCTTCTTTATTAGCTCCTTCTCCTTGTCATCAATGAAAACTGGTGTCTCTGCTTATTTCTTTTTCTCATCTCTAGAGGAATCTTAATTCTTCTTCTCATTTTCTTTTCTTGTATCAACATTACCAATGGCCTTTTCTGTAGTATCCATAGAGATATTTGGTTGGTCTTGTATGCTCTCAACATGTGTCTCAATTATCAGAGGAGTAGGGGTGTCCTCCTTAGAAACATCTTCTCTAGTACTTGCATTCTTCTCAACATTTTTCTCAACCTCTACATTTTCTTCTAATGTTTCTTCCACTTCCAAAAGAAAATTATCTTGTACAGTCTCTTCTTCTATTACTTACTCATGTTGAGCATCAACATTTTGTGCATCTTCTTCTATGTTCACTTCCAGAGCAGGCATCTCCTCATGCACTTCTTCCCTATTCTTTGGAGTTATTCCCAACCTTTGTGGTAGATCTGAAACCTTGTCTATAGTCTCCTTTTAGAGCATTTCAAAATCATTTTTATCTCTACTAATTAGGGTTGTCACCCTTTTCTTTGTTCTCAACGCTTTAGTGTATAGTTTGGCCAATGCGGCCTTATTTTTCTTGGACAAAGGAGCACTTATCTTCTCTAATGCACATGTCTTCATTTTGGACTCTTCTTGTATAGATTCTTGTCTCCTCTTTATCAAAACATTTCATAACTCCACAAGCAGTTGTTTCTCTATGTTCTATATATCTGCTTCAAGAATTATGGTATATTTTACAATGGCTTCCGCTATGGTGGCTTTGTCTACCTCATCAACCTCGTTGTGCAATTTCGCGGTTTCCTCTAACATTTAACTTTGCATAATCTCACTAAATAATGCATCTAATTTCATTGGGTTTTATGCTCTCAACAAATTCTTCTTCTTCTTCTTCTTCTTCTTCTTCTCTTCCAATGACTTTTTCTTGGTGGCTTCTTCCTTCTTTTCTTGCATATGAATTAAATTTTTTTTTCTTTCTTTCTTTACTTCTTCTTCCTCATTAGTATCTACAATATCCACCTTCTGCTTCTTAATGTTGCTTCACCTTTTCTCTTCCAAACCAACTAAGGTTCTTCTTCCCCCTCTTCTTCATCTTCAACATTTACTCCAATATATTGTTCCCTAGCAGCCTTAGTCTTAACCCTTCTCTTCATAGGGCCAGATGGTTGTGTTGCTAGATCATTCTTTTCTTTCTTATACCTCATTCTCTATTTTACAGGAGAGGAATTCTCCTTCATCATAGCACTTGTTTGTTCTACAAGGCTACTGGAATCCTTCCTCTTCATTCCACTAGATGAATACATAGTCTTAGAGGACTTTGATGTAGTCGGAGGGGTCGTAGCTGCTCTACCACATATTTTGACACTCAATGACCCTCTTAGAGAGTCAACCATTGATTTTTCTTGTTCCACTTGCTCTTTTGTGAGGCCCATAGCCTCCACAAACTGTGTGGTCATCCTATCAATACTATTTTTAATTTGAGACTGTCTCTGATCCATGTGCACCTTCATAGATTTTTCTTCACAAGTTCCAAATCTCTCCTTAGTGGTGTGCTAAGGAATTTTTAGCAGCATATCAACTAGACCAATAATTTCATCCAGAGTGACCTCATATCCCAACTCAGGGATCCACACTGTCCTGGGCTCAATGACCTCCATTATGCATTCATATTTTATAACTAGAAAAGTAATGTCCTTTTGATATCTTTCCACTAATTGCTTTGGTATCTTATGCCTTGCTAACATCTTCTCCTAAAATGTTTTTAAGAACCTCTAGAGGGCACTCTTTTGAGCATCTACATCTCCCTATCCAAACAAATAATCTTTGATTTGGTGAGCTACATGTATGTCTCGTACCCACACTTCATTCTTTGTTCTAGGAACTTCATTCAAAAAGTAAAACAATAGACAAATGATTAGGTACCAAACTTGGAATCCTTTTTTCTGTAGATTCTCCAACAACTGCAGTCTCAACAATTCACACAAATCATAGTTTTCACCCTTCTCCACCATCTCATAAGTTGTGTTGATGGTGGTTGCAGATATAAAGTTTTCCTTATTAGTGAAATACAAGTTGTATCCTATCATTATAGAAGCATAATTGATCATAGGATTCCTTATGTCTTTAATGGTAAAAGCCCTCTTATCATACTTTTCTCTTGTTTGCTCCATCACAATCTCATTTTTGATAGATTTGAGTACCAGTACTGGTTTGGTTGAGCACAGAACAGTCACAACCCTAATTGCCTCTTTGTTGATGAGATGCGGGATATCCAACCAAAGGAAATTTTCATGTATTCTTCTCATGGTGTACCTCACCCACTCATCCACATAACAAAATACTTGAAACTTGCTCCAAACATCAAGATTCTTCTTTGCCAAAACCCCATATTTTGGTTTTATCTCGAAATTGTCTCTAGTGAGTTCATTAAACCAAACTTCATTCAACTTTGTGTTATACTCAAGTCCATTTTTACATGGATGTAAGCACTAACATCCTCTGTGTGTAAAACTCCATACGGGATGTGCAAGAATGCACCATCTAAATCATCCATCAAGGATTTGTTAGGATGCCTCTTAAACTTAGGTCTTGGATGCTTTGAAACTTCTACCACTTACGATGTATACATCTTTGTAGTAAATTGAAAGCTCCTTCAAAAACTAGGGTAAACAGAAACCGAGAATACCTTTAAACACTTTTTGAATAGGGTTTCACTTACATTGGAATTCAATTGCTTTGAATCACACTACTTTTCTCTTGGTCTGCTCTTCTTCACTTGAAAACTTGATTGGAAATGATTTTTTCTTAAGTGATATCACTTATAAACCTTCCATTGTGACCTAATTCTACCATAAATGCTTCATTTGATAAAGCTATCAAACACTTCACTATATGCGTAGTCACCTATCAATGGTGTGCAAACTTTTGCATGATGATATTTTCTACCAAAATTTTCACCAATAGGTCAAACATATTGACCCACACCATATATCCTCGTAGTGAAGCATCAATACCATATCTTTGGCGAGGAGGAAAGATTTCCATTAAATCTCCCCTTGAGCCAAAGCTCTCAACTTAGTTTATGGAGGAAACATCTGCAAGTTAGATATCGATATAGACTCATCTTTAACCTCTATCTCATCCTTATTTTTCTAAATCTTATTCATTTCCTTCTTTGTTTCTACTGGATCAATATTTTGTACTAGATCATTCTTCTTTACCATATTGTCCTTCTCATATTTCTTCTTTTGCAAAACTTAGAAATATGTCCAAGTCTATTACAAGTGTAGCATATGACATTCTTTTGAACTAGCTTACTTCCATTCATTCTAGATATGCATTGATTAGCTTTATGCCCAAATCCATCGCATGCATAATAGTAGCTATTGAAATATTGCACCATTATATCATTTATAACCATTCATCATTTGACTTCTGCATTCACTAGTTCTATGACCAAATTTTTTACATGTAAAACATTGACCAGGAAAATATGGAATATTCTAGTTCATTATGCTTCTACATTCCATAGATTTATGTCCAAATCTATTGCAAGAATAACATAAACCATTAAAATATGGGCACTTTTTTTCATTTGGTTGTCTGACTGGTGGTATTCCAGCTTCATTCCTTTGATTCTAAATCTTCTTACCATTATTCTTTTTGTCTTCAGCCTCCTTTGGTTCATTGATATTCTTTTCAGTATTTGGTGTTTGATTTGCTTTTGAACTTTCACCTTTCTCAAGTGCGAACCCTTATTTATCTTTGGAATTTACAATAATTTCATCAAGCATGATAGAGCTCATCTTGAATTTTTTTTCATGATTGTTTTCTTTTCCGAGATCTGATCTTAGGTTCACAACTTCTTGTTCAAGCCTTGTACATTCTTCAGATTTTCTTTTCACCATTGCATTCAAGCATTCTTCAACTCTTGTCTTTTCTTCAACTTGCACCTTCAAACCGGTGTTTGTTTCATTTGCTTGCTTAAACTTCTCACTGACTTCCTTATGCCTTTCTCTGAACTTCTTGATTTTCTCTCTCAAGTTTTTGATGCATTCATCTGCTCCTTTGACATTTTCTTTCAAATTTATATTTTCACCTTTAGTTCTTTCTAGATATTCAAGAGAAACTTTGAATCCTCCATTTATGTCAAGCATGCGATCTTCTTCTATAAATCCAACATCAGGAATTTCTTTTGAAGGAGTAGGTAGTCTTCTAATAGCCATGTGTTTAACCTCCATGATCTTCCCCAAGCAGTTTAAGCACCTACAAGGGAATTGAGCTCTAATACCAATTAATGAACACGTGAAATACTAAGAGGGGGGTGAATTAATATTCATTTAAACCATTTAAGCATTTAAACATCCAACTCACATAGCATATTCAATTGCAATAATGAAGGAAAGCATGTAAACATCCAACAACATCACATAACACATGAAATTAATATTTTTACATGGAAAACCCAAAATGAGGAAAACCATGGTGAGGATTAGCTCACAATATATTATAACTGGTTATAGTATATTATAGAAGTGCTCACTATAGGTGGACTCACTGTCCAAGTGGATTTAGTGCCCATTGAGAAACAAAAGAGATAGAAGAGATTGTGAAAAGTGTCTTAATATTATGATATCTGAATTAAAGTGATAAGTATCCTATGTGCACCCTAAGTAAACTTAAGTAGCTAGTGTTAATAAGACCTAGGTGATGAACTAGCTAGGTAAAATACCCCTTTCACACCAACAGATCGACTCTTTTTAAAAATTATAGAGGATATCTATGTCCTCATAACCAAGGAACTAGTTATAAATCATATAAAAAAAATTAGAGCAAAGAAAACCTCTGTAGTCCAAAAATTATGTTATACTCTATAGCCCAAAAAATTCATTTTTTGTATTCTTAACATTGGGATGCAACTTTCCTAACACCAATGAACCAAATCTTATATTATGGTGTAGTTATGAGGTGAGCATTATGCACAAAATAAATTTTACTCAAGGATGATAAATCCTTATCAATATAATTCAAGAAGTGTAGATGAAATGTGAACATGTTATTCAAGGAACTTCTTTAGACCTAAGGAATGGAAAACAAGATGTATCTAGGAGGACAGAGGAAAATTCGACTTGTAGGCTACTTCATCGACCATAATATTATCTAAAAGGGTCCATAGAATTTGGATACTAACTTTGTCTATCAATAATCTTGAGGGATATTTTATTATATGGATGAAGACTTAGGGAAATAATGTATCCAATAGTGGATTATACTTCAAGTGATGTTGATTGAACTACTATTTCATATATCTTTGAGCAAAGGGTAAGTTATCCTTAATACTTTAGAGAAGAAACTCACATGTATTAAGAGTGGATCAATAGATATCACTTTTGAACTTTTAGGGAGCAAGGGATGGTGGAGTTTGACAATACACAACTTCATAGGACATCATATTGGTGGAAGAAGGATAGGTGTTGTACCACCATTATACAAAGGGCACACATTTAGCCTAATAAATTTATTGATCAAAGTAAATGCAACACAAATAAGTCTCTAATAATTTAATAATAATCTCTATCTAATCATACATTTGTGGGTAATATGCAAAGATTATTTTTAATTATGTTCCTTGCAACTTTAACAATCCCTATCAAACGTGAATAGTGGGCTCATAGTTATAGATAATAGAGGTGGAAAATATGGTCAAAGGAAGACTTGGGAATTAGTAGAGACATGATACAAATGGCCCAAATAATAAAAATGGGCATACTTAGAGAGATAGTCAATCATTCTTTCCGAGTATTAATATCAACATGTCTGAGGTTTAGAATTTCTCCTTTGGAAGCTCTCAACTTTGCAGCAGCCTTAAACTATAACTCCTCCTCGCAAAAGAGGTGGGTGAAAACATTTTTGATGCATCCATAAGGCAGCCAAAAGGAGTTATTGAGAGATTGGCTATGATTCCATATTTTGCATATATATCTATCAGAGCATTTGTAACAGTAATTCTTGACAAAAATCATCTTTCCATCATGGTAAGGATGACATCAAATCGTGTCCTAATGCTCTTATTTTGGTAGAGGTCAGAAGGAAGTTGATATGGGTCCATCAAACTAGATTTATGTGAGGCATTTTATCAAACAATTCACATGGTTTGTGTATGTTTTCAAATTTTACATATATCTGGTAGCTTTTTCATCACGAACCCTTGCAATAGCCTCTTGCAGATCAATTCTTCTATAAATAGAGGGATTGAATCTTCGTGTTTAAGAGGTTCACGAGTTAATGGATTTAATGCTGGCAAAGATGTCAAGTGATTAACTACTCTACCGATGCCTTTCACAGTTCGCATTCTACGAACCAATGCCCTAGCAAATGTCTCAGGAAGCTAATAAATTATGTTAAACATTTTCTCTTTTGAAATGTTGTTGAAGTAGATCCGTAAGAACCAACCCAAGAGATGCTGTATGAATTCATACTTCGGATTTCTTACATTCCTTCAACCATAAACTACATTAAATGGCGTGCCATCCATGTTGAGTATATAGCCTCCATTTTTACTACAACGTCATGGCTCAAATGGTCTCTCTTGTGCATATTAAAGAACCAATTAGATTTATAGAGACAATTTTCCCACGATGAATTTTCCTAGAGCTCCAATGAATGCCCATACCCTGTTCCATGACTCCATTTTTGATAGAGAGCAAATAGATGCTGATAAAGATATGGAACTTTTAAAAAAAATCCATTATGCATACATCTTGCAATCTTCGCAATCCATTTAATCAGATCTCTTTGAGGTATTATGTCAAAAAGCCTCATGTGATGTCTATGCTATGCCATTTTTGTACAGACCACTACTAGAATGGTTGCAGTTTAAAACATATTTCTGAAACCTTGTTCCATTCTATGTTGATGCAGATTCATATACCATTCCAGAGTTTCCATTTTAGCGCACATATGGAGGAACAATGGCAAAGGTTGAGTAGTTTGTCTTCTCGCCTAGGCAGTGTTTGCTTGAAGTACTGGGTCTTGGGGAGGTTCTCGATACCATGGGAACCTCTAAAGGATTGTAGTTTCACTTAACATCCAATATTCCAATAAATAAATAAAAACATGAACAAATAGGCACTGTAGAGAGAAGGGACGTAGGAATTGTCGATGCTTTGGACACGTTTAGGAATTGCCAGGGGTAAAGAAGAAACTAAGAACTTAGCTTTAAAATTTTCAAAGTGCCATACTTCCTGAAGTATTTGTAGAGTTCTTTGAATCAAACTTAAACTCAATAAAGAATAAAAATGACATAATTTTTTATTGACTTCATATTTTTTATCAAATCAATTTCTGATGATGCCATAAAACTTTTTATTAAACTATTTTATACCAAATTTAATTATATTGCAAACTACCTATTGAAAACTAAAACAAAAATTCTCTTCAATCTAGTGGAATTTTAGATATAAACTAGTCACATTATGTCAAATGAACTAAAAAATGTCCTTATAAAATGGTTTAACTCCAACTATTACAAATTTCTATATTTAATTACTTTTGTAAAACTCGTGAATGCATGACTACTTCAAGGGTTGGAATTGGAATGAGGAGCGACTTTCCTTCAGATTGGTGAACTTGACACATGAGGATAATTGGAGTGTTTTTTACCAAGCAAAACTCGACATAGGGATTTGGCACAATTTTTTTTTTAAATGACGAGTTTAAAAAATTGGGTCCAACAAATCCTAAAATAACTAAAGTCTTATGTCTATAACTTCTAGATTGGTAGTATTAACTCTAATAGTCTTAAATTTACTAGCCCAACATTTAGTTAAGAAATATTATCTCACATTCTTGAGATGTATTTCCAAAGTATCTAGTCTTTCCTCTAGAGAGCAACTATAGACTGCCAAACAATTCAAACATCTCATTAGTAGGTTGATGAGTAAGCTATAATTAAATCATACTATTGTTCCAAAGGAGAGAATTTTTATTATCCATACGACAATGTCTTGACAAGGTAAAAAGTAACATAATAAGCATGATTATTAAAAAATAAAACCTTATTTTACACATGTTTTTTAATCAATTAATAACCACCCTCTCAAAGAGATAAGAATCTTTAGACCCACAATCTTGTAGCTGTCATAAACTACTCTTGTTAGGCATAATACTATATAGCTAAAATAGAGATTCATGTTATAATCCAATTAAAAAGGCTAGAAATTGAAATACATAATCAAAATGATAAAATTTAAAAGTGAACATTGAATCACCTAAGGTCATCAACAAAATGCACATGTAGGTTGAAATGCATGATGTGTTTTTCAACCAACAATTTTTTTCATTAACATTCAATTACACAATATGTTGTTGTAGAGACCTAAAATTACCTCTTGAAATTTCTATTGTCACGAGTTCCCTTTATAGTTCACCACCTCCTCAATTAATTTAATAAATTCTATTTATTTATTTAATCAATCTAATCCTTCCTCTATTATTAATTAAAAAAATACCTATAATTTATTTAATTAATAAGTCATTTTCTAATGTCCAACCATAAATAAATAAATTCAACATTTATTTATTTAATTTATTTATTTACATTCTAAAAATTAAATAAATATAACCTTTTTATTTAATTCCTCCTTTTCCCCTCAAATTATTAATTAACTAAAATCAATTAATGAAACTAGTTAATCATTTACATAATCTAAATCATGATTAATCAAGGAATTTTTTTCTAAATATTTAAGATTGCATATATGCATTAAAAGATGAGTTTTGTATGTACATATCCCTATACTTTACAAGTCTCCATAAAACCTTCTAATCAAATCTAGTCCATCTATTCAATTTAGAAAATGCTAGCCCTTTACAAGACTCCAAAAAATAGTTTAATTAATTCATCCCAAAATGAACATTTGAAATCAGTAGGTACCTTTGATAAGCTATGTTTCTTCAGAGAACCTCCAAAAAACATACTACTATGTCATAAAATGGAATTAGACAGTTTATTTCCCACCATTAATCCTTAGAGGAAAGTTCATTCAATTTTAGATCTTGCAAGATCAACTAGTTTCAACAACGTGCATTAAACGAATTCAATAAATAAAATCATTAAACATGAATGATAAAATAAAAGACATGAACACAAAGATTTACGTGGGGAAAAACCTTCGGGTAAAAAACCACACACTCCAAAAGCATAGATCCATTATAGTATTCAACAACAAAATACATAGTTACAATACAATTGCAGGCTCTAAGCCTTTATATATGGAGATTTACATCTTATTTCATCTAGAGAAAATACAACATAACCCCTATGAATTCAGTCTCTCTTCTCCACACAACACCTCAAGCAAAATCTCATATTTATAGAGCTTACAATACACAAATTAGACATTTCGAAATCTAACACCCAAGCATGAAGATGCAACATGGAAGGTGCCAAAAAATACTACACATTCAAAATGGTAATCTTCCAATTGTCAACACATGCAAATATACAATTGTCGATTGCCACCAAACCTATACATGCAAGACTGCACCTACCAAAATATAACTACACCTCCAAGGTGTCTACATTCCATGCAAATTCAACATGAAAATAGAAAATGTCTTCAAGCACAACTCCACCTATAAACGGTAACTTCCAACTTTACTCCTCCTTGGAAATAGAAATTGCAAGTTGTAACTCACAAGACAACATGGGATAATTATAACATTAAATAATCAATGCTAAGAAAAAATCAAAGGTTGATACACCTTCGTTTTCCTAACATTGTCCCACTTGTCGAACACCTTTGAAGAGTCCATGAAAGTAATAGGATTCAAATGTTAAGATTCAACCAGTGAAAAGACATCACCACAATCATACATGCAATCACAAGAATCTCCACATGCTCTAGTGATCAAATAGGACACCTGCAATGACATCTAAGATGACCACCATCTCAAGCAACAATCCATGTCATCCTCCAACATGCAACCTATGGAAGAAATGTCATAACCCAATTTTATTGCATATTTATTATAATATGGTAAATTTATATATTGAAGAATTTCAATATATATTAAATGGAAAATTTGAAATTTTTGAAATAGATTGAAAGAAGTTGACTATGCAATCTTTTGAAATTATCTTATATGTTATCAAAATTTGAACGTTATTGATAAATTTTGCAAGTGCAAGTGTGTGCAATTGAAAGGTGACAGGTTGAAGGACGAGAGCATAGTTTAAGTAGGATTGTTTAGCCAGATCAAACGGTAAGCCATATGGAATTTGGGTGCACACACCATAAAATGGCATGATATTTACATTTGGAAATTCATATAGGAATTATATTAAGCTGGTTGAAATGACTCGATGATTGAAAACATGCATTTGTGAAACGAAATTACGTGAAAACTTATATTTGAAAACGTCAATCTTGAGCTTGTGTTTTGAATTTAGAGGAAAAAATGAAAGTGATATTTGGTATGTGAACGAATGTGTAAACCTCAATTATGCATTTTGTATCATTGTTGATGTGAAAATGAAAGATCATTTTTATATAAATGATAGATATGCACATGGAAGCAATTATATGTGAATA
Organism: Sequoiadendron giganteum; assembly: GCA_007115665.2. Lineage (NCBI taxonomy): Eukaryota > Viridiplantae > Streptophyta > Pinopsida > Cupressales > Cupressaceae > Sequoiadendron > Sequoiadendron giganteum. Next base: position 612,136,506 of record CM021103.1, on the reverse strand, counting down.
CAAATATATGTATATATATCTATATGTGTACATATATATAAATATATGTGTGTCGAGAACATACATATGTGTGAACAAATCTGAATATAAATATATATAATTAGTAAACTTGAAACTGATAACTATCATCATCAAATAGATGAAATTTAAATCAATATCATGAGAAAATCCCATGAAGGCCATGGTTTGCCATGGACAGTATGGCAACATTCAAATTTAGAATGGGGCGGAAATACCATTAATTCCCATTATTATTTTGAAACAACCCCTTAGTGGAGGCATAGTAAAAGGTAGAAAGATCCATCACTCCATAGGAACAACAACCATGTCGTCCACGAAAGTGATTACACCCAAAGTCAAGGGTGGGTGTTATGGTTTCGCCCTCACCCACCCTATTTTTTTTAAGAACTAGTCAACAACTATGGGTCATTTTAGAATAACAGATGTATAATATATGTAAACCATGAACAAGGGTTTCAAACCAAATCTGGTATAAGATTGATCTCATGGATTCAATCATTTTATCATTGTTGATTCATGGTTAGTAAGTCGTCCAATACTTTAAATTTACTCCAAAAGTTGTAGTAGCTTGATTTTAGTATTCTTACAAGAAATTTTATATGAAAATGTTAGAATAATTAAGCTTGGAAAACGAGGCAATAGAACTTGAAGCTGCGACCATAAACCATTGTAAACGATATTGTTTCATCATAAACTGTAACTGTTTAGCTAGAAACAACATTGTATTGATGTAAACAATGAATGTTCTGTTGTAAACGACATTGTTTTGTCATAAACTGTAACTATTTAGCTGGAAACAATATTTTATTGATGTAAACAGTGAATGTTCTATTGTAAATGACATTGTTTTATCATAAACTATAATTGTTTAGCTGGAAACAACATTGTATTGATGTAAACAGTGAATGTTCTATTGTAAACGACATTGTTTTGTCATAGACTGCATTGTTTAGCCTGAAACAACATTATATTATTGATAATAGTAAATGTTATATTGGAAATGTTCTCTCTATCTAACCTATCCCTCTATATCTCTTCCTCTCTCCCTCCCTCCCTCTATAGAGGGATATGTGTAGCTGAAACTAGTCTAGTTCTGAAACTGTTGAGTTGAAATAGTGTTGAATAGTTGTAAACCGTGAACGTTCTACATGAAACAACTTGTTTTGTAACTGTTTAGTCGGAAATAGTATTGTCTTGTTAAAAATAGAAAATGTTCACATTTAAATAGTAATTTTAGAATATCACAGCTTGTGTGAACATAAAAGAAGCAACAATACGTGAGAAACTGTTAATATGTAGACTTATTCTAGATTCTTTATTTTGACAAAAGAAACGTCAAATAGAATATTATTAAATGATTACAATTTGATTTAATGGTTTATTTCAAAATGTATGCACAAACCAATAACTTAAGTAGGCACATTTATGTGTATGCACATAAACTTCATCTATGTACATACACACACTTGTGACATACCTTCTTTTGTTTCTTTTAACTTAATTCATTTTGAATGGATAATGCTTTATGTTGAAAGTAAACATGGGTCATGTGAATGATATGGCTGGGTATTGTGTTGAACAGTTCTATTTGAATCATGCATCTGATTTATTTTTAGAGAGGAAATTAGTAATTTGATTCTCCTTTTCATAGACACATGTGAGAAGAATATTCTTTTACTTGAATAGAATAATGATACCTAAGTAGACTAGAGCACCTCAGGGTAGACGCTGCTAGAGGGTAGATAGCTGCTATGAAATGTTGTTTGTAGAAATTTACCTTCCAGGATGGGTGCCGAAATGAAGTTTAGAGAGTATAGGTTTGATTTACTAGAACCTATTATTTTTTGTTGTTGCAACACAATTTGTATGCTTGGCCAAGCAATGTAGTTCATTTTGTATGTATGAACTCTATGATAACACTCTTTTCCATTCCTAGCACAAATCTTGCATTTTATTTTCTAACTTGTAGATAGAAATTGCATGTTGATGTATGGACACGCACTAGATTCCACCTTATAGGTTGTTCTCGTGCTAGAATTTTCATGCAGGGTCGAGTATTCTTCAATCTGGAAGAATTTTGGGGAAGCATAAGCTTTGTGGTTGGGCGGTAAAGCGCTTCAACCATTTTCTCGTCCACTAGTGGAGGCGAGCGTGAAGAGGAACCTTAGATGTACACAAGACTATTTAGTTTATGATTTAACCTTGATGAATACTTGATGTACTTTGATGTAAAGTTGTACAATGTAATAACTTTATGGCCTTATGAGGCAAGTCAAACCTGATATTGTAATTTGACTTTTGAATTGAATATATATGAATCCTTGACTCATTTTAAATAGACATGTGTTGCTATGATTGACTATAGCTACTTAGTTATGTCTTTTTAATTTGAATATATTCATGTGTCATTTACAATAATATTAATTAAGTAATAATTTAGGATGGGTTATTATATTCGGTATCAGAGCTTAGGGTTCAACTCTAGGCCTTTTGAGTCTACCATAGTTTGACTAGGGATAGTTGAACCTTGACCAAATTTATTTATCTTGAGAATTGACCAACTTGGATGAATGCAAGTATGAGAAGGTCAAAGGTAGGACGAAGGAAAGGGAAAACCATTAGAACCTCATGTAGGAATGACGTAATGGAAGAAAAAACTAATACGAAGGTTCAACCTAAAATTCCTGATGATGAAACTCTAGCTCAGGTCCTTACATGACTCAAGCTAGAGAGAGGCTTGAAGATTGAGGAGAAGCGAACACCTAAGATCAAAAAGCTTTCCACAATCTGGGATTGGCCTCT